>JAJTUV010002636.1:0-120102 GCA_021653895.1 Mastomys natalensis | reverse complement strand
CATGATTGGTATATACATATCTTGTATTACAATTTTAATTTTTTTATTTATTTAGTGCATGTGTGCAGGCACATGTGCTTGCCGTGCTGGGTGTCTGTGTGTGTGTGTGTTTACATGAGTACCCCAACTTGCAGGAACTGATTTTATTCTTCCAGCATATGGGTTCTGGGATTGAACTCAGGCCATCCACTTAGCAGTAGGCACCTTTACCACTGAGCCATCTTGCTGGCCCAAGCCATTTTCTGTTTTTATAAGAGCAGAAAGTTTTGTATTCACAGTAAAAACACTGGCACTTTCATTGTGGGACTGCGTAAGGGTATCCTGGTTCTTGGCTGGGCATGGGCCTAGAACTCCGAGACTCCAAGGGAGAAACGGCAGGAGTTCGGCCACGTCCCTAGAACCCAGGGTCCTGACAAGCAGTCTAATCTCCATGGACCTACATTGTTCAAGTCACGTAGGCCATTACAGCCCCTCTCAAAGTGCACAGGTTGAGGGTGTGACTACAGGCCTCAGGCCCTAGAGATTTACATACTAATGAATGGTCAGAGGGAGGAGCCAATTAACATTCCTCCACAGAACCTCCCCCTTTCTCCCTCCCTACTTAATTCAGGTCTGCCCTGAGTTTGGGGGTGATACATCCAGATCCATCCACCATCTGCCATGACAATAAACCCTTTTGGAACCAAGGACTTCCTCGTATCATTGGGGCCTGTCATCGAAGAAGCTTCCAGCTTTGGAACTCCAGACTTTCTCCTGGATGTGGGACCCACCCGTGGAAGTCTCCAGGCAGCCTCCTCCGCTGGGCCCCGTTATTTATAGCACACAGTAGTCTCAAGTCTGAACCACAGTGTCTTCAGACTGTGTTTGTAACACTGTTTGGTGTATGTCATGCACTTGAAAAGTGCCGATTGTGTGTTCTGAACCAAAGTTGCAGTGAAGCGGAGAAGCTGGACAGATGAGCACTGCCCGAAACATCCTAGATTCAGTGTGTCTGATTTTAAATTAATCTTTGGTTCTTGATTGCTCAGAAACATTTTACAGTTGTCAGATTTTAAAAATGTATTATATATTTTATGTGTATGGTGTTTTGCCCGCATGTATTTTTGCATACTATGTATGTATGTATGTGCATGATGCCCATGGAGGCCAGAAGAAGATATTAGATCCTCTGGTCTGGAGTTCTAGATGATTATCAGCTATTGGATGCTGAAATTGAACCTGGGTCCTCTGGAAGAGCAGTCAGTACTGTTAACTACTGATCCATCTCTCCATTTCTGTCACCAAAGTTTTCATGACCTTCATATTTAGTGATGAGACCCCATTTGGGTTCACGACCCATAGTTTAAGAAGCTGGTGCTTGTATCACAATATTCTCATTCCTAACTCAAGATTCCTAAGCAGATACTTCCCATGCCCTCGTTACAAAATAATATATCTAAAGGGATAGTTGGGGTAATGAACTTAATTCTAAGTCCAATTTTACCCATTTTCTGAATGAATTTCTGCAAAATGCTAAAAATCACCCAACCAAACCATGTCTGTGTCTCTAATGGGAATAGTGTGGGCTTTTATGAGGATTAAATTAAAGCTATATGTGTGCACACACAGGCCCATGCACACAGCATCCATTACACAGTAGGCACAGAATTAATAACAGTTAAATTGTTGTCAATGATGGTAGTGGGACAGTTTCTTCTGTCACACTCCTGGGTTTTTCTCAGTAATAAACAGCAATCGGTAGACTGAAAGGGAAACCAAGATAATTTTGGCCAACGGCTGCTTTACAATTAGTTGTTTTAAGCCCGTTTTGTCATTTTTTAATGAGAACACTGAATCACGAACAACGATCTCTGAAATTGCCATTATGACTAATTATCTTGTTTGTGTTTCCCCACGCCCCGGCCAAATATATGTAAGCCATTACCACCCACGACTGCTGCCACACACATCTGTCATGATGTTTTTCTTGTCATCTGACACCATCCTTATTTCTACTCATGGTGGCAACCATTCAGTCATGACCATGTAGGGTCCCAAGCTTTTGGCTCTGTCACCACTACCAATCAGAACTATCAACTACTCCACCACTATGCTATCTCCATCTGCCCGCAATTATCACTCTGGACACTCACCATCACCATTGCCACCACTACCTATCCCCAACAGCTAGTCTTATCTGAGTATTATGATGTATCCCTCCAACCCCCATCAGTAATAATTCTAATGATTGCCATCAACATCATGACCTGAACCACTGTCAGCTAGTGCTGAAATATCACCAGTGCTGCCACTATTATATGTACAATGACCATAACTTCATTTAAACGTATCACCAGCTCTGTCATCAACATATCCTCAACTATGCCCTGGCTACCACTCATAACTACTACCACCACCACCATTTACAACTCTTAACACCAATAATGTTATCTTTTTAAACCATCATGTTCATTACCACCAGTCTCCATGACTACCACCTCCACTACCACTACTACCACTCATTATTATCACTGCCTCTCATAACTGTCATTGTTGCCATTCCTCCAAATACACCACAGTCCATAGTTACCACTACACCCACACAGCTACTGTCACCCACGAGCACCATGTACAAGTCCACAAATATCACCTGCCATTCTTCGAGGAAAAAGATCAAAGTTACTGGTGGGAAAATTTATGAAAAAAAAAATAGTTGGAAAAAATTCCAGAAAGCAATAAATTCTACAACTTCCTGCTGATCCAGAATGTCACTGATCTACTTGTAATCATGTAATTAATGTTTTCTATAGCTGAAAAGTTAATTAGTAATAAAACATACCGTACCAATGCCAAAAGCTACTGTTGACCATATCTATTATACAAATGTCAGATCACAATAGGTCAATTGATAACTCTGTTATTCCTATTAGGTAGAAGATTCTGCGTTTTCTAGTTGTCTATGTTACCAGTGTTCTACCCAGCTCAACAAGTCACTAAGGCTATGCTAGGTGTCAATCATGTGCATATAGGGAAAAGTAAAGGACTGCATTTTAATGTGTTTAACAATTTGATGTAAATGCATTCTCTGGAAAGAACATGAGGCTCATTTAGTTCACAACTGTTGGCTGATCTTAACTACTTTAAACATGGGAAGCATTTCTTGAATTGGTGTGAAATGGACAGCAATTATTCCATTCATTCAGTTCTCCCATTGGTGAGGCCGTGAGTCTGAAGCATAGGGCTTCTCATACTTCCTCCTCTTCCACTTCCCCTCTTCTATTTTTCCTGAACCCTCTCTTCTTGCTTATCCTCCTCATTTTCTAGGTCTTCTTTCTCCTCCTGCTTCTCTCTCTCTTCTCTTCCACCAGCTTCTCTTCCTCCTTCTGTTCCACTTTTCCTCTTTGTTTGAGCTTAAGAATTCTTAACTCAAGCAAATCCTATAGAGAAGACCAAATAAGAGTGAAGATGATCTGATTGCAGCTAGGATAAGGTTGGGGCAGGAAGCCTTTAGATGTTGACTTTTTTGCCTGAACCTTAAGCCTCTGAGAAATCCAGTTTCAAATGTGTTGACATACCATACTGTGCTGTTTAGCAGGAGACTAAGCAGTGCCTACCTCTGTGGCATACAAGGCCATCACTGTAAACTCAGCTGGAACACTGGGTTCCTGCCTGAGGCCCTGGGAAGCGAGCTGTCAACATAGGCTACTCTCAGCCCTCAAGAAACGTCTAGGGGAAAGGCAAAGCCAGATGCTGTAAAGAGCTTAGCACAGGATACTCTCAGTTCCAGTACAATCTCTAAGGAGACTGAATAGGAAGGGAGGGCTCCCTCATAGTGTGATGTTGTTGTAGCTTAACACTGAACCAATTCATCTGGTAATTTAGTCAAAGGGATGGCTTTTACTACCTTTCAAGAAGAAACTCAGCTTATTCAATGGCCATCTAGGCAGATTAAAATATTTTAATTTAACTTTTTATTGGAAATAGATTCTTCTCTCACACAATACATCCCAACCACAGTTTCACCCCTCTCCACTCCTCCTTGCTTCCACACCTCCCTTCTTCCCCGGATTCATTCCATTTCCTCTTTAGAAAAGAGCAAGCCTCCAATAGACTACAGCCAAACAGGTTAAAACAAGGTATAGTAAAACAAGCAAAATCCCTCACAGCAAGGCTGGACAAGGCAACCCAGTAAGAAACAAAGGGTACTAAAACAGGCAAAAGAGTCAGATACATTCGTTTCTGCTGTTAGGAGTGCCATAGAAGTATCAAGCTAACAGCCATACATATAAAAGAGGACCTAGTGCCGACCCATGCAGGCCCTGTGCTTGCTGCTCCAGTCTCTGTGAACCCTGCTTAGCTGATTCAGTGGGCCATGTTCTCCAGTGGTCCTCCATTCCCTCTGACTCCTACAGTCTTTCCTTCCCCTTTTCTGGGGGGTTCCCTGATCTCCAAGGGGAGGGACTGGATAAAGACCTCTGATTAGAGAGAGAGAGAGAGAGAGAGAGAGAGAGAGAGAGGAGAGAGAGAGAGAGAGAAGAGAGAGAGAGAGATCTGCATAATGTTTGGCTCTGGGTCTCTGTACCTGCTCCCATCTGTTGCTGGAGGAAACCTCTCTGATGACAACTGGGCAAAGCACTGATCTATGAGTATAGCAGAATATCACTAGAACTCCTGTCATTTTTTTAAAGAACCAGTCATGTTTGGTTCTACCCTAGGTCTCTGGGCTATCCAGTCTCTGGTCTCTGGACATTCAGGCAGTGTTGGGCCTTGGTTCCCTCTTGAGGAGCCAATGATCAGACATTAGTTTGTCACTCCCACAAATCCGTGCCTCCGTTGCCTTAGCACCTCTTGTAGGCAGGACAGATTGTAGGTCGAAGGTTTCGTGGCTGGGTTGGCGTCTAGATTTCTCTTTCCATAGCCTGCTGGTACCTTCTTGTGCCAGAGAGCCTAGAATGTAGTGATAAAGGCTCCAAGTCTGCATCATCTCAATTCTTTACATTCAATGAACTCTGGAAGTTGTCCTTGGCAGTGGGACTTCCGTTGTTGGTTTTCAGAGGGCAACATTCTGTCCTAGCATCAGTCTGGATTGTTTAGGGATTTCCTATGGCCAACAGCTCAATCAAATATAACCCAGTCCCACCACCGAAAACATTACTTGGCTACAAAAGATGGCCAGTTCAGATTCCATATCCTCCATTGTTAGGAGTTGCCTCCAGAGTCACCCTCACAGCTTCCAGGAAGTTTCCAATTGCACTCGATTTCCACACTGCCCCCACCATATTTCCCAATTCCAGCTTATCTCCCCAAATCTCTCTTCCTCCACCCCATCCCTCTTGTCCTCATCCAGCCCAGTCTATCCAGTCTCTTCAATTTTCCCGTCCTAGGCAAACCCATGCTTTTCCTTATAACCCTATTTACCTAACCTTTCTGGGTCTGTGAATTGTGGTTTGATTATTGTTTGCTTAACAGCTAATATCTACTTATAAGTGAATAATCCAATATTTGTCTTTCTGGGTCTGGGTTACCTCAATCAGGATGATCTTTCCTAGTTCCATCCATTGCCTGCCAATTTCATGATGTCCTTGTTTTCAAAAGCTCAGTAATACTCCATTGTGTAAACGTATCACATTTGTTTATCCATTCTTCAGTTGAGGAATATCTAGGTTGTTTCCAGTTTCTGGCTATTATGAATAAAGCTGCAATGAATATAGTTGAGCAAGTGTCCTTGTGATAGGATGGAGCATCCTTTGGGTATAATCCACAAGCATTACATGTAACTCATAAAACTTGCAACTAGGAAATGCAGGGATGTGGTTAGAAAAGGAAAGTGAAGCCCGTGAGAAGGCTCAGAGAACGGACTTGCCACCAAACACAATGGCCTGAATTCAGACTTGTATCCAGGACTTGAGTCCAGTCTACCACTGTGCATGTGTCTACTGTAGGAGAGGACCAGCTCCTAAAAGTTGTCATCTGAGCTCCACATGTGTGCCATGGTGTCGCCCTCCCAAGTAAATGACTTTCATACAAATTTAAAAAGTATTTATTTTTAGATAAGTTCTTGTTTTTTACATGCCCAACCTCTATTTCATGTAAATATCCTGTTAGTGAGGCATGCACACATGTTAAAAAGCAAAACAAAACCAGCGTTTTCATTAAAAGTAGAGCACAACACTTTGGAATTATGTTCTGTGTGAGCATAGCTAATTTCCTTTGCATTGAAGATTCATTTTAAGAGTGAATTTAAAAAAATATATATGCACATACATACATGTATGCACATATATGTATGTGTATATATATGTGTGTGGGGTGTGTGTATGTTGTGGTGTGTTAATTTTTGGATCCAGAATATAAATTTTCATTAATTATATGAAGCATCATTTTTCTTAGTTTTCCTTTAAAGGAAGCATGGACCACAACCATCTTTTGCTTAACTGGAAAGTAGGAACTTGCATGAAGACATGACCTCCACAGTGAGACCATGGTGACACTCTAACAGATGCACTGGGAAAACTGTCTTTTTAGATGGAGGTGATTTTCCTGGTAGTGTCTAATTGTGTGAGAGCTTCAGCTATTACCTGTATATTTATTCTTGATGTGTTTTTAGGAACAAAAGTTGTGAGTCACCCTATTTCCCACCCACTGAATAATTACTCATCCAAAGGTAAATTAGTAAAGAAAAACTTTGTATCTGTTTCTGTAGCCTTAAAGCAGAGAGCATGCATATACATTACTTTGGAAATTGAGTGTGTTCCTCTTACAGAGGAGAATGTTGACTTCTGAGCACACACGGAGGACATAATATAAACAGTTCTCGAGAAATTTTTGTCAACATCAAAAAGAATGACAACAATCATTCCATCTTTTCCAGATGTGAACATGGTGGACCGTCTCCCAAATGCCCATTCGCACACACACTGGTCAAGAGATCTGCCCAAGCTAAGGTATTTTCCTGGGACTGGAAGATTTCTTTAAAAATCCATAACAACCAATAAGGGGGAGGTCTACATTTTCAGAGAATTATGACTTTAGTACAATTTCATTTAGCACAGTTTCATTAGAGGTACCTGCCTGTATTCACTTTGAATAGCCAGCATGTCACAAATAAACCGGAAACTGGATCAGTTAGAAGAAGGACCCCCTTATTGATAACCTAGGATCAGTACCAAGAAGGAGGGCCTTTTCCATGCCACACCAAGAAAGGGCTATTTCTGTCTGGAATGTGATTTGGCCCTTCTGTCTCCATGGTAGATGGTAAATGGCATTATCTCAAAGACACTTCTATTTTTAATCTTTTATCATAAGAATTGTGTCCAATTTTCAAAGGGCACCAAGAGTGGGTCTTGTAGAGTCAGTTTCACTGCTATCTGGGATAGATACACAGTACTGGTGAGCCAAACGACCCTCCTATCAGGGGTTAGCCTTGGCCTGTATCTGATTTCAGCCCTTGTTGTGGCAGGCATTTCAGACAGTCTTCACACTGCCAGAGTCCAATCTCAAGGGCCTCACTTTCTCCTTAAGCAATCAACTCTGGCTCTTCTCCTATGCAGCGGGAGCTTGCTTAGCCTGAATACAAGCATGGCTCTGCAATATGAAGCTCAAAGCTTCCCTGAGACCCTGGCAAACATGTTTATGTGGAGCACTGCAGAGCCCACACATAAGAATGACTGATTTAATGGACAATGCCTGCATTTGGTTGATGTCTTAGGACCTGTGATTTCAGCGCTCTCTCTCTTCTCTCTCTCTCTCTTCTCTCTTCTCTCTCTCTCTCTCTCTTTCTCTCTCTCTCTCACACACACACACACACACACACACCAATGTATGCTATGTAGAATGTTGTTGTCTACCAAAAACTGATAGATTGCTGCACATATTCTTCAATAATAATTTGTTAAACAACAGTAACAATGACAACAAATAATACTTGGGTCTTTGGGATGGCTCAGCAGGTAAAGGCACTTGTTTTGAAAGCCTATTGACTAGAATTTGATCCTTGGGACCAACTTGACAGAAGCTTGGAGTCATTTTGGAAGAGGTTACCTCAACTGAAAAAATGACCCCACTAGATTGGTCTGTGGACAACCTTGTGGTACATTTTCTGTATCGATGACCGATATGGGAGGGGTCAGATCTGTGGGTGGGGCCAGTGCTGGCTGATGGTCCTGGCACCTATAAGAATGCAGGCTGAGCAAGCCATGAGGATAAAGCCAATAAGCAGAGTCAACTCCTGCATCTAAGTTTCTTCCCTGTTTGAATTCCTGTCTTGACTCACGTCAGCAATGGAGTGGGACCTGTTTTAAACTGAAAAAAGCTTTTCCTCCCTAAGGTATTTTTTTTTTTTTAATGGTCAGAGTGTTTTATCATGGTATAGAGAATCTGACTATGATAAGACCCATATAAAAATGGAAGGAAAAAACCTGATTATATAAAATTGTTCTCTGACCTTCATATGCGGTTCGTGAGACACACACCTGCATAACACACATATCATATAGATACAAACACAACAATAGTAATAAATAAAACTACTTCCATGAAAAAAGCAAAACAAAAGGAAGTCAGGCACGGTGGCGCATGCCTCTAATCCCAATGCAGGGGAGACACAAGAGGATTTCTGTCTCAGGTCATCATGCTCTACAGCATGCATTCCATGACAGCCAGGAAACAAAACAGACTTTCTCAACAAAGAAACGAATACACACAACAACCAAAAAAACCTGTGCAAAAGACAAAGAACAACAAAAAGTATCAAGCATACACCATACCCCATGTTCTGATCAGCAATGAGAAGTCGGACACAAGCATTTCACTTCATTGATTTTGTGCAACAGGTGGACAGAGATAGACAGGGAATAAGGGAAAAAAAAATCCTAAAATAACCAAGATAAATAACAGGGCAAAGTTTGATGCTTACTGTGAAGAAAAATTGTAGAAAAAGGAAAAAGTTTGCAGATTTAAATAGAATGTCAGAAGAGCCACTTGAGATAGTGAATTGAGCAAAGCTCGGATGAATGCACACAGCTGCGCAAGCAACCCCACATCTGGAAAGATGGCACGGTCAGCCCACACATTTAATTTGGGGATAGTGTTTTGAGCCCCGGGCACAAAATAAATGCTAAGACTATGGGTTAGATCGAGAGCAAGAGAATGCAGGTTGTGTTGGACTTGATATGGCTTTGCTCATCTGAGGAACAACTGCCCATAGAGACAAATTAATGACAGATCTTTAAAACACTTAAAAAAAAAAAAAGACTCACTATGTGTCTTGACTGGCCTGGAATTTGCTGTGTAGACAAGGCTAGCCTTGAACTCACAGTGATCAGCCTGCATCTGCTGGAATTAAAGGTGCATGACACCTTGCCCAGCCATATAATATAATGTAATGTAATATAATATAGTATATGTTATATAATATTATATATACATATATTTTTTCTTCTTATTTTTAAGGTATAAATTTTTAACAAAAATTTACTAAGTGTAGTAAAATACTCATGACACAAAACATAAAGACCATTTTAAGTCTTTAGCTCAGTAGTATTAGATCCATACTGCTGTGAAGAAGCCAATCTCTGGAAGATTTTCTATCTTTAAAAAAAAAAAAGTCAACTTTCATTAATCTATGAGTTGTTACAGTCCCTCTACCCCCAGCCATGGTCACTTTACACTTTCTCTCTGAGTTTTGAAAATGCTTTTCTGTATCTCTTTAAAAATCATTATTTTTTAGAATTACTTTAAAATTTTATGTGTATAAGTATTTTGCCTGCATGTATGTCTGAATACCTTATGCATCGCCTGGTGTTTAAGGAGATCAGAGGAGGGCATAGGATTCTCTCTGGAACTAGAGTCACAGATGGTTGGGAGCCACCCTGTGGCTTCTGGGAACTGAACCCAGGTCCTGTGCAAGAGCTGCAAGTGTTCTTGATGTCTAAGCCATCTCCCCAGCCTCTCTCTACGAATTTGACTGCTCTTGGTATGTCATAGAAATGAATTAATTTGGTGTCTGTCTTTGTAAATTTTCCTCTTTCACTTAGCATAATGCCCTCAAGGTTCATTCATATTGCAGTGTGTGTCATAATTTCCTGCCTTTTAAACCAACCTCTCACTGTATATATTTATCACCTTTAGAATTCCATTCATCTGGGGCTGGAGAGATATAAATAACTAAGGCTTTCATTTCATTCTTTTGGATGTGGCTCCCTAGTTTTGTCAATGACATTTGTTGAAAGTCTCTCTTTTGCCCTTCGAATCACCTTGGGGACTTGTTGAAAAAGCTCTTGTCTATATATATGAGATTTTATTTCTAGCTTTGATGAATAGTGTGATGTTTCAAAGTAAACCAGAAATTTGGAATTTCTGTAATGATGCAATGATGAGTTCGAGGATAAGATCGCAAATAAAACAATAAAAAGTAAATCACTGTAGAACAAAGAAAAATCAACATGCGAGCCAATTTTTAGCCCATCGAATATATTAGCTAGTTACTTTTGCTTTTCTGAGGACTGGAATGAAATGTTCTCTATGGGGCTTGCAATATGAGGTCTCTATGAGACCTGCTTTGTGGGAAAGCATGAGTATGGAAAGCAGAGTAACCGGCTTTTACTAGAATGGTCAAGCAAGAATTAAAGAGAGTGTCTGAACCTGCGTGTTCTTTGTTAGAGTGAGTGACTTTCAGTACTGTTCATGTATTTCTCCCTAGATTCATTCCTGAGACTGAAACAATGAAAAGAGGGAGAGAATCAGGAAATTTGGTGACAAACACTTGCCTAGTGCCTTAGCACTGTTAGCTTATCGTCTTATACATGGTTCTGTATAAATCGGCTTTATTTCCATAAAAATCCCTAAACACCTTAGATGAAGATGAGGTAGGGGGCTGATTTTATGTCCTAGAGTCAATGAGTGACAGAATCAGAGTTTAGGTACATTTGCCTCAATTTCCAGAACTTTCAGAATTATGTCATGACGATACATTATTGCTACATGACAGTCTCCCGGTGGCAGAAGCAGGCAGCCAGGTGGCTGAGCAAAAGAGGAAAGATCAGGTTTCTCCATTAGCCCATTTAAAACAATTAACAAGATCAAAAGAAAATTAAAAAAAAAATCAAGAGGAACCTCACCTTCCTGGCTTTGCACTGTGCTGCTACAGAAATCCATCAATTTATGCAAATGTCTGCACCCTGTAATTAGATTTTTTTTCCCCTTTCAACGGAGTTCCTAAAGTGTGGGCGCTTAGTAAGTGATGACAATTATTATTCTGCATAATAATAATGAAAAATTTGAATAACCATAATTACTAAAACAGCAGTTTTTCAACTGCCACCTTTTGAGAATCCAAAGTGAGTTTCTGAATGCTTGTGCAGGAGTTTTGAGACCTGCAAATCCCTTATGTCAACAAGTTGCATATACTTTTATAAGGATCCCAAAAGCAGGAGGTGGTCCACTGAGTCACATTATGAACTGAAGGCCCCTAAAACGCCCCCGCTTTTCTGTGTTCAGTTATATACATCATTAAAGTGCAGAGCCAAGGCTGGAAGCAAGATCTTTTCCATCCGAGGGCAAGCTTTCTCTGGTCCAACTCTTAGTTTCGTTAGCTTTGGTGCTGATGCAGGAGGCTGAATCATAATGGTGTGAGTTAGTGTCTGTAGACTAAGTTCTGCGTGTCTGTTTCTTCTTCCCTGAGTGTATGTAGATGCTACTGTGATTTGTAATGCTCACAGAACCATTTAACAGGCTCTTGAGCCTTCTTGAGAACAAGAATCATGCTAATTGCTGCAGATATGGCAGGAAACCGAATGCCAAAGCCATGCCCGTATGGAGTTTATTCTGATGAAAAGAGACGGACTGTAAAAGGCTGAGCGTGTAAAACAAAACTGTAATATTTAGTAAGACATCCCGTGAAAACAGCATCCAGGGCAATGAGGGGGTGTGTGGGAAGTAGAGATTGCTCTTTTCTATTGAAAAATTTGGGTACAGGCTCGGTTAACTGAGGGGAAAACTTTTAGAGTAGAGGCCAACAGGAGAGCAGACGACCAGCTGTGGACCACCGGGGAAGGGGGATGATAATGTTCCTAGGAAATTATAATTTGAATAAAATTCTAAATATATCCACCAGTGCTAGAAATCTTAATCTGTATTCAGTTCCCAGCCCTCATCCAGCCATCAAATAAGACATTCTATCTTCCTTCTGCAAATAAGCTTCCCAATAGCAGGGATCTTGCTTGTTCTGTGCATTGTTTCATACTCTGTCTAGAACAGTGTTCAGTATTCAGAAAGATAAAAGTGATATATTGAATGACTAAAGAGTGTAAAGTGAAGACCTTCTCAAATGTCTGCATCAGTATGTTCTTTTTCTATAGGTATAGGTTCTTTGGTATTAACATGTTTGCATTACTCTGACTAAAATGCCCAAGAGAACAGAAAGCAGGAAGGGTTTATTTGGCTCAGAGCCTTAGAAAGTTGCTTGGCTTCATGTCGGGCAGAACATCATGGATGCAGGAACATGTGGAGGAGGAAATCTTTCACCTCTAGGCATGTGGGGAACTGAGTAGAGATGCTCTCAGTGACTTACTCCCTTCAGCTGGTACATCTCCTGACTTTCTAGAATCTTCCACAACTGTGCCACTAGATGAACATGAAAGCACTCAATATATGAATGTGTGAATGACATTTGCTAGTCAATTCATAATGACTTTCAAATATTGAAAAAAATCCTTTCATTTTTTCTTCATTTTTCCCTTTTATTAAAAATAGATACGTTTCTCATACTATATATCCTGATTACAGTTTCTCCTCTCTCTACTTCCTCCATTTCCTCCCCACCTCCCCTCCCCTCCAGATCCACTTTCTTTCTGTCTTTCATTAGAAAAGAATAGGCTTCTAAGAGATAACTAAGCACGCCAAAATAAGATATAATAAGATAAAACAGAAACCATCACATTGAGGCTGGACAAGGCAACCTAACATATGGAAAAAGGGCAGGAACAAGACCCACTTATTCACACACTCAGATGCCCCATAAAAACACTAAACTAAAGCTGTCATGTATGCATAGGAGACCTGGTGCAGCAGACCCATGTCAACACTTTGCTACCTGCTTTGGTCTCTGTGAGTTCATATGAGCCTTGTTCAGTTCAGAGGGTCTTGTTCTTTTGGTGTCCTCCATCCCTGCTGGCTCTTACACTCTTTCTGCCTCTTCCAAGGGATTTCCTGAACTCTAAGGGGAGGGATTTGACCGAGAGACATCCCATTTAGGGCTGAACGTTCCAAGGACTCTCTCCCTCTCTCTCTTAGTAATATCTGGCTGTAGGTCTCTGCCTCTGTTTCCATCTGCTGCAGGAGAAAGCATCTTTTATGTTGGCTGAATAAAGGACTGATCTATGAGTATCACACAATATCATTAGGAGTCGTTACACACACACACACACACACACACACACACACACACACATATAAATGTTATATATAAAACCAACCACTTTTCTAATGGGAGGTTATGGGTCATAGAAACCTGTGACCCTGAGAATTGTAGTAGCTAATTCCTTGAACTTTGTAAGATGCATATTGTAACTGATAAACCATACCTAGAGCAGAGTTGGTGGATACAGAGCCCTCAGGGGAGACCCCTAATGAATACACTTCTTTTACACACCACCCTGTTCTCCCTGCAGACTCCACTTTTGGAGTGCCTCTCTGATCCGAAGAGTAAATGAAAAGCAGATAAACTGTGAAATTGTCAGTCTTCTGAAATGCCAACTGCTCCCGTGATCTATTGGGAACGGAATAGGATGAAACTGTGTTCAGCCACCTTATTCTAAGGTCTTGGCATGGCCTTGGGCCCTGTCCTTCCTTCTGTCATAATGTGTCAAAAATCCTAGGGAGACTTCCCTTCCAAAGGCTCTTCATCTTAAAAGATGAGTCAAATAATTAAGACAGCTCGACTTGACATAATCAGGAACCGATGCTCTGGGAGCTGGGGAAAAGAGTATAGCTGGCCGCTTCTATAGCAAATCTATTGAATTTTAAATGAATGGACACATGGCAAAGGGAAAATTCAGTACTTAATATAGAGTGCCAAGGCCATATGAGGTATCTTGTTAGCGTTGCAAGAGACCCGGCAATGAAATGGGCTGTTATAATCTAGTGGATGGAAGAGACAATTACAAAAAGGGAAATTAAGTGTGTGAGGGGATGGATTGAGTGACAGAGAGGCTGGGGATGGGCTGGAAAGGCCGAGGGAACCGGGAGAGCTCTGAGTGAGGAGCTAGCATATTAAGTGTGTCTAAAGAAATGAGAATCCTAGTGAGAGGTACAGCATAGTTTGTAGGTTAAGAGTCAAAGCTGTGAAGTCAGCTGCAAATTTTATTCTAACCAGACTCTACCAGTGTTCTTGGCTGCCCATCCATCAAGTCTCAGTTTTGCTTGTGTGCTTGAAGGATGTATGAGAACAGGGGTTTATGTGGAGTCATATATCGGTGGCACACACACTCTCCAGATCCAGTGAGTGCTCGGCCACTGCTGTTTCTACAATTTTTTACTCTAACAACATGTAAGTTTATTTCTACTTTTTGTGCAAGTATGCAAGTGGACTGCACACTTGCCTAGTGCCTGTGGAAGCTAGAGGGTACGGACTTCCCTAGAACTGGAGTCATTTGATGTCTTTGTTAAGGTTTCTATGCCATGACCATGGTAACTCTTAAAAAGGAAAACATATAGTTGGCTGACAGTTCAGAGGTTTAGCCCATTATCCATGGTGGGAAGCATGGTGGCATTCAGGCAGACATGATTCTGGAGACGTAGCTGAGTTCCACATCTTGATCTGCAGGCAGCGGGAGAGACGTTGAGCCACTAGGCCTGGCTTGAGCTTCTGAGACCTCAAAGCCTGCTCTCTTTGACACACTTCCTCCAACACCACCACACCTACTCCAACAAGGCCACACTTCCTAATAGAGTCACTCTCTGGTGACCAAGCATGCAAACTCATGAGTCTCTGGGGGCCATTCCTATTTAAACCCCACTTGTGGACTCCTGTAAGCTGCCAGATGGGGGGTAGGAACTGAAGAACTCAGGTCCTCTAAAAGTATAACACGTGCTCTAAACCACTGAAGTACCTCTGCAGTTCCAAACTCTCTATCCTGTGTAAATCTTTGGACAATGACATGCTTCTTGGTTGTGGCAGACAAACTTCGTCATGATGTGACAGGGAGTTCAGTATGGTTCTGAAGGTGAAGATGTTGGATTCTAGAGGGCCTTATAGAGGTGAGGACACCTCACCTCAAACTCTCACCCTGCTCCAGAAGCTGATGGCCCCAGCAGCCATAGGGACAGCCTTACTTCCTTGACATTTGGCTTAGTGAGAGGTGGGGCAGAACTTTCATTATTTGGAATGCAAGAAAGATTATAATAAGGCTCTGTAAAGGAGTTAAACATGTCATGAGAGAGGAGAAGTAGCAGTGATCAATTTCACGTAGAGATCCTAAAAAGAGGTGATGTTACACTGCACGTTTAAAAATAGTCATTGAAAATAGGCCAAACTTGTTTCTGATTCTAGAAGGGCAACCACTTTACTGGCTATGACATCTGGGTGAATTACCTAACCTCTGTAAGTCTTAGCTTTCTTATCTATCCAACAGGGATAATATGGCACCTATTGTTTAGCTCTCTAGTGGGGTTTATGGAAGATAATCCGTGTAAAGGGGCTTATCCAGTACAATTCCAGGCAGGTAGTTCAATAAATCACTACTAATTGTCATTGCTATTTAAAGACTTATTTTATTGTATTATTGTCGTTAACTTGAGGTGGTGTCTCACTATGTAACCCAGACTGGCTTTGAACTTGTGATCTACTTGTCCCAACCTTTCCAGTGGTGAGATGACAGGCATGTGCAGCCATGCCTGGCTCGAGACTGTTTTATAGCTACTTTGATCTGTGATTATCCTCCTAACACTGGCAAGGCACACAGATACCATCTGACTTTGCAGAGGAAGCCGAGGACTGAAGAAGACATGGATTTCTCAGATCACAAGCAACTGGTGTGGGTCAGAGTCAGGACTTCAACTGTGACTCTATCTTCAGGGACTCCTTTTTTTTTTTTTTTTCATTTAAATGCAGTTTCAGAGGAACCTTGACCAGCACAGCAGTGAACAAGCTGTTCTGTTTAAGGCCGAACGGTTCTGCCCTTTCTTCCCCTGGTCTCCACGCATCACAACTTGATGAAAGACGAACAGGCCTAAAGGGGAGATAGGGGTGTGGAACTACAGAGAACAGGGTAAGGAAGTTTCTGATTAGTCTCTTGTTTCACCCTTGACCGGACCAACTTGTGTGAGGCGGATCTGTCAAGTGTGAGAATGGAGTCGGCCGGGTCTTACGGAAGAAGAGCGCTCTTGAGGTTTGCTAACGGTGGTATTTTTCTTTACAGTCTCCCTGGCTCATTTCCCTCATCCTCCACATGCAGTTAATCGCATCATTTACCTATGGTTTGCTGTGAGATGTAAATCTGGTAACAAGCTTGGCGCATCTTAAGTGCCCAATAATCATTCGCTGTAAATAATTTCATCTTTCTGGGCCTTGCTTTTCTCTCGTATGGAATAAGAATAATAAGACGCTGAGGGTTTTTGTCATACTTAAATGGTATGATACATAGAAAATGCCTGGTACATTACATTAACTAAATAGCAGTCACAACAACGACAGTGTCATTGGTGAGGATAAGGGTGATGGCGATGATAATGACGTGAGGGGCGATTTCACGTTCTCGTCGGAACCTTGGTTTTCTCCATAAGAGCTGGGTGTCTGCTATGTTTCTAGTTTCTTCTTCCCCCTGTTGCCCCTTCTGCACACAAAAACCTTTCCTGTTTCTGACGTCAGTCCCTGGACCCCTCCACAGGGAAGGCTCATGTCCTCCAATTAGACCAGTACCAATTGACCCGGGCCCTTCAGCAATCTCGGTGTCTTCCCACATTAATTTGACATCTGCACTTCACCTTGAAAATATGCTAATTGCGGCAGGGATCTGAAGGCTGCCCCAAACACGGGTTTGCAAGTCTACAGTATGCCAGGAATAATTGCAAATTTAATTCCCTTCGAGAAGATGTACAAACTCTGACCACTCCCATTAGTCCAGAAGAAATTAGAATCTCTGAAATCAAGTGAAATGAACCAAAAGAAAGGAGAAAAGATCTCACTTCTAAGGAAAAAAAAATGCTCTCAGCTTTATTATGCAAAATCTCCCTGAAAAAGTTTGGTTCAGAGGCGATGATTTCTGTGCACTCATTTATGTGAGGTAATTAATTTTTCAGAATTAATACTCTGAAAAATAGCTTTTCCAATTCTGTTTTCAGAGATGAGAGTCACTTAAAAATAGAAGTAAATATAAAGGAGAATGGTAGACAAAAACAAGAAAAAGGGGGAAAAAATCACCGTGTTTTATTATTATCAAAGGGGTACTAAGCTAGACTTGTGTTACCACTGCATAAGAGAACATACAATCTTAAACTTGAAAAACAACTTTATCGAGGTATGTTTTATGTATCATAAAAGTCTCCTATTTCAGGAGTACAATTCAATGATTTTAGTAACATTACTGGTTAGGACAACCGTCACCTTAAATCAGTTTTTTATTACTTCCATTCTTTCAGAAAATTCCTGCATGTTCACTTGCAGTGAATCCCCATTCCTACCCAGCCACGGCCAGCCACTTTTTCTGTAGATTTTTCTTGTCTGGACACTTCCTATAAATTGGCTCCTATGGTGGCCGCTTGTGTATGGCGTCCATAATTTAGGGTGATGTTTCTCAAGTTTACTCATTGTGTTCATGCCCTGAAGAGTTTTTTGTGATTGCTGCATGGTGCTTCATCCTACTGACAGACCACATTTTGGTCTTTCCACATGTCTATACACATGATGGCATCTAGGTTGTTCTTTTTTTTTTTTTTTTTTTTTTTGGCTTGTTCTGATAAAACCTTGTTTTTACAAGATGAAACGTGTTGAACAGTCATATCCTGTACTGGTTCCATTCTGAGCCCCAAAGACAGAGGACATTGTGGAATGGTGCACAAGAAACTACTGTTGACACCGTTCTTGAAACACCTGTTTTTTTACAAACCTTTTCTACGAGCGTATTGCATTATTGTGACATTTTCATGCATGCACATGATGTCGATCGTAATCGGTCCCTGTCATCTGCTCTTCTCTTCACTAATAGTTCCATTTGAAGTTTTCGTGTTCCTCAGATGTCATTCATCTATGCTAACATGCTACTTCTGAAGATGAGTAGATTTTCTGCCTAGCTCAGGTTGATAGCTAACAGAGGCCATATTATTTTAACAGGCCATAGGGACGGGAGCCTGGTAAATATTCTTCAGTGTGCATTTGAATCTTAAACTCCCAGCTTTGTTCTGTCACGCATACTTTGCAACAACCTCTGTTGTCAACATTTCCTTCTCAGCTCTATTGGGGCAATATAGCAATATATCACAAGTGAATGGGTGAAGAACACCCAGCTAATGCTTTTCACCCCATCCATCTTTGCCTACATTTTGAATGTAAGTATGACATTGTCACAAAGAGCAGGCTGCATCTACATGGCCTCCACTTTGTTGAAACTATCTATGGTGCACAGATTGGGTGAGAGTGTATTTAGAGCCCCAAATGGTTCTCAGACAACAAGACGAGGGAGGGTGAGGATAGGAGAGAGAAAGGGAGGCAGAGAAAAATAGAGGATGGAGAGATAGAAAAGTAAAAGAAGTAGAAACGAGTTCATCTCTGGATATTTTGAGTTGCGTAGCATTCATCTGATTGATTCCATTTTCTCTTGAGCCAGCCGTTGCTGCACCGCAGCGTGCTGAGTACGGAATCCTTAACTGTTAGCTGGAGACACGAAGATCACATTTATCCCCGTCTGTTTGATCATTAACAATATTTACTGAGTAACAATTTGGTGTAAGCATCTGAAGGACTAGGGATTTACAAGCAGTGCATGCCTGGGGGGAACTAGCAGCCAATGGGGAGAGAGACAAAGACAGGAAATTAAAGAGTTATACAAAAAGAGGAGATGAAACGAGAAGTGGGGTAGGATGAAGGCACTTCTGCTCATCAGTAGTGTAAGGAGGACCTGTTTTAGCCATCTTGGGTGACAGGTAAGCCAAATCATAAAGGAGACCAAGGAAGAGGAGAGCCATGAACAGAACATTCTAGAAAAGACAAAAAGCAAGGGCTCAGGGTGTGAGGGGAATGGGGAGCAGCTTTGTTTGTGCCTCAGAGAGGTCAAGCGTTACTGAGGAAGACAGACATGGTATCAAACATAAATGATCTCGTGTTTTGAAATAAAGCACACAAAAGACTCATGGATATTTTGTCGACAGAGCTCATCAGAATGTATGCATGTAGCATACATGTATTGCATGTAGCAGAAAAACACAGGTTTGATGGCTGAGCTGATAAATAACTTTAGGATGGGCAGGTGGATGGATGAGAGCGTGTAGGGATGAATGAATGAATGGGAAGGGGGACTTTCTGATAGGCAAAGGTGATCGGTTATCACACACATTTTACCATGTAGGGCTGTGTAGGAGTGGTCTTACAGACTGAGGAGGGCAATGGGCTCATTTTCTAACCTTATGTGGTTTTTGGCCTCCTCTAGGGGCCAGCTCTGAGTGATCTTTTGAATTCTAATTTGAAGAACCCTTCCCCACCTAATTTAGGCATAAAATGAGAGCATCTTCCATTTCTGTGACAGCTGCCTGGCGAGCAGAGGAAAATTAATGAACTGGTACGAATGGCCTGTAGGTCAGATTTTCCACACAAATGACGCATGAAGTACTTGTATCTTTTAAGATGAGATTCTTGAGAAGCAGGGGAGGCAAGATATGTGACCTAAAGTCACTGAATGAAAACCTTCTTTAGCTACCAAGTCACTTAGGCCCAAACACAGAACACAATATATTTGCTGCCTTTTTTTCTTCTTTAGAGCAAAACATTGTCTGAGAAGATTAAGGAGAGACAGTGGAATTTACCTGGACCTGATCCAGTTTGCAATACTCTCCTCTGTTATGTCATGTGACAGTCCCGACGGTTGTATGGGTTATGTGACAGTGTCACAGGTTAAGGCCAAATAGACGTTAGTATTAAAAAAAAATAGTCATATCCTGCACAACTGGCCAATTTCCAACCTGATGGAGTCTCTAGACATCAAGAGAATAAACAAGGGCGGTCCTTGAAGCCTGAACTTTTCCACTTCCTTCCAGAATTATTTACTCTGGTTCCAGGAGGAAATGAATGCATTCCATCAATGTAGGAGCCCCAGAGAGCAAACACAATTTCCCAGAGCTCAGGCAGTGACTCCAGAAAAGGCCCTTAAGCTCCCTGCTCATGACCAGTAAAGTCCTTTTCTTTTTGTCTGATAGCATTAATAAAAATGACACATGGAGCCTTTGCACAAGTGGCGAAGTGGGGCATTCCTGGTTCTAACCTTTGTTTAAATCATTCTCCTAATGTATTTTTTCTTTCAGTTCAAAGTGGAATTAACATATACCTGGAGGCCACAGGGAGGCAGTTACCATAACAGGCCACAGCCCCAAATGGCTTTAATAAGTTCTCTGTGGGGAAAGAGCAAATTACCTTCTACCAGGCAGAGGCTTCTGGGTAGACTGCTAGTGCTTGATCCTGACTGCAAAAAAGGAACCAACGTGTGAAGTGGAGTCACACTGTAGAAATTAAGCTCTTATTTCTTTGAATGACCATCGCTTTCTAAACTCTACCTTTCTTCTTCTCTGGTGTCACTGCCAAACACAGGAAAATGTCTTTTCAAGTCTTCCTGGGTCCCACTTTCTGTGCCGAAAGTCCTGGGGTCACTTAAAAAAAATCCCGTATACTTATCACTATTGCATCACATGTTGAAAATATCTACACAATGAAATTATTGCCTTGGTCTGTCATCTGAGCTCTGTGTGTGATACACAACAGTGGAATCTTGTTTAATGATTCTTCTATACTTATCCATAATCTAGGCAGCTAGTAGGCAGAGAAATGTTTAAGGATGCCTCAAAATTTGTCCTTACGGCAGAACTTTTCTAGAATCTAAAATCTTTTCTTTTTCCTATTTTCATCTTCTCTTGGTCTGTGTTTATTTCTTTTTTCCCAATCTGCTTTTATACCATTTTAATTACATGCAAGTATAAAGGTCAGTTCTAGGTTGAGGAACTAGCATAGCAATACAATAGATGCAAATAGTCAAGGTCTCTTGGTCTGTATTAATTTTTCTGCATATTTGATAATTCCTTCAGCTAGTTTCTCATCATGTAGGAATTCTACATCCCCTTGCCCAGATTCCTACAACAGGCAGAACACTGTTAGGGTTTATGTAACTCTCTCAATCTCTAAGTTCAGGGAGATGAATGTTCCTAAACCCTCCTCCATTTCCTGCTCTAAACAAAATAGCTCACTGTGTCTGCCATCAAGCATGGCAGACCAAGCTAAATCTCTGGGACCCACATGGTGGAAAGAGAGAACTGACGCCTGCACTTTGTTCTTTGACTTCAACTTGGTGTCATGGCACACACATATGCATACATACAATAAATAATTAAAAATGTAAAAGGAACCCAAAAGAAAAACAATAAAAATCAAACAAGTAAAACTTTAAATTTTTATCTCTCGTAAAGAGAGATAAAACTCAAGACCCATGGATGGACAGTATAAAATTGGGTTCAACATCCCAATGCCAAATGAAAGCATTCTCTCTCTCTCTCTCTCCTCTCTCTCTCTCTCTCTCTCTTCTCTCTTCTCTCTCTTTCTCTCTCTCTCTCTTCCTCCCTCCTCTCTCCCTCCCCTCCCTCCCTCCCTCCCTCCTCCCTCCCTCCCTCCTCTCCTCTCCCCCCTCCCCCTCTCTCTCTTTCTCTCTCTTCTGGACACCATGATGTGAGCTAGATTGTTCTTCAATTCTCTACCTGCCATGATGGACCAAACCCACTAAAACCATAAAGAAAAAAAAAATCATGTTTCTTCTTTTAAATGTTTCAGTTATTAAGTCAGAGCAATGAGAAATTCTAATTCAGAAACTGGTACCAGACAAGTGAGGTCATTGCTGTGACTTCCTGAGATGTGGTTCAGAAGCTGTCGGAACTGAATTTTAGAAGGAATTTGGATGCACTTGGAAATACAAGACAGAGAATCCCTGAAAATGCTATACAGTGAGCATAGCATTGTGGGTGATTCTGGTGGGAACTGAGAGACTGGATTGCCAATAGAAATATGGGGTAGTAAAGACTGCTCTCAGGAGGTTTCTGATGGGAACAAGGACTTTATTGGGAACTGAGCTAAAGACTGTTCATTACATTCTGGTAAAACATTTATCAGCTTTTTGTTTAAGTCTTGAGACTTTGTGGGAGGCTGAGTTTAGAGGTGACAGATTAATTAGTCTGGTATAGGAAATTGCAAGGCACTCTAGTTGCTGGGCTGTGGCATGCTTTACTGGCTATGTTTGGACAGCTTTACGGTGAGCAACCAGAGTCAAAAGAAGAGTATAAAGACTTGGGGAGCTTGCAGTTTGGTTTGCAAAGCCTGTGTAAAGTGGAGACGAAGGGAGACAATGGTTTCTGGAGAGGTAAGCACCATTAAACAGAAGCCAGGTACTTTGAGTTGGGACAGCAAGATAGATGTTTTGAGAGCTTTTGAGGAATTGGCCAGATCCCATGTGCTGCAGGCTCAGTGGTATGAAAATGTAAACTTATTTGAGATTTTCCCGTGAGAAGAGAGTGCCTCTGAGGTGTCCTTCCCACACAGGGCTGCACTGGCTGCTGTTTCTTCAGTGTTGTCCTACTATGATCAACTGCTCAGGAGTTCAGATGGCAGCAGTCCAGGGGGTCGTAGCAAACCTTGGCATTGCTCACATGGTATTAATTTGCGAGTTATGCAAAATGTAAATTGTAAATTGTGGGGTCTCGGAAGTCTTCCGCTCATGTTTCAGAGGAGATCCTGGGAAGCCAGACAATGTGTGACAGGGTGAGGATTCCCTCAGGGTGATCATGTGATCTGTGAAGGTGAGGCCTAAGCTGCAATAGAGGCCTCAGGATGTTGGAGATGACAGGAATGCCTGCTAAGGAAATCTTTGGGCAACAGTGGAGCCATCCCAAGAGAGAGGTGACATGGACTACAAATGACAAGGTCATAGAGGTGGGACTACCTCAGTTTGTGTAGCTTCATATCACCTTGTGTGTCTTGGAGGCCAATTATGGGGCTGCAGGATTTAACTGTCACTGCTCCTGTCCATCTGACTTTGAACTAATCTTTCATTGCACCAATTCATCTCCTTTGAAATAGGAATGTGTACTTTAGGACACTGTCTATTCCCTGTATTTCTACTGAGGGCCTTATTGCTATGGCTTTGCTCTTGAGTTTTAGAGGAGACTTTGAACTTGGATTCTTGAACAGTATTGGAACTGTTAAGACCATAGAGATCTTTGTGAGTGGATTGAATGTGTTTTGCTTCATGAGATAGACATGATCTTTTTTGGTGCAGGGTGGAGTGGAGTGTTGTGACTTACATGCATTTGGGTGTCATGTTGACTTGTGGTGATTAGTCTTGACTGTCAGCTCCATTCGATTGAGGCATGCCTAGCAGATTAGTAGAGCATACATTGATGTGTGTTCGTGGGACATTTCCAGAAAAAACTCAGTGAGGAAAGAAGACCTCTGAACATGGGTGGCACCATTCCCTAGGTTTAGGGCCCAGAAGGGATAAAGGAGGAAGAAAGCTAAAGCAGCTCGTTCAGGAATCCACTCTCTGCTTCCTGGCTGCTGTGGTCTAACTGGTCTGCTTTGTTGGACTGTTCAACCATAAGGGTCTGAAATCTTGTAGATCCTCTAGAAGGTTCCAGTGTCCCTTACCAGCTTCATACTCCATTGATTGTACGAAGAGAAATTTATCAGAGACTCAGTTTGTCCATCACACAAATAAGGATAATACTAATAGCTATGTTTCAGATTAAATGGGCTCATGCATATATAAATATGTAAAGCCAAGTTCTTTGCATTTCATAATTAATAAGCAATTGTCCAGTTCGTTATTTATCTACTATTCTTTCTCCTGAACTCTCTTCTTACATTCTCTTCATTCATATTTTAAATTCATTCATTCAACTATAGCTTCATTCAATGGCAAAAGGTTAATGAAATAACAATCAGAATTTTCTACCATATAAGAAATCTAAAACAAGTTTTTGTATTTGATAATTGTCTCAGTTAGGATTTCCATTGCTATGAAGAGACACTATGACCAAGGCAATTCTTATAAAGGACAACATTTAATGGGGGCTGGCTTTACAGTTTCAGAGGTTCAGTCCACTATCATTATGGCAGGAAGCATAGAAACATCCAGGCTGGCATGGTGCAGGAGGAACTGAGAGTTCTACATCTTGACCTGAAGGCCACTAGGAGAAGACTGACTTCCAGGTAGCTAGAGGAGGGTCTCAAAACCCAGCCCCACAGTGACACACTTCCTCCAACAAGGCCACACCTCCTAATAGTGCTACTCCCTGGGCCAAGCATATTCAAACCACCACACTAATTACTATTATTAATTTAAGATTTTATTTACTTATTTTTTATGTGTATGTGTTTGACTACATGTATGTCTATGCCCAATGTGTGTTTAGTGCCTGTGGAGGCCAGAAGAAATCATGGGATCCCTTGGAACTGGATGTGCAGACAGCTGTGAACTGTCATGTAGGTGCTGGGAATAGAAACTGGGTCCTCTGGAATAGCAGCTAGTGTTACTTAACCACTGAGCCATCTTTCCAACACTCTTGGTAATTAGTGTGAAACCTGTATAGAGAAAACATATAAAACATTTACAATTATAGTACAGAGGACACAGATCATGCTTAGGTACCAGATGTGGTTTGAATGAAAATGGCCACCATAGGCCCATAGGGAGTGGCATTATTAGGACATGTGGTCTTGCTGGAACTGGTGTGGCCTTTATGGAGGAACTGTGTCACTGAGGGCAGGCTTTGAGATTTCATATACTCAAGCCAGGCCCAGCTTCACTCTATCTTCCTGCTGCCTTTGGATCCAGATGTAGAACTCTCAGCTATTTCTCTAGTGCCATGTCTGCCTGTGTACCACCATACTGCCTGCCATGATGACAATGAACTAAACCCCTGAACTGTAAGCCAGCCCCAAGCCCTGATGAAATGTTTTCCTTTAGAAGAGTTGTCATGGTCACAGTGTGTCTTCACAGCATTGGAAACCCTAACTAAGACATCAGAAAAGAAATTCATAAAGAGGGATCTGTAGGCATGCTGATGTGAATATGTTCTGATGTCAGAGGGGTTGAGTTTTAGCATGCTGATTCAGTGTTGCCAGTCTTGCCTGTATTCCTTCCCATACTCCAGATGTGCTGTTTCATATAAATGACCTTGCTGTTAGATGTTGGGGTCCAAGCATTTCCATTGATTCAGATACAACAGTACATTGTTTTCATTCCTCCTACCAGTCAGTAATCCTTTCATCACAGGCCTGCTTAGTGTCCATCACAAAGGACAAGTGACAAGTATGGAGAAGAAGATTATCATCTGAGGAGGGAGGTAGATGCTTTATGGTTTTTATTTTAATACAATATATGTGCTCCATGCCCAGAAATGGTCATTTCCACATTAGCCAACTCCCTTCACAAAAGTATTACAGTTCTTCTGATGATGCAATAACCTACCTCTGATAGCTTAATGTGTGTAAGCTATGTTTTGTCTCTCATGAATCAAGAGATATTGTTTGTTTCCTGGTTTTCATAACAATATCCCCTGATTTTGCCCTGACTCTTTCTGTATAGGTATGTAAATGGTGATAGCTGTACCAGGACAGATGCCTATTGCAAGTTGGAGGAGCTTGGTTGTCTAAGTCAGATAAATGATTTCAGAAGAGATGCAAATGGTTGGTTGGACAAGTTACTCTACCTATGCAGAGAACTAGAGTAGGTTGGGGTCCATGAACTTTTAATGTGAATGCTATTGTATGGTTGGGGCATTGATCCTAAGGTTACTGTATGATAGTTATGTACTGGAGCTTGTCCATCCTTCTCTATAGCATACCATCACAGCAGGCATGGCTGGGAACACCCTTTCCTTCAGTGGAACCTTTATAGTGTGGTAGTTCCCCTGTCACTCAAGGCAAGAAGTGACTGTCTTCATACATCAGCGGACTTTGTTTTGTTGTAGGGATCTGAGCCTTGTCAACTCAGCCAGGGGCCATCATTCCTGGAAAAGACATAGAGATGGATGAAGGGCAACAGCTTCCTCACTGCTGTTTCCATACCAACTCCACCTCAGGAGGGCAGGAGTCACAGGCAGCTGCCGTATCAGACTCTTTTCAGCTTCACACTTGAATAAAGAATGGTAAATATGCTCCACTATGTTTATAGCGGCCTTATTCATAAATAGTCCAGAAGCTGGAAAGAACCCAGATGTCCTTCAACAGAATAATGGATACAGAAAATGTGGTACATTTACACATGGAGTACTACTCAGCCAATTTAAAAATAATGATGCTCATGAAATTCTGTAGACATGATGGAGCTTGACAAATATCATCCTGAGTGAGATGACCCATCACAAAAGAACACACATGGTAGCACTCACTGTTAAGCGGATATTAGCCCCAAAACACACAATACCTAAGATGCAACGCATAAACCTCATGAAACTCAAGAAGAAGGAGGAAGACCAAAGTGAGGGTGTTTTTGTCCTTTTTAGAACGAGTATCAAAAGATTCAACCAGAGCTCCCAGGAGCTAAACCTCCAGCCTGAGAACAGACCGCAAGCTGTCCTCTGAGAGGCTCTAACCAGCAGCTGACTCAGACAGATACAGACATCCAGAGCCAAACAGTGGATGGAGCTTGAGGACTCTTAAAGAAGAATAGGTGGAAGGATTGAGGGCCCTAAGGAGATAGGAACTGCACAGGAAGATCAACAGAGTAAATGAACCTGAACCCTTGGAGCTCTCAGAGACTGAATCACCAACCGTGGAGCATACCTAGTCTACACAGATCTACCTCCATGGGCTGAACCTAGGCCTCCCTGCACATATGTTGTAAATGTGCAGCTTGGTTTTCATGTAGGTCTCAAACATCTGGAGTGGGGGCTATCCCAAAACATGCAGCCTGTATATGGAGTATGGTCTTCTAAAAAAAAAAAAAAAAAAAACAGTTGTTCAGTTAAAAAAAAAAAAGAATGGTAAATATGATACATATTTCCCAGGACACCTATAGTTTGTACAAAACAGGTCAAATTTTGATGACATGAGCCTCTGATAACTTTTCTTTCTTTTTCCATTTTGAGATACAGTCTCTCTGTGTAGTCTCTCAAGGTTGGCTTTGGACTTAAGATTTTTGTACCTTGGCCTAGGAATTCTGGGATTACTGCTATGCCCAATTTAGGATTTTTTTTTTTAAAGTTTGAATTATTTATTATTCTGTACTGCTTGCTTTTTTATTTTCTTTCAAGATAGAGTGTAATCTTGGCTGTCTGGAACTCACTCTGTAGACCAGGCTGACCTTGAACTCAGAGATCCCTCTGCCTCTGCCTTCCAAGTGCTGGCATTAAAGGCACTCATCACCACAGCCCAGCTCCTATACTGTTTTATTGTAGTTAAAAAAAAATAAAATGCATATTTTATGAAAGGTAAAAAGAACGTGGATTGTGAAACTTGGAGTTTGATGTTATCATGTACACACCTTAAAACACATTTGGATGATATCTAGGTATCTCTGCCAGATATGCTTCTGGTGTGACATACCTGGTCTAGCAACCATGTGGACTATGGCATTGGAAGGTGGAAATGAGTAGGGGTGGGAGGCATGAATATACAGATGCAGATGGCATGTCTTACCTACATTTATATTTACAATCTTCCTTCCTTCCTTCCTTCCTTCCTTCCTTCCTTCCTTCCTTCCTTCCTTCCTTCCTTCCTTCCTTCCTTCCTTCCTATTGTGTGTGTGTGTTTGTAATAGTATTCCTGTATTTTGTGTTACATGTGTGTTTTTGCCCTGTGTGCTTACTTATGATTGACATTTGAGCTTGTGACAGGTGCTTGTGAGTTTGGCTATACATGCTGTATCTTCACCCTTCCCTTTACCTATTAGATTTGTATATTTCAACTGTGGAGCTTTAGATATTCTATAGCTCAGAACGGTTCTTATGAAGAACAACATTTGGATTCAGGATTCAGCTATATGGAATCACATTATGTTTATGTCAGGGTGTCTTGAGTGTGAGGCTTTGGGGAGATTTCCCATCAATCTGGGGGCATGCTGAGACTCAACTCCTAAGATCTTATTGTTCCATGTTAATCACACCCTTTCCTCTGCCTTCTGACTTTATTTTTTGCTCTCTAATAACAGAATCACTAGATTCCCATTTTAGCCTTTTATTGACTCACAAATCCCAACTTTCATAATTTTCAAGGAGAATTAGAGACTTGGCAGCAATTAGGGATCCTTTTAAAATGCCAAAGCCAGCTTAAATGTATTTTCTCATGAATAATGTGTCATGTTAATTTGAGGGTCTGTTTCTGCCCACAGCTTTGTACTTGGCCCACTGTGAAATGCTTCATGCCTCCGCAGGGAGGGGATCTTTGTGAAATGCTCTCATTAATCTCTTTAAGAAGGCTGCTTGCCACAGCATCACCATACCCCACAGTGAGCAGCTACAGGTGCTTGGGTGGTCCCTTCTTTGTGAGTCTTCCTTGCCCACATTGGAGGTGGAGATAGAAATCTCTTGTCTCTGAGGTCTTTGTTCTTTAATAACCAGACATATGACAAGTCAACTTAAATTTACAATGCAATATGGAGCCCCCTCCATCAGACCCACAATGCTGTACACAGCCTCTTCCATCAGTTCCTGAGGTATTTGAGGACCAGACCCAAGAGCTCTTGTCTCTGGTAGCTACTATGTGTTCTTTTCTGGAGGAGAGAAGATGTTGGATTTAGGAAGGAGGAAGGAAAAAAAGAAAAGAAGGTTTAGAGACCATAAACACATTGTTCTATGCTTCTCATTCAGAGTAATTTACAAGATAGCTGTACTTGAACAATTCACCAATTCCATCTATAAGTTCTATCAATGACTCCCCCTCCCCCCAGATGATAGTGAGAAAACATGTACTGGAGGATCACAGGCTTAGCCTAGCATCACTCTATTAATGGGGGGCTGTAGACCCATAAAATCTACTGTAGATGAGAGCTATAATCACTTTCCTCTTTGCATTCTTTTGCTTCTGTGTGTATGCACTGCTGTGTAGCACAGGGAAGAATGTCCTCAGTCAGTCCCTGCCATTTATCAGAACATAATTTTTCTTCTTTTCATTCTATATTAGTAAATATAGTTCTGGTAGCATAAGTGTATCACACTCCAGCTTCATTAATGGGATCATAAATGTTATAGTCCATGTATAAAGTAAGGTTCATGCATGTCTGGGACTTCATAATGCTATCTATAGTCTCTTTTCCACCTTTAAATTCTGCTTTCTTCTTGGGTAATTCATTCTCAGGTGGGTTTTGGACATAGTAGAGCAACTATGGTTTTAAGCAGCTCTGGAGGTAGATCTTTGGAGTGCAGCAATTCCAGCAGCAAGGAGGAGAACTTCTCTCCCTGATGGCTCCTATGAAAATCTTTGGTATGGTTCTCATGGGGTTAGCTTGGTGCATGTGCACATTGGACTCCTCACTGTGTGAGGTTGATGGTGTGTTCAGATTGTAAAGGCTGTCATTGTTTGCCTTTTATTGGAATGGCAGGTGAGGGAGTGTCCCCCAAGCTACTGGGGCTGAGGACGAGGAAAGAGTGATCCCCAGACACAGTGAGTAACAGCCTCATGTGTCTGACCTTGCTCAAAATTTTCCCTGTCTTGTCTTTTTGCCATAATCTGTATAAGTGCAGCTATTTTGACATAAGGAGATCTACACTATTTTTAATACTTGAGAGACTAGAAAACCACAAAAGGAAAAGCATGCTCACCAGACACAGAATTCTCATGTAACCCCAGCCAGTGTCTCCCCATGGGCCAGAGATAGATGCATTTAATGACATCTTTATGCTATTAAACAGCCTATTTGAATTTATAATGAGAAATAGAACTATAACCCTGGGTGCATTCAGAGGAAAAAGATCGTTGGGTGGCTCTATTTATGATACAAGAAGAGACAGCTTAGCAGGAATCTATTAAAAAAAACCCAAATGAACAGAAATAGCTCTGGTTTGTTAAAGGAGAAATATGTAATTTACAATAAGATGAGGAGACACTTAAAAACATCCAATATTTGAAATCAATTATTAATACAAGGAAATTAAAAACATGAATAGTATTTTAGAAGCACCGTATCGCCTCTATGAATAGTATTTAGAAGCACCGTATCGCCTCTGATAGTCTACACATGCATCCTAGGGCGGGTCCTATAATTCAGACTTACTCCCTTTTCCTCAGACTTCATAATTTCTCATTCCTTACCAGCTAAAATATCAAAAACCCATAGAGACTGAAGGCAATGAAAGCATTATGGTGCATAGCTCCTACGTAATAAAGAGGGAAACAACGAGAAACTGAAAGGCTGTAGTTTTTACTATGATGTTACTAGTGGAATTCTGTTTGCGTTTATCATGTCAGGTTCTCCCTGCTGAGTTTGTATAGTTTGTCTGTGATGTATCAGCTTTGAAACTTTAATGCACATGTTAATTGCATGGGTCTTTTGTTAAAATGCCAGTTCTCACCCAGGAAGTCTGGGGTGGAGCCTAGAAATTTCTAAGAAGTCATTTTATTTATTTTTAATTCATGCATGTAATGTGTTTTGATCAAATTTACCTCCTCTCCCTCCATTTTAATTCCTCCCATAGGCCCTATATATTCCTCCCCTCCAAAATTTATGCGACTTTCTTTTTAATATACAGAGTTAATTTAGTTCTGCTTTTGAGCATGGGTGTGGGACCATGTGTTGAAGCATGGTTAGCCTCTCGGGGCCAGCAGCCATCAGTTGCAAATGCTCCTTAATAGGGTGGGGCTTCATGAACTTCTCCATTCATTTTGGATTGGGTTGGCTTTATCTGTATGGATCCTACGCATGCAGTCACGCCACTGTGAGCTCATTATACAATGGCTCATTATGTCCATAATTAATTTTGTCTGTGGATTTTATCACCTTCAGCTATTACAGTCTTTTGGTTCCTCTTCGTGATTACCCCTGAGCTTGGGAGGTTAGGGTATAGTATAGATATCACATTTAGAGCTAACTCATGGTTTTATTGTTACTAACGGATTGACATGAGCAGAGTCATGGGTCTCAGCGTTAGTTGTTTACTATTGCAATAGAAACTTCTCTGATGAGGATAAGAGATGCACTAATCTGTGGATATAAGATTAGGGCTTAGTAGGCAATTAACATCTTGTCCACTTAGCAAAATAATTAGTATAAGTTTAGCTTAGGACCTGTGAACCTAGCCATCAAGGATATTCTGTTCTAATTAAAAGTACCAGCACAGGTTTCTTCTTGTGGAATGGATTTAGCAATTCAGGCAGAAATTGATTGTTATTTCCATATATTGTGTTCACCAATTACATCAGTGTGGTTATTCAAATAAGTATGGTCCCCATTAGACCACGTGCTGTAAAAGGTAACGGGGCTGGCCAAATTAGAAACTATGGCCTTGGAGGAAGTGTGTCACTGTGGGTGTGGGCTTTGAGGTCTCCCATGTTCAAGCTCAGCCCAGTGTGGAATCCAGTCCCCTTCTGCTGCTTTCGGATAAGGAACTCAGAGCTCCTTCTCCAGCACCATGTCTGCCTGCAGGCTTCCATGCTTCCCACCATGACGATAATGGACTCAACCTCCGAAACTGTAAGCCAGTCCCCATATGACATGTTTTCCTTTAATGAGTTGCCTTGGTCATGTTGTCTCTTCACAGCAATGAAACCTAACTAAGGACACCTGTCAGGCTGTTTTTACTGTAGCTTATAAGCTGACTACTGGTAGTCAGTGTGTTGATGGCTTATTTCTCCCCTGGTCATATGGATAGAACTTCCCAGCAAGTATGAAACAGCTGGTAGCCAGTAGGGGATGTAGCTCCAGTAGGTAATAGATTGATTTCTTCATGTCTTTATGGTCAAGTTTGTGGTGTCTTTAGCAATAGTACCCTTACCATCAAGTTCTAAGGTAACCACGAGCAATGGCAATGCCTTGTAAGTTAGTGGGATCTATGGGACCCTATTGATCAATAAAAGATGTAACCCATACCTGGCACTGAGTTTTTTATTTGGTAGCTGGTGATATCTGGGGGAAGCATTGCTTTATTATTATATAGTAACTCCAGCTAAATCCTCTTTATATATGTGTATGCATATATTCTAGACCATTCCTACAATAATAGATCTCTATATAGCATTTTCAACAGTCTTTAGCATTACTTATCCTTCCCTGCATTCCTTTCTCTATCCTGCTCTTCTGTTCTCAGGTGACTGCTCAGATGCTTCATAGAAACAGACCATTGAATTGTCTCACCTCTCCCCATCATCCTCTGTCTTCACTCAGGGTCTCATTGGTCTTGAATGTATCAAAGCCATTTATAGTCTCTGATACCTGGGTACCTTCTCTGACACCCCTCTCCTCTTTACTTGTCAATTTCTGCTTCAGCTACAGTAATGAATGGAATTGGTTTGATCATTAGTCCTCAGACTTGGCTATCAGTAGTGGCAACTCTGAGAACTCGGAATCCTGGAGATCCTTCATCAGCAGGCATCCAGGAACCTGCCTTTCACAGACATTTCAGCTGGGTTTGATTCACCAAGTGTACAAATCAATATATGAGTGAGTTCATTTGTTTTTCAGCCACAGCTGTGATAACAAATAACCTTGCAGTCAAATAGCTTTACTCTCCAAAGGTTTTTTTTTTTTTTTGAGACAGGATATCTCTGTCGCACCCTGGCTGTCCCAGAACTCATTCTGTAGACCATGCTGACCTTTGCCTCCTGAGTGCTGGAATTAAAGGTGTGTTGGCACCATCACCCAGCTTACAACACAACGTTTTATTTGTTACTTTCTATCCAGTGAAGGGTAGAAGACTCAGGAGAGAGGAGTCTCTGTTCCATGAAATTTATCATCGACCTAGACTTTGTCCAATGGTTCTGTCTACAACTATATTTCTACAGAATCTAGAAGAAGAATCTGGATTGAGCCTGGCAGTTAGGAAGTGGCTGATCATGGTCTGTGAGTGCCCTCTGCTCAGTTTTATGAATTGGTTAGGAAATGAAAAGTAGATTATGAAAGTTAGATTAACTAAATTTTAAACAAAACACAAATTCTTTTTTACATTGCTTTTTTTTTTTTAACTGATACCTTTTTTTTTAGGTTTTATAAACGTAAAATTTTATTTATTCTTTGTAATTAGCAAGCATATTGTGAGAAGATATTTTGAAGGGCACTTATATTTTGTTTTCTATAATTGACCATGATGGGACAGTTTCCTAAAGACAAATGTACTAGTCAGGACCAGCTGATGATGATGATATTGAAATGATCTAGGTAACCCTGTGCTCTGCCAAAGGGAACTGAGATATGTATCAATTCATTCAAACTTCCCACTCAGGCAAGGGAGCATTCTGAAATCCTGGATCCAGTTTGGGTTGGGAGGGGCTCCACCATCCAGAAACGTTGATTTGCATTCTTTCAGGTGACATCATAACCAGCTATGGAAACTTGAAGGCTGTGACTAGGGGCAACCCCCTGAGTTAGACATCATTCGTGAGGTTGCCTCTGATGTGTTAGCTGCTAGGTTTAGGCCAGGTGTCTTAATAGTGATTAACTAGGATGATTAGTCTGATTTCAAAATTTCGGGGTTACAGCTCCTAGAAGGATACTTCTGAGGAAGTATTCTTAGAACTCCTCAGAGTTTCCCAGAGTGAACCCTGGTGAACTGCCAACATCTGACTATTCACCAATCAGTTTCTGATATTGACAGCTTAATTATCTCCATTCTTTGACTGACCCTGACATGCAAAGTTAACTCTGTTGAGAAGAGCTCTCCTGAGCCTAATAGGTTTCTGACCTTGAACCAACCACTACTGGAAGAAGTTATTCTTTTACATCAGGGCGAACAACCCAAGAGTACCAACCCAGAGCCAGGCATATGGTTCTTGGAAATCAGAAAGGCCGGTACTGTCAAAAAAGCAGTCCAAGCAGTTCTCCATGTGGTAACCTAAACAGCCTGTGGTGGAGATGAAGCCTGAAGCTTCAGGAAAAGCTCAAAAATGGATATACCAGGATGGAAGTGGGACGAGATAGAGTCTGATGCTTTGGGACAAAGTCCAAAAAGGGAAATGCCAGGATGGAACAGAGATGGTATTTAAAGAACCCAGCAAGGCTTGGAAGAAGACCCCTCGGAAGCATCAAGACCTAGAGCTTCAGAGAGACCAGCTGGGCAAGGGTCAGGTATAGAAATCCCAGGAAGAGAGTTAAGACAACTAAAACCCCTAGAGTGTACCAAAGGTCCTCCAGAGCAGGCTGTAACTGAGAGGAAGTCTGCTGATGGTCGCAAGAGTCGCGAGCGCCCCTACTCTGTCATGGAGGAAACTGAACCATCTACACCAGGAGAAGAGAGAGAGAGAGACAGAGACAGAGACAGAGACAGAGAGACAGAGAGAGAGAGACAGAGAGAGAAGAGAGAGGAGAGAGAGAGAGAGAGAGAGAGAGAGAGAGAGAGAGAGGAGGTGTTCAGAGGAGAAATCTGTTACACAAAAGAAAGGTGGTATAAACCATGAAGGAAGAAGGGGGAATAGCTTGGAGCCTGACTTACCAGAAACACCACCTCTAATCATCCTGGATAGTGGCAGAGGTGATAGGTTACTCCCCAACAAGATGACACTACTTGCGGCAGAGAAAAAGCCCATCACAAACCAAGAAAAGGGCAGAGAAGTGGATCAAAATTTTCATGTCACAGAAGACATGGAGAAGGAAATTAAGAGTGCACTGGGTCCAGGACCTCAAGAGGAAATACTAAGTAGGGAATTCAAGTTGCAAATCACCCAAGGAGATATCCAGACCCTTGAGAACGGTCAGTGGCTCAATGATGAGGTCATCAATTTCTACATGAACCTTCTGGTTGAGAGAAATAAAAACCAAGGCTACCCAGCTCTTCATGTGTTTAGCACTTTCTTTTACCCCAAACTAAAGCATAGTGGTTATAGTTCTGTGAAAAGATGGACTCAAGGAATCAATCTCTTTGACAAAGAACTTATCTTGGTGCCTATTCACCAGAAGGTACATTGGAGCCTAGTGGTAATAGATTTGAGAAAACAAAGTATCATATATCTTGATTCAATGGGACAGACAGGGAAGACTATCTGTGAGACCATCTTCCAATATTTACAATATGAGAGCAAGATATGAAGGAATATCGAGTTGGACCCTTTGGAGTGGAAGCAATACAGCATGACATCAGAGGAGATTCCTCAGCAACTGAATGGGAGTGACTGTGGGATGTTCACCTGTAATGATTACATCGCTAGAGACCAACCTGTCACCTTCTCTCAACAGCACATGCCCATCTTCAGGAAGAGGATGGTATGAGAAAATGAACAGTCACTTACTGTAACAACATCCACCTGATTGCCGTGGTCACCATCCCTGTATTTTTCTATCGATGTTTCTAATATACCTCAAATAGGATGAGTTGAAGAGATTTAAAACAGGTACTGAGCTGTCTGACCGGATGAAGCCCACTCTCTTTAATATAGTCCTAACTTGAGATGTCAGACTGCTGCCCTAATGCCGTCTCTAGGATGCATCTAGGATGCAACGACTGCAGGCATCTGTCCAACCCACAGGAGAACCACGTGTTCAAGAAATACTGTTTTAATGCTGGATTTAGTCAATGAATTGCTGTTTTTTTTTTGTTTTATTTTGTCTTGCTTTGTTATGTTGTATTTTTTTGTGTTTTGTGTTTTGTTTTTTGCTTGTTTGTGTTTTTGGTTTTGTTTTTTGATTTTTGTTTTCTAGTTTGGGTTTTGTTTTTGGTTGTTGTTTTTTGTTTATTTTGTTTTTAGTTGTTTGTTGTTTTTTGTTTGGGTTTTAGGTTTTGTTTTTTGTTGGTGTTTTTTGCTGTTTTTGTATTTTTGTTTGTTGTTTTTTGTTTGGGTTTTGTTTTTTGTTGATTGTTGTAGTTTTGTTTTTGGTTTTGTTTTTATTCTAAGTTGTTTTGTTGTTTGTGTTTCTGTTTTTTTGTTGTGTTTTTAGTGTTGTTTTTGTTTTTCTGTTTGTGTTCTTGTTTTTTTTTGTTGTTTGTTGTTTGTGTTTTTGGTTTTGCTTTCTCTTATTTTTTTGTTTTTTTTTTGTTTGTGTTTTTGGTTTTGTTTTTGTTTTTTGTTGTTTTTTTGTTTGTTTTTGTGTTTTCTTTTGTTTTTTTTGTCTTCCTGACTCCACCACAATGATTATTTTCCTTGACTCACTTGCAAACCTTGGACATTGTCATTTTCCAATCCTCTTGTCCTTGTTTAGAAGTGTAATACCAATGGTCATTTAAAGACTCATTCTTCCCTGAACCTGCCTTAGTTTTGGAAGTGATTTGAAGTAAATTAATGCGAATTGCTATTGTTATCTCAGATCTGAAATACAACTCCATTTTTGTTTGTTTTTTTTTTTCCCAAAAGTTCTATCAATTAAAATTTTATTCTTAAAAGCTGTATATATTAAGATGAAATGAAAGAACTTTTTTTACTCATTAGGTTAACATTCCCACTGTGGAAGATATGGGGATTTGGTATTTAGGGTTGATCTCAGACTCCTTGTTTGGAAGTTATTTAATTATAATGCAAAGTATTTACTCTACTTAGTTTAAAACACTGTTTTGGATAGATTTGTTTTCTTTTTACTTCCTATTGAGTTGGGTTTGTTTTAGTTATGTATTTTATTATTTACTTGATGTTTGTATTAATTTTTATATTATGTTTTATAAATTTTCACAAGTTATGTTACTCCTGTTTCTTTATTTGGTAGTATAACCTTGATTGTGATGGGAACCTGAAAAAGCAGTGTTGAGGCTTGTACTCAAGCTAAGGCTAAGATGCATTGTGCATACCAGTGGTTGTTATTCTATTGGCCTTGCAATGGTTAGTATTTCTAGAGAGCATCCACTCCTTGTATTGTTCAGTAAGGAAAATATCTTTTGGGTTTATTTGAGCAGTGTCAGCTGAGCTGTTTAGTTGTAGCAATGACAAATGTATTGAGCATTGTCATTGAAGCATATTTGCATTACTGTAAAGGGAATGAGGGTCCATTGCATTACTGCTAAGCACACGGAGACTGACCTGTAAAAGAACTATCCTTAATTATGGCCAATATGTAGGAAGAAAATGTTCATTCTCTTTGTTATGGCAAAGAATTAGATATAAAAGACTAAACAGAGTTGGGGGTATGATCAGTTGGCAAAGTAACTATTGGGTAGTGGAACCAAGTTTACTTCAAAACCCATTAGATAGAACCATTGATGGTGCCATAAGGAAGAGACCGATTCTTTGGCAGAGAGGTTGCATCGATTTTTCTCATGTCCTCTTGATTCCTTGGAATCCTGTTTTTTCCTATGAGCCTTTTCTTGCTATTTAGCCAAGTAGCAGTCTCTAATCGATTTCCTGAGGACAGAAGATTCTAGAAATCCTCCAGAGGGTCTTCTGAACCTTGTTATCATCCAATATCAGTGGTGTCTATTTTCAAATGCTTTATGTGTACACTTTCCTAAAGAGCATCATATGAGCTGGAGCGATGGTTGAAAAACCTGAAGCTTGGTGGTAGATGGGAGAGCTTACCCACTTATGATGTTTAAGTCTATATGTTCAGTCTTCAGTACCTTTACATTCAAAATGCTATTGAAGGAAGGAATGCTTTAGTCATGTAATTTCATTTTTCTCCTCCTCTCTTTCCTTCCTTCCTTCTTTCCTTCTTTCCTTCCTTCCTTCCTTCTTTCCATTCTTCTGTCTTGGATTTCTTTCATTGTGAACAGATACCATGACCATGGCAACTCCTGCTCGAGACCTCAGATTCACTACACTCCAGTATGTTCCGACAGGAGGTCGGCTTCCCAGCCAATGCACCAAAGGTAAGACTCTAGGGAGCAGAGCCTTAGGTTACCAGTGACCCCCCCTGAGTGAACCATGCAGAGATGTGAATCGATGCAAAAAGCAAGAGGAGTTTTAATGATCCAATGTATTGGGGTTGTCCTTACCTGAAGAAGAGGCGGCGACCATGGGCAGTCCATTTGGTCAGTTTTTATACAGTTTAAGGGGTAGACTGGTATCTTTACTTTTAAAGGTATTTATTTCTAAATTCATTAGAAATACTGCCTATTGCATCTCAACTCCATGTTTAGTGATCATGGTTGGTATGATGGTACATCAAAATCAGAAGACAAACAAGCGTATTTATACATCAGGAATTGGCAGCATACAAAGAATCCTTTTGCTTGTGCTTTACCCCAAGAATTAATTTTAGTTTGGGTATATAGACCTGGAAGTGGCATATGCATCTTTGGTCAGTCATATGACATTACCTAGAGACATAGGTTTATTAGAATCATAAGAACCAGAGCTTTGCAGCCCTGTCATAGAACTCAGTCATTGAAATGATTTCTCTTAAGGATGACACTATAAATAAATTGTGTGTGTGCGTGTGTGTGTGTGTGTGTGTGTGTAGGGCATTTGTAAAAATTCACAAGACGTTTGTACAAATACTACACATGGTCAGAGTACATTATGAAACAGGACCATGACTTACTATGTTCATTAGTATTTCTATTTAATCATGTACATTGCTCTTGCAAAACTTTCCCTTTTCTCAAGACCTGTAAATTTATATTGATCTTGCATTTGTGAATCAGGGTATCGTATGTCAATGAGGACACCTGCCTTGGAGGTAAACATATTTAAATATCAACCTTTTACTCTGATTGGTTTTGAACGTTGGACTGATTAGATACAGATATGTTAAATCATACTTTCTAAAGTAGAACCCAGTTAAAATCAGTTATACAATTAATTCTCAAATATCTCATTCATCAGAATGATCAGACTTCTCAAATTGTAGCAATGCATGTGTGTGCAAACTGACCTGGGTCTCATATGGCCTCAAAAATATAATATTTAAGTATTTAACATAGATTGGGGTACTTCCATAGTACTTATGTTCTCTGTGCCGTATCTGTATATTATTTCTATCTGAGCTCTTATGTTCTTGTTTGGCTAGTATTATAGGATGGAATTATGTGCCCAGAAATCTCCACCAGGTTCCTATGGAAGCAGTGGCCATGTTGAATACTACTAACTGGAAACACAGATGTGTAGCATCTGTCTTGCATGTAAGGCTTGAGTGAGAATGTGTTTCACTAAATCCAAGTTTAGACCAAGACCTCTTTGTGTATAGGGTTGAATCATGATGAGGTTCCACCTGAGTCAGAATGGCTGTCACCAAGAGGACAGAACAGACCAATGCTGGTAAGGATGCAGGGGAGAGAGAGGATCCCTTGCACATCACTGGCATTTAAATCAGACACTACTGGATATAAATTAGACACTATTGAAAGCAGTATGGATAATGTTCAGAAAATCTTAATGCAGAAGTACCATGTGATCCAGCTATACCATTCCTGGGATATACTAAAGGAATCTAAGTCAGGCTATCACAATGATGCTTGCACATGCGTGTCTGGTGCGGCACTATAGGATAGACAAGCTGCAGAATCAGCCTGATTCCAGGAGCAGAGGAATGGATAAGGAAAGGGTGCCATAGATGGACAATGGAGTAGTGAACAGCCAGTAAGCAAAACAGAATGGTTAAGTTGGATATCATTATGTTATGTAAAACCAGCCTGACTCAGAAAGATAAACATCTCATGTTTATACTCAAATCTGGGATAGCAATGATGAAGACACAGGGGCAGAGAAATTGTGAGTTCTGGGGGGTGATTGTGGATATGATCAAAGTACCTCTTAAGTCTGTATGAAAATGCTATAATAAGATCTACTCTTTATAGATTTACTTGCATTAAATAAGCACACACAAAAGTTTTGATGGCTGAACCTTGAATTAGCTAAGTTCCCAATACAGTCACACTGAGAGACAAGGGTCAGTCTCAGCCATGCGAGCTACTGTTTAATGCAACAGTCATCTCACCTATGCATAAACACAGAACACCAATTTGTTTCTTGGACATTGACAAAATGCTTTAATAGCCTTTCTCCTTGCAGAGGGCTGGGGAAGAAGCTGTTTCCCGCATCACCATTGTTTCAAAGAACAGGTCTTATCAAACACAGTGCTTGAAAATATGAGCAAATGAGCATCTTTTCTCCGTGGAGTACTTATTAATTATTGTGCGATGACTTTTCACATTAATTATCTCAATAACAAGAAACTTCTCTTTAAAGACTGGGAGCTTCTATTCTAGTCCCCGTGGCAGCCATGGTGTGGAGGTTTGCGGATCTCCCGATGTAACTGGCCAAGGGCTCTTGCTGCTGCTCTCTCAGGTCCTTGACTGCTGTGAGTCCAGTTGATATTTCCCATCAGTTTCTTCCAGCCAAGAGAGTGAGTGTAGCAGGGATACCAAGATAAAATCGTTTTGTGGGGAAGGGGCTTCTCTGACGTACCTTTGGCTTATGAACTTATTTTTGAGCCCTGCTCAGTCTTTTTACGATTTCACGCAGTCTATGTTGCTTGAAAACATCGTCACTCCCACTCACCATTTGGGACCAGACTTTTAGCACATCATCTTTTCAGGTTCTTTCTCATTTTCTCTCACATAGGTTTTCCTCCTCATAGCATCCTTGAACGTCTACTCTTAGATTAACCGGTTCTTTATCATATAAGTTAAATTTATTTTGAACAGATATAAACTGCTTGATTATACATACTTCATTTTATTTTAAAAGTTAAACTTATCAGCTCCACCCAGCAGCCGACTGAAGCAGATGCAGAGACCCACAGCCAAATATTGAATGGAACTCAGGTAGTCTTACGGAAGAGTTGGGGGAAGAATTGAGGGCCCCGAAGGGGATAGAGACTCCACAGAAAGACCAACAGACTCAAATAACCTGGACCCTTGGGGCTCTCAGAGAATGAACTACCAACCAACATGCACGGGCTGGACCTAGGCCCCCTGCACATATGCAGCAGATGTGCAGCTCACTTTTTATGTGGGCCTCCCAACAACTGAAGCGTGGGTTATCCCTAAAGCCATTGCCTGTTTGTGGAATACGTTCCCCTTACTGGGCTACCTTGTCTGGCCTCAGTGAGAGAGGACGTGCTTAGTCCTGCAGAAACTTGATGTACCAGGGTGGGAATATCCATGGGGGGGTGGTGTTCCATCCTCTCCGAGGAGAAGAGGTGGGGGAGGAAGGGAGGAAGAACTGCGTGAGGGGGAACTGGGAGGAGGGAGTCAGCGATCAGGATGTAAAATGAATTAAAAAATACTAAAAATATTTAAAAAATTAAATTTATTTCTCAGGTGATTAACGACATAATGATGGTAGGTATTTATGTACCTATGTACTGAATGTTCAGTACTTGTATACATTGTATAATGTTTACACCAGGTTAAACACATCCAACTAATTTCACTTTTCCCAGTCTATGTGGTGAAAGCACTGAAAATCATTTCCCACATTTTGAAATACATTATCTGTCATCAGTCCACTGTGCAGTAAGACACCTGGACTTTTATTCTAATCTAACTGTAATTTATGGTGGCTTCCATGTAGAATACCTTAACCTGAGAATTTAAGAAGGACTGGCAAAAAAGCAATTTTAATAATTCTATTTTAAAAATACATAACTTATGGTGCCCTTAAGAAAGATTAATGAAAAATGTCTAAGTTTCCTTGTGGTTTTGCCCTATTGTTTAGCTTTCATTTCCCCCATGTTTAAGGAAGCTGTTTTACCCTAAACCTGTTAAGTTTAATGAGTTTCCTTCAAGGACTGCCCTGTTTAAGCTTTATTGATTGAAAGTACATTTTTCCCAGAGGCCATGCTTTTCAAGAAGACACTTATCTGGTGTATGCTGAAGAAATTTTTTTATCATATCATATAGCTGAGAATAAGTGGGTAAAATTTAAAGGCATGGTCAATCTCTCTGTTAGCACATCTCTCTGTCACATACACATGTATGCACACATTTCCTTCTTATTAATTAAAATTTACATACATATGTGATGCATACTGACCATTCTCATCCTCCACATCTCTGCCACCCCCTCCCCCATCTCTCTTACATTCCTGCCTATTAATTTTGTTCTGTGACCCACTGAGATCAACTGGAACAGCCTGTATTACAATGAGTTTGGAGCTGTCTGCTGGAACTTGGTATCTTCAGTCATGGCTACCCAGCTAAAGTTCTTTCTACCCTAAGATCTATCAATAGCTAATAGTAAATGGTAGGGACCCATGAGCCCCTTCTCCTTCTTTAACTCATGATTGATAGGACCTGTCTCGTGTGAGCCCAGAGCTGGTTTGATTGATACCAAAGGTAGTACCTTCAGTTGGTTTATTTATTCGGGATGATATACAAGCCTAAATTGCTGAGGAAAATCTTATTCCACCTCCTAAGTGATATGTACTACCATACTTAGTTTATCAGGCCTGTGCATCAAACCCAAGGTTTAGTGCATGCCAGACAAGAACTCTACCAACTAAGCTACATCCATTGTCCTTCTACTGAATGAGTTTACGGACAGACCCATGGGATCATGGGACTGGGTGCTGCTGTAGTAACTTCCTGCACAAAAGATGGTTAATAGTGAATGAGTTCTTGGGTGGGCGTATCTTTCTCTCGGGTGGTCTGCAAGGCATGCTTCTAATGAAGCTTGACATGAACATGGCTTTGTTGATTCTGCTGGACTCTTGCATCACAGTCCTGTGGACATTTAATAAGGAAGCAGTTCCATTCTGGAATGTGTTACTGCAAATTTTGTCAGGAGAAAAGTTATTAGCAGTATAGTTATCTTAGCAATGTCTTCAGATTGTGACACTCTCATCCTCCAATTTTTAGTGAATGAATATCAATGTGCTTGTGTTGTGTGTGTGTGTACATTCCATGGCTCTCTTGTAGATACATCTCAATAAATACTAAGTTGATGACAACCATGATGGTCTATACATTACTTAGAATTTATAAGCAGTGTCTGCATAGATTGTGAAGTTTAATTCTAGATGCTATTCTGAGAGGAACATGAAATTATCCCTAGCTCATAAATAAGGAGATTGATGATTAGCAGAGGTTAAACTAGATAAAAGATCCTACAGGGCCTAGGAAAATGTAAGTTGGAAGCTACGGTAGTACTTCCATATGCCCATCAATATACATCACCTCTTCTTTGATTCATTTTGATTATATATTCATATATAAAAGTTACTCAAGCCTTTTATAATTTTGGATGACAAATAATCATCATAAACTTTGAAATGTGTGTGTGTGTGTGTGTGGTGTGTGTGTGTATGCGTGTGTGTCATGATGCACATGGAGGTCAGAGGATAACCTATGTTATCAGTTCTTGTCTCCCACCTTGCTTGGGACAGGGTCTCTTGTTCTCTGCTGAGAGCATCTATGTCGGGCTGTCCTGTGAGCTTCCAGAGATCCTCCTGTGTCTGCCTTTTATTTGTCCACAAGGGCACTGGGATTGTAGATGCCTGTGTTACTGCATCCTGCTTTCATGGGGAAATCCAAACTCAGGGCATCAGGTTTGTGGTACAAGCACTTTACGAATGGTGTGGTGCCATCTCCCCAGCTCACGTTCTTTTCCTCTTAAAGAGTAAAGAAAAAACAATGTTTTCACGTGTTTATAAAATGCTAGGCAATGGTTAGTCATTTTCATATAAATGATCTTGCTGCCTCTCTGTGATAACAGAGTAAGAACAAACAATTTCCATTTTTACAAACAGTAGGAGGTTTCCTAGAAATAAACTTCCTTTTCATGTTTTCTGAGAATGTTAAGAAAGGACGAATTGTTGTGGAGGACTAAATTCATGTCAATTTGTATAATGCAGGTAATTTTTATCTCTGTTCTGTCATTTGATCCCTTTAATCTGACAAGGTAGGCAGCACGGGTCAGAACAGCCTCAGCTTTGGAGGCAGGTAAATGAAGTATGAAAGAAGCAGTATCCACCCAGTTCTCCTGGTTACAGGTGATAAGAAGCGACTCTGGCTTACTAATATCAGGATAATGAGTATCTGGCTATCCCATTGAGACACACAAAGGAAGGGCTTCCTGAAAACACCACGGGGCTCAGTTCTCATGTTAGAAAGGGGCTCACTGTCGTGGTAACATGTGTGGATGTCACAGCTAAAAGTGTATATCATGTTCAACTCTTCCTTACTTTAAGATTTTTGACTCTTAAACTCTTGTTCATTCTATTTCAAAATGGACAGCCATGTACCTTCCTCTCTTTCCTGAAGAGGACCCCAAATATAAGGTACCTATGATTGAGTGTCTATAAACAATGTCAACTTGTGAAAAGGAGATTTACATTTTATGGCAAGTGCAAAGATACATAAAAGCATCCCAACATGCCTCTCTGGAGACTTGTAGTGTGCTGGCAAGGTGGTTCTTGGGCCAGCCGCTCCGGTAGTGGCAGCAGGCCTTGAGTGGCTTCCAAATCTGACACTATACTGGGAAAAAACATAAACAAAGAGATGGAGTCGAACTGCACAGAAAATAATTTCAAGACCATATCCCATATCTCAGAGACAGATCATGGAAACTGAGTGACAGCCTGGGGATGAATAGGTTAATATTGGGAGCTGTGTTTTATCAAGAAATTTCCACGATGGTTTGTTTCTGATACCACAATCTTTCTCATTAATAATTGACTTCATTATTTAAATTTACTGCTATAAATTTCAAATATCAAATATTAAGCTGCTAATGAATTATTAGCCTCTAAATTATAAGACCAAATATTTATTGACAGGGATTTAAGGTAGGCGAAGCATGTAATTTCTTAGTCTAATCTAAATACAATAAAATAAGAAGTACTTTAAGTCTATGCCACTTCCAAAATATGCTTTCTTGTTTTTTATGAGATGTGGTCTCACATAGCTCAGGCTGGTCTCGAACTTACTATATAGCTAAAGATGACCTTGAAATTCCAATCTTCTTCTTATTACCTCTCACATGCTTGGATTCTGGACACATGTACCACAGTGATACTTGGCTTTACTTTGATCACATCCTGATAAATTTCACTTCTCTGCTTCCCTCTCCAGTTTGCCATATGGCACATAATAAAATTGAAGGTGGCCCTGATGGTTTGCCAAATTTTGTACTTTGAACACTGATGCCATGAAGAGAAAATGTCATTCAATATGAAATTCAATCTGAAGTTTGCCACCCAGCTAAATATGTTCCAAGGCAGTAAGTATAACAATACTACTGCTTTAAAAATTATGTCTTTTATTTTTTGAGATTAATATAATTATATCATCCCCTCCCTTTCTCTCCTCCAAACCATCTCATACGTCTCCCATTGCTCTCTTTCAAATTTATGACCTTGTTTTCAGCAATATAATTTGTTTTATATATGTATATATATATACACACACACATATACACACATATACACATAAAAGCAACCTGCCTATTTTGTATAATGTTGCCTGTATACATGTTTTCAGGGCTGGTCGTTGGATATTGAATAATTAATTGGTGTGTTTTTCCCTGGGAAGACTTTCTCCCTCTCAGTTTGTTAAGACTTTACTTTGGTAAGCTGGTAAGCTTCTCATTTTTCTAGGAGACACAATCTCACAGTAAACTCCATGATCCTTTGGCTCTCATAATCTTTCCATCTATAATCTTCCACAATGATCCTTGAGCCTTAACTTTGGGAGCTATATTATAGATCTATCTGTTGACTGAGGTCTACAACTCTGCATTTATATTGGTTGTGGTTTTCTGTAATGGTCTCCATCTTTTGCAAAGAGAAGGTTCCTTGATGAGGAGTGAGGACCACCTCTAAATAAGGACACTCTAAATAAGGACAAATATTTACAATGTAGTTAGGTATTATGCTGGTTTAGTAAAGTGGTGGTTGTAGGTTCTCCTCCTATATGATCCATGACTTCACTAGTCCCAGCAGCTGGCTATGTTTACAGCACCAGGTATGATTTCCCTCTTGTTGATCAGATCTTAAAGTCTAAGTAAAGAGCTGTTGGTTACCGCCTGGTATGTAATGCCATTATTGTATTGTAGCATTATGGTGACATGCTGGTCATTGTTGCGGTTCATAGTATCATCTGGGTAGGATGACTGTTGCTTCCTTCTCTCGGAAACTTGCTCCCTGTCTTCTATACCATGAAACCTGCAGATCAGTTCCAGCTCAGTGGCCTCTGGGCCCTGTGGTTGAAGGGTAGAGTGTCTTCAGCAGTGGGGACTCACCTTCCACCTCAGTGGTCAACCAAAGGCCATAGCAGTAGTTCATTTGTTTTGGGAGTCTCTTGGACCAACCTGAGCAACAACTCAAAAGAGGACTTCTCATGTCTGGTATTGGGTTTTTGTTAGGTAGTCTTTGAGTCTTAGAGGGAGCATTGTCAACACATATGGAAGCATTACACTTAAACTTTATATGTGTATTTATACACTGACTTCCTAAACACCATTACTTTCACACTCAACTATGGTCTCAACAATAAAACGGAATGGTAGCATGTAGAGCTACCAACTGGGGCTGTACAAATTTCTAATGAACTTAAAAATTCAATTGTTTTTTATATATGAGTATTTAAAATGTATAAAATGATCATGTGATTTGATTTCAACATTGAACTGTGTAACTCTTTACAGCCTCTGGTCCATTTGTCCTGGAATAGTGCTTTTGGCTTCTGTGACTCTGTGAGAGGATTCTGCTCCTGAGCGACTCCGGTATACATCTACTTAATGGAGAATTGTAGAGTGTCTTCTTTAAGGAAAGCACCCTTGAGTGGAGGAGGAGTGGGCTGTGTGATTTAGGCACATGCTTCTGCCAATGGTATAAATGTCCTCCTTTTTTATTTTTCTGATGGAAGCTCGCCCTGAGCAAAATTTGTTTCACATGACATTACATACTGTTCTCGGGTTTGCAGCCATAATCTTGTCAGAGTAGATTATCACATGATTGGAGCAGTGAAAAAAATGAATGGGGGTTTAAACTTTTATGAAAAAGCACTTATATTGTGGAATAAGACTTTTTAATGGAGTGTAGGCATTAAACAGACCTTGTATTAGGCTCTGAAATTAATGGGTCACTGTATAGCTTTCTAGTTTTCATAGCTTGATAAGATTAATGCTTGCTTATATAGCAAATTCAATGGCTCATTTAATTTCATATGAATGTTTAAAGTCAAATTGCTTTTGGATTAAGTCTAAACTCATTATTCATTTTAATGTCTGAAAGAACTTTCATTTTTCTTTCATTTTATTTAATCAAGTGCATCGTCATTAAGTAAAGGCTAAGGACCCAGATAGTTAAAATAATGTGAAAAGGAAATTTATTAATTTACAGTGAAAAGAGACTTATTTGTTATAAAATTTATTTAATCCTTTATGATGCTTATGTATGGTGTTATTTGAGAGGAGAGAGATAATTATAGACTTTTGGTCCTGCTTTTAAATACCATATTGAGAAGCTGCCTATTTGGTTATCAGATATTCAAAGCCCAGTCCTTGAGGAGAGATTACTGTTGACTTTTATTTATGCAGGATTTATTCATTGTCTTAAGTCTGCAAACACTTTAGGCATGGATCAAGCACTATATATATATATATATATATATATTAGTGCACTCACCATTGAAAAACAAGATCATTTCCAAAGTCCTGTTTCCACAGGTAATCATCCTTTGGCTTATGATAAGAGGAAAAATGTATTTGAATCTTTAATTTTATGTAAGTCATGTTGATATATTTATCATAACTATAGAATCAAGTACTAATCTGAACACTCTTTTTAACATACGCAACTTAATTAATTAATTAACTAATTAATTCACTTTAGCCTGATCACAGTTGTCCTCTTTCTGGTCTTCCCCTCACACAGCCCCTTCTCTCTTCCTCTGAAAAAGGGGGGTTCCCCCTGGGTATCAAGCCACCTGGGCACATCAAGTCACTGCAAGGCGCATCTTCTCTCACTGAGGCTGGACAAGGCGGCTGAGCACTCTTTTGATGTATACAAAACACATTGTCTTCTGTCCTATCTTTTCATGTTGCTCAAGCAATCACCATTGTCTCCCGTTTTGATATCAGTAGTTGTAAGCATTTATTGAATATAGCTGTGTTTCCAGACTTGGCCAAGTGCTCTGAGGGCAAGGATGAGGTGGGCTACCTTAATCATTTCTTTGATCAAGATTTTCTCGGTCATTACATTGTCTATAATGGTGCTTGCCATATGGTAGGTGATCAATAAATATTTGTCAAGTGAGTTAACGACATAATGAATGGAAGAGTAAGGACTGACTCCATGAATTCTCGAAGTCAGTTGTTCATCAGTTACTAAGGGTACTAAGTATTTTATTCTCACCTATGGATGGTGAAACAAATTAGAAGGGTTGAATGATTTTCCCAATATACACCAATAAAGGTTGGGGATCCTATGCTCAGGGTTCTTGAGATAAGCAGTGCTTTCAGAGTTTGTTTCTTTCCCACAGTTTGGAATTAGTGTAAACACATAGTGACATGTTTTGGGATTGGAACCAAGTCTAAGCAAAATTATTCCATTTCATGTGTCAAGCATCTTTCTACCAGTGTAACAAAATTCCCCCAAACTTAGAAAGAGAAAACTTTGTTTTGAGTCATAGTTTTAGAGATTGCAATCCATGCTCAGTCGGCCTTGTTGCTTTGGTGTGCTATCATGTCATGGCTGGAATACATTGAGGGAGGCCAGGGAGCAAACAGAATGGGTTTAGGGGCTTGCGATTCCTTAGAGACTTCTCACTAAGCTTCCTTTTTTTAAAGGTTCTAACATCTCCCAGTAGAGACAAGCCTTTAGCACTTGGGCCTTTGGAGAATATTCAAAGTCTCAACTGCAGTGTACTACTACACTATGAGCAAAGTGATTACAATATTTTCAATCCCTTTGTGCATGAAATTAAGTTTCATAGTATGTGATTTTTCTACTTGTGGTCTCATGTTGGCACTCAGAATGTTTTGGATTCTGTACTCTGGATTTTCAGGTGATGGATATCATACGATTTCAGCCAGTGCTGAAAGCATATTTGGTATGGCTGAGTTCAAGACTTGGTCACTGACTGTTGTTTTCTACACGGACACAACTAGAGATGATAATTTTAATACCGCAGCAGTCCCCAACTCTACGTTTCACCTAGAATTCTAAGATCACCAATGTTTATATCCAACCTGTATTAGCTATCTTGCTGCTGTAACAAAATACCTGGAGGAATTAATTTCCGTAAAGAGGAATGACTTTGACTGAGAGTTTGAAGGTTTTGTGGTAGAGAAGCCATGGCAGCAGGAGTGTGAGGCAGCTGCTCATATTGTGTCTAAAGTCAGGAAGTAGAGAGATGAATGCTCACGACCAGCTTCTTTTTTCATTGTATTCAGGAATGGTGCCACTCAGTTTTAGGGTCGATTTTCCATCTCAACTAATTTAGTTCAGAGCTCTCTCACAAGCACACATATCTAGTTTTCTAGGTGATTTTAGATCCTGTGACAATATTTATCACCATACTACCCCAACCCAATTAAACAAGAACCACTATAAAATTTTGACCTGGGCTTATGCACTAAAAAAATTCTCTGTGATTCTAGCACCAGCTGCAGTTTGGGTTCACAGTGAGCACATCATAGTAGGAATAGAGACAAGAGTATTTGCTAGTCCTCTAGTTTTAAAACCCTACTATTTGAGGAGTGTAATTTATCTCTCTATAGAATGCACTTGAGTGGAAAGCCAGAGTTACTGAAGGCACTCTGGCTCTCTGGTCTCATGACCCATGTCTTATGGAAAATGGGTTATTGGGAACAAGTATGAGCAAAACAACAATATATGTATGACATGTCATAATGAAACACATTATTTTTTTACTCTGACAAAATACAATAACAAAATAAAAAAGACTTAATGGGAGTTTCCACAAAACACTATAATATTTTTTTCTCTCTCTCCTATCTTCTATCTTTCCTTTTGTTAAATAAAAACTATTCTTCTACTCTGACACTAAACAATAAGGAAGACTTTATTCAAGACTATTATATTAGAGAAGAGAAAATAAGCTTAATTTTAGACACAAGGACAAGTTGTGCTTTATAGCTGTTGGCCACAACAAGGAAGTAGATGTTTGGAAAACTAATAGGAAGAAACTTCGAGGAAGGACAGACTCTTGCTAGATGGGCCTGGCAGTGTTTTTGTGAAAGGGCTAAGACTTGGACATCAAGGCTACAGGACGAGGAATGTCATTGAATAATAGGGTGGAGAAATATCTCCAAACTGACTTAGTGGGTACTAAAGGCATGGTAAGGTCCAGGCTAGTTGAGAAGGGGGCTCAAAGGAGCATAACTAAGGTTTGGCTAGGAAGAGTGTCATGGCGTGAGTATGAAATGTTCCCATAGGCTCATGTGTTTGAACACTTGGCTTCTAGCTAATGGTACTGTTCTAGTAGGTTGTGGGACATTTGTGATGTAGGGCTAGCCATTCTAGCTTAATAAGTCCTAGTCTCAATGAGAGATTCTGTTTCAAAAATCAAAGTGGGTGCGTGTTGAGTAATAGCACCAGGGCTGATCTTGGGCACCTACATGCACTCGCTGACACACACACACACACACACACACACACACACACACACACACACACCACACACACATTTGTTCAATTCCTTCTGATAAAATTCTGAGAATTCCAGTGTCTACTGTAGTAGATATTATGCACCTCCACTAACCATATGATAGTGCTTAACTACATCAAAGCCATGGATGCAGGTACTTTGCTCTAGAAGAGCTCCAAATTTCAACATGCCTACATATGCAAACACACCTAGAAAGCTTGCAAGCAATTCACTGAGTGTGATCCATGGGAAGAGAATCTCAGGCTTCTTTGCCCCTTAGACATTTTCAGTCAGGTAACAATAGAACTTGGGATTTGTTTTTGTTTTTATTTTCTGTGATAGAGTTTCTCTGTGTGGACCTGGCTGTCCTGAAACTCTGTAGACCAGGCTGGCCTCAAACTCAAGAGATCTGCCTACCTCTGCCTCCCAGGTGCTGGGATGAATGGTGTGTAACATCACCACCTGGCAGAATTTGGGATTTCTTAAAAGTTTGATCTTAGACCATTAGATTAGCCTCAGTATCACCTTGACACTTGCTACAAACACATCCATTCGGGCTTCCTTCAGGGCTGCTAAATCAGCGAGTCTAAGGCAGAGTCCAGCATCTATATTTAGCAAACCCTCTGGACATGCACTAAAGCTTGAAGATCACAGATAAAGGGAAACAGCTTTGGGTGTGGGTCCTAGAAAGATAAGGACATACTTATCTGACTATACTTTTCTGAGATCCAGATGGTTAAGCTAACCAACATCCTAGCTGTCATGATGTCACGGTGGGATGTTAGAATAATGAGAAGAAACAGAGAGGCTGAGCTGGAGCTCCCCGATTCTCTCCTGTCAAGGATCAGAGCACGTTTGTCTATAGGAGCTGCAGAGCCAGTATGTTCATGTCTGTGGCTAGGCTGAATTCAGTAGAGAATGCCGATTTAGAAATGGGATCGAATTTATGGGGAGGATTATTCTTAGATGCAGGAATGATCAAGAGTATGATGTAAAACTCAGCAATGAAATGGTTATAGAGTGGCAAAGTCTATATGGTCCTAATATAAAAATTTTAATATCAGAAAAAGAGAAAGGAATTATGTGCCATCTCTAATGAGAAGTTGAAAGCTTCTCTGCACTTTCCACATGAAAAGTGGCACAACGTGATTTTATTTTTTTTTAAAAAAAAAACACCACAGGTTAGATTGGCTTAGAGAAACATATTAGATAATGAATTATTCAGGGTGATTTCCTAGGCCGAGGGAGAGGCACACCTGTCTGAGATGCTTATAGACTTGATTAGATAACATTTGTCAGCTGCAACAGCCGCAGGTAACTCCTGACGAGAATTGTATTTCCCTGTGGGTAGTGGAACCAAGCAATGTTCCGAATTTCATGGGGCTGTTAAAGACGTTTGCAGGAGTGTCACACTTAGAGGCTGCATCGGTGGTTGTCAAGATAATCAGACTATTTGCAATCACTACTTTCTGCTCTCCGACCCCCCCCCCTTTCCTAAATGGTAATGTAAAATAGTTAAGAAGAAATGACACATTTGCATGCTATAAATAGATTGCTCGCAGTCAAAGTGTAATAGATGTGTCTTTTCCTTGATAAATTCCTGTGAATTCTTTCCCTGCCTCCACCCTTGTCTGTCTTTTGGGTATAGCTCTTGAGTTGTGGATACATCACAAGCCAGATTTTCTCTGCCAAACTTTTGATTTCTTGTGCCAAACTGCTCAGACACAGGTGGCTTTCCATTTTGCCTAAATACACCTTTTATTTTAGAAGGCTCTGCTTCTTCCGTAATGCATTTTCGGGACTTGTTTTAAGAATACATCTCCCACAAATGTACAGCATTATTTGTCACATTGAGGCAGAAACATCTGCAATTTTGCATTTAGTGTGTTCTGTGAGAAGGCAGGGCTTAAGTCACAGCTTATGGTTAAGTGTTGGAAAAGATGGAGCAATTGAGTTGAGACCCAGTTCTGGGCGGCCCTGGTCATGTTCCTGGCCTTCTTCAGGTGGATCCAGTGCCCACTTCCAAAATATCATGGCTTTAAATAGATATGATGTCCAGAGGGTTTCTACTCAATGCTAAGATGGTCCTCATAAATGTGAGTTTAAATTAAAAATATTTTGTTATGATGAATGTGTGTGTGTGCGTGTGTATGTGTGTGTGTGTGTGTGTGTGTGTGTGTGTGTGTGAGAGAGAGAGAGAGAGAGAGAGAGAGAGAGAGAGAAAACTATTAGAAAAATTTTCAAGTCAGTTCTCCCTTCTGCCAGGGTTCTGGGATAGAACTCAGGCCATCAAGTTTCCCAGGGAAAAGTTTTTTTTTTTTTTTTTTGTCTGCTGAAGCATCTCACCAGTCCAGTTTAACGTTTTTTTTTTTTTTTTCTTTTTTCTTTTTTTTTTTTTTAAATGGAATTTAGGAAAGTTGGCCTTAAAATCCATGTGATTCATATTAGGAGGGTGTTTTTAGAAGGACCCACCCAAATTTCTTTTTGAGGAGAAAGAGACAAGAGAGAACAAAGAACTCGTTGTCCTTTGAACAGTCATTCTCTTTGCCTACATTTTTCTTACTCTTTACCTTCAGACTGTTATTTCTGTGTCAATTATAAATGTGTCTATCTGTGAGACTAGGTGATGACGAGTTAGTAGGGATCATCTCTAAAAGTTGAGAGCTTAAAAAAAATGTCGTTGCTACATTTTCACTATGAAACTTCAGCCTTGTAAAGGGAGAGGGGAGATGTTTGCATTCATGACAAAGACAAAATAAAAGACAGGACACAGTCAGAAGCACCGAACTCATATTAGCTAAGGGAATGATTCTGCAGACAAATCTGGATAAAGGGCCAGAGAATGCAGATGCAATCTTCACCCAGAAGTTGCCCTGTGGTGGAACGGATTCGCTTCCCCAGTTCCTCCGCCAAGCTCCTTGCTCAGCTTCTTGAGTTGCCCATCTTCCTCCAGGTATGAACCCAGCTGCAGAGTGGCCAACTCTTGCCTTCAGCTTTGAAAGTGAGCGAAGAGGAGAATTAAGTAGCAATTCCAAGATGTAATGACATTAGGAAATATTGCCTCAGACTAAAAGATTGCCCCAGATTTTTCTCAAGTGCCGAGGAAATGAAAGCAGAAAATTGTTCTGTGCCATTTCTGGAGCTCTCTGCTATTAGAGACAGATGATAAACCCTACCAAATTGGCACTCCATGCAACCGCTGAAGCAGATAGACATTGCTTGCCTTTTTAAAACAGAGTTAACATGGCAACAAGCTGATTGCCGCTAATCATGCCCTCCATCGAGCTCCCTTCGGAGGCTGCTGGCCGGAAAGCATAAATATAAATATGCATGTAACATGTCTTGTGCTTCCTACTTAGATCCCTCCAAAAGGAGTACGAAGGACATAAGAGGCTTAAGCTTCCTCCGTCTTGCTCACTGGGGTGCGAACTTAGATTGCCCTGATTCTTAGGCGGATTTTGGTTTTAGACTCTCCTAGCAAGGCACAGTGTGTTCTCAGAATCAAACTCAAGTCTCAATCTGAGCTCCACTATTTGCGTATTAGCAAAGTAATTTAAGCAGGTACCTCCCTTCCCTGGCCTTTGAGGGATAAGATTGATCGCATCTTCAGGGTTACTATACTTCGATTTTGTAAACTACGCATTTTTTCTTTGCTTGTCTAATTTTGTCTTTGATAGTTGGATCATTTTAGTAAATGGGAGGGATTGAGAGAGGGTGAGAAGGGGAGAAGCCTGGGAAGGGAAAATTGAGAGCATGTGTCATAGTTAGGGTTTCTATTGCATGACCAAAAGCCACTTGGGGAGGGAAGGATTTATTTCACCTAATACTAGGTAACAGTCTTTTGCTGAGGAGAAATGAGGACAGGGACACAAGCAAGAACTGAAGTAGAGGCCATGGAGGGCTGGCTTGCTCTCCTTGGCTTTCTGCGTTTGTTTTCTCCTACATCCTAGGACCACCCATCAAGGGGTGGCACTGCCGAGCAGGCTAGGGACTCTCACTTAAATGGTAATCAAGAAACGCCCCAGAGACTCACCTATAAGTAGTCTGGATTGAGGCATTTACTCAGATGAGGGGTTCTTCCCCATAGATAACTGTAGCTGAGTCAAGTCGATACACACAAATACAGCGAGGCAATAAGGAGACAAAAGAGAAGGAAAAGAAGAGAGAGCAAAAGGATAGGGACCGGGAAGATGAGAAAACCCCATGTGAGGGTCAGCAGTGGTTTCAAAATTTCCCCAAACAGGAAGCAGTGGTGGGGAATTTGAGAGGCAATTATGAATTATGCCCTTGATTTCCCCTCTATCTATGTATATGTATACATATATAACATATAAAAGCACATAATAATAAAGAATTATATAAAATGCAGATTTAAAAAGACCACAGGAGCCATGGTTTATGTTAGATTACACATATGGACGTTCCTTTTATCTACCTAGCTTTAAGCTGAGGCCTTTCTATTTTCCTTTCACATATGGTAGTTCTGAGAGTTACATGTAAATTATTGGTAGAAGGTATCAGGTCTCTTATTCAGATTTATCTAAATGCCAGTCTTTTTCTGTCCAGCTGGACAGAAGGATATATGGGATGAAATTTGTCATCTATAGGAAATCACAAGATCACGGAGATCAAAGTGCTTAACAGAAAGGAATATGGTTTTCTGAGATCCTGTGCTGAGGAACAGAAAGGAGAAAGGAGTTAGGGTGTTGCTTTTCACAGGATGTTGGTGAAGTTATCTGAGGCTGTGGCAGGGAGCTGAGAAGGAAAGCGGGGACTGAATCCTGCAGTCTAGGGAAAGGTTCAAGGTGAACATGAGGTCACACAAACGGCAATCCCTCCAGGCAGGTGTAGTCCTAGAGTGTGCAATGGACAAAAGAAGTAAGTGTGTGTGCAGTGTAAGTCAGGGGGAAAGACATAGAAGACACAATTAGGAGGATGGGCTGGGCCTGCAGTGTAAACCTAAGTAAAGATTGTCAATATCGTTGTTAATATGGTGGGAACAATTGGGTATATTCGAGCAAAGGAGTTGCCCGATCTAGCACGCACAAACCCAAATATATGTATATAGTATCACACACACACACACACACACACACACACACACACACACACATCCTGGTTATCTTTTGAAGAATAGATAGAAGGAGACTAGAGATGAGGAAACATCCAGGCTGTGTTGCCACATGTCAAATGAAAGATACTGGAGACTTTGACTTTGACTAGGGTGGTTTTGAGGCAGAATAGAAAGGCAGGGAAAATTTAGGGGATGTGAGAAGTGGGAGAGAGGAACCCCTCACCCAGGGATCCAGTTGGAGATGTTGCTAGCAGTCGGTTAGACTCTCAGCCTAATTGACCGTGGCTTGAGATTTTATCTCCCTTCATGGCCGAGAACCTGCAGTTCTCTAGGAATCTCACGAGAAACTCCATTTATGGGAAAGCCATATGCTAAACCCTGTGCCTGGGGCTTTCCCTTGTCAGATTATGATTCCATTTAAGGCATCTGTGGAGCTCCTTCCAGTATCTTCTCATCCAAAGAGAGGAAGGAGAAAATGAGGTTTCCTAATAAACTTTTCCCCCAACACAAGATTTTTATTAATTATTTGGGAATTTTGTACAATGCACCCTATCACACTCGCTTTCCAGCCCTCGCAGACTCACCCTCCCACCATTGTATCCCCCCTCAAACTAAAAAAAAAAAAATCCTGCCAAGTTCAATTTGTGTTGCCTAGTGTGTCCTGTGGTGAGGTCCCTAAAAGTCTAGGGGACCTCGGACTGCTGAAGGCCATAATGAAATTGTTTCTCATCACTGACATTTTAGGAATTCTAAAATACTACAGTGTAGTGTATAAAGCTATACTTATGTGTACGAGCCTTAATTCTAATGCAGTTAGCAGTCCCTCAAGCGGATTGTGTATGTGTATATCTGGGCTTTCCTAGGAATAAAGGAGACCATTCCACCATGGTCAGAGTCTCCCAGTTGGTATAAATCAAAATGTCTTAGATCCAATTTGCACTCCAATGGCACGATGCGTACGACAGACAGAAGGGAGCTCATTTTGTCATTTCCTTTTCAAATATCAAATTGTATTAAAGAAAACATTCTTCTCAGCCACAGGTGCAGATGAGAGGGATGGATGAGTGACGTCTCAATGTCCTTTCTTTGATAAGTCTTCTCCCTTGGCAGCTCCAGCGTACCTTCAGGAAGAAACTTCAATTTATCTTTTACAGAGTGGATCTGAGTCTCAGAGCCCGCAGAGATACATTTAAAAGTGTGCGTCTAGCTTGAGATTCTCAGAGGAGAGGAAAGCAAAGAATAGAACAATGTCCTGAATGTTTACAGAGATGGCCCCAAGCCATGGAATCTAACTGTCCATCATCATGATCCCTTGCTTTTAGTTTCCAAAATATGATTTTTATCTGTGTTTTTGTGTTGTTCCAGTCTTGCTGATAAGTAGAGGCTTAAAGAGGTGACATAAAATACTAAATATATATATAGGGACTCACACACATAACTTGTATATACGTTAGCTTATATATAGCTATATATATAAATATAATATATAATTATATGTATATGTATATATCTTACTTAAAAGTACAAATGGGAAGTCCTTAAGGAGTGGCCATTGTAGTTCTCAATTTTGAATTATTCCCCTGCTGGCTATTGTACTTATTTCACATGAATGATTGAACTACTGCTATATTTTGAGGTCTTATTTTTCTCCTTGGTTTCTGTGATAATTTAAGCAACCCACTGACAAAGAATTTATCTTTGGGACATTTTGATGATTTCTTTGCAAACAATAGGACGAATATTTGTTGAGGCATTTTGGTTTAACTGGCTGAGTTAAAAAGCCCAAGCCACTCAGAATTATAGCATTCCATTTGGAGCAAGTTCTCGTACATAATGTAGGTCTGCCTCTGGGAAATCAAGGGTGTGTGGGAAAGAACTCTGGAAGAATATGTCGTTCTCTTTCCTAGTAACCAAGACATCACATATAGGTCTCTTAATGAGGGAATGGTGATCCTTGATATTGTATTGTATTCATTGTTCCACATCTCTATCTTCTTCCTTCCTCTCCCTCCTCCTCTTTCCCCCTTTTACTTTCTTTCTTTTTTATTTTCTCATTATCTTGTTCTATTTATACTTATTTTTCAAAAATTGACAAAATATTGCTTCTCTTGGACATACCTCCTGGTCACCTGACATGTTGTTTTCTCTGACTGACATTTCCTCAGTATGCCTGCTTTCTTCCTCGACACCATTCTGTTCTTTCTTCCCATGAGTTCAAGCTGTCAAGATTCTATATACACTTAAGTGAGATCATGTAAAATTTGTCTTTCTATACCTGGCTCATCTCACTTAGTATATTGTTCCCTGGGTTCCATATTGAAATGGCAAGAGTTTCCTTTTGTAGAAATGTTTCAGCATATCCCATCGTATGCGTATACCACATCTTCTTTATTCAGTGGTTGGTACCATGTCTTGCTATTAAAAGTGAATAATGGTGTGGTAAGCTGGGAAGTGAAGCCTGGTTTTGGCTTCTGTTCATTTCTTAGGCATGTACTTAGCATCTATTTAGCTGTGGAAATGCTGGAACATAAACATGATTTGAAGAAACCTTAGCGCTATCTTTTTTCATTTCCATCAATGGCTGCAAACATTCTTTTCTCTCTCCATTCTCACATGCACTCATTATCTTTTGTCTTTTTGACAATTGCCACTTTTACTGGCCTGGGACAATATATCCTAGTCATTTTGATTTGCATTTTTAAAAATAATTAGTGATTTTGAACCTGCTGGCTATTTGTGTATCTTATAGAAAATAATGTGTATTCATATTTTTCCTTTCAGAAAGTCAGATTTTTTTGCTATTGAGATGTTTGAGTTTTTTAAAGATGTATTTTGGATATCAAGCCTTTATTTGACATGGCTATTTTCTGTTTTTTTTTCCTGTTCTGTAGTTTATCTTTTGTTTGATCATTCCTTTGGAAGTGCAGAAGATTTTTAATTTGATATAATCTCATATATTTATTTTTGTTGCTTATACCCTTGGGTACAACCAAAAACTATCCCCCAAAGCAAAAACAACAACAAACAAACAAACGCCCCCAAACAAAACCATTGCAAAAGTTTGAGTCAGTGGGCACCCTTTCATTTGTTTTACTACATAGTTTCGCCTTTTTGGTCTTTATATTTAAAACTTTAATCTACTTGATTTAGTTGAGGTCAATCTTGAAAACAATGGTGTAGTCCCCTTCTGCATGTAGACAACCAGTTGTTCTGCATTTTATGAGGGAGTTTTTCTAACAGTGGCAAATAATTTAGAGGTTATTGTTAAGTAGAGATATTGAGTCACCTGTGGTGACATCAGCTGCCTAATGACTATTCTAGTTGCAGGTCACTGGTGGAGATTTTACTAGGTCATCTTTATCAGATCCCCTTCTAGATAGTTTTAATTTACCACATAATTTCTGGGAATCAAACTCAGGATATCTAGAAAAGCAGAGCAGCTGGTGTTCTTAACCCCTGAAGCATCCCTCTAGCCCGAGGTACCTTGGTCAAATGGCCTTGACTGTTTCTTACTGATAGCAGGGCTTCTGTTAGATCCTTCCATTTTCTTTGTTCTTTCTGATGATTCTGTGATGTGTAGTCTATCCTTCCAAGAAGTTCTTCTGAACGTGTAATTTAAAATTGATTCCTGCTGCATGCAATTAGGAGAGTTTAGTGGACTGCATAACAGCAGGTTCTGTATGTTACCATCTGCCTATCCTTATTTGACCTACTCTGCAGGAGCAATCTCCATTCTAGCTCTTGAATAGAACCCTCCTAGGCCAATTCATTTCTGAAATGATTTTTGAGCTCTCTGAGTGTGTGTGGCCTTACACGTCACATTTTGTCACATGATAACTGCTAATTAAAAAAAAATACTGAATTAAGTTAATTTATTTCAAATTTCTAATTTCATCAAAAGCTCCTCAAGGGTAGGTTCACTCTCTCTATCCTTTCTCCTCTTCCTCTCTCTGGTACAACTTTGTATGAACTGAGTACAGCAAAATCTAGGACAGACAATGCTTTAAAAAACAGTCGTCCAGTCCTTTGTGGATTAACAAATAATTGTACTAAGCTGATGTTGCCCTGTGCTGGAATTGTCATTGTTTGTATTTATAGTTGAATGAAGGCACTAGAACGAGAGCTAGGACTGAGCATACAGTCCAGAGCTAACAGCCTTGGATTTGACCTTGGAAAATGTTCCCTGGGTTGGCTGTATGAGCAAGCCAGCTTCCTATTCTCAGTTAGTCAGTGAGCAAAACAAAAATGAACAAATAAAACAAATGAAGAGACATTTTCTTTCCAGTCTATCACAAGCTAACACATGCTTACTTTTCCTGCAGCTGAGCAAGTGCTGGGGCACCTGGATCAATCAGTGTGGTACCAGAGAGAGGATTTGGCAGATGCTGCCTTGGTTATTTTCATTGTGAACAAAGGAGTTAGACAGAGCTCTTCCCCGTGCTTGATACTCTCAAACAGGAGCAAGGAGCTGCAGGGAGGCTGGTATAGACCATTACTGTTCATGTGGGATGTCTGACATCCACGGTCACGTGCTACGTTTTGGAAATTCTTTACTTTGTAAGCACAGCAGCTTTCCACTGTTGTGTTAGGCAGTCTCTCATCACCGTGATAAATTTCCACTCACCAGAGGAAATTATCTTAGTTCATAGTTTCGGAGGTTTCCGTCATGGTTGTCTAGCTCTATTTACTTCAGGCCTGTTGTAAGACAGACTTCATTGTGCACTGTGCACTGTGGAAGAAGGCTGATTGTCTGATGGTAGCCAGGAAGAAGGGACCCAGAAGAAGTTTCGAGGGGGAAAACATCCCTCAAGAACAGTTCCCCAATGGCCTACTTTCTCCAGCTAGGCTCCACAAATTTCTACCACCTCCCATTAGCCACTGAAGCTACAAATCTGTGCGTGGAGTTATCGATGCGTCAGGTTCAGAGCTCTCAGAATCTAGTGGATTCTTGAATGTACCACTTCTAATTACTGCTATCCAGGACATCGTGCCTTTAATTGCAGATCTTTTGGGAGAACATCTGAAAATCCAAACCAGGAAAGTTGAAAACACCAAAATTCTAACTGTTCAGAGACTAGAGAGATGGCTCAGCAGTTAAGAGCACTGGCTTCTTATCCAGAAATTCTGAGTTCAATTCCTAGTTATCACATGGTGGCTCACAACCATCTTCAGTGGAATCTGAGTCCCTCTTCTGGTGTGCATGAAAACAGAGCATATATATATAAATAATATATAGAATAAATATATATATAAATATATATGAATAAATATTTTAAAAATCTAATAGTTCTAAATGTTTTTGATCTGTTGAGCCAGCCTCACCAGCAGTTACTTTAATGAGGTTCAGTTTACTGAACTTAGAGGATTTTCGGTTTTTCTTTTCTACTTCAAACATTTTTGCCTATTCAAAGAGTTACTAATCCTCCAAATTTTATTCTAGATGTTTATCACTTCATTTTTCACATTTATGCCTGCAACTTTCTTCGTTAATATTGTCTTTTGTATGAAATGTGAGTCAGTGTGTGTTTTTGTTGTTTTCATATGAGCAGCAAATTGACCATATTTACTAGTTTTCCTCCTGTGGAATTCCTGTGGTCTCCTGGTCCACGCAGGGTAGTCATCGTCCAATCTCTCTATTCTGTTGCATTTGTCTTTTGTTTACCATTTAACCAATATTACCCTGATTATTACAGTTCTTACTGTCCAGTTGTGCATGTTTTCAGGCTTTGTTGTGTCCCAAATATCCAAAAAAAAACTTGTAATAACTCCTTTTGGAGCCATACTGGATAGATCCATTTTTCTTGCTACTGAGAGTCATAGGAATTAAGTGTTCTTTAAACAAAGTTTATATTTAATCAAGAACTCAAAGTCATATATTTTTTGAAATGATTATTGGAATTCTACGAGTAAATCTAAAAGGATCTAATGAAAGATATGGTGTCTTCTAAGAAAGCTTGTGGGTCATCACTGGTGGATAAATAAGGTTAAGTGGTGTGTGTGTGTATGGCATGTACATGCACTTGCCTAAGCTTTCAAATCCATTTTATTCAACTGTTGAAACTTAGAGAAGCTAGTCAGCCTGATGCTGGATTCACATTCGTGATTGACATCACCCTCATATAGATGATGAAAGGGCTATACACTTAAAATATTCTCATACACAAGGTGTTTGAAATGATCGATTACTACTTCTTTATTGCTTCCACCTCTACAACCCTATGTATCTGATATAACACTACAAATCAATCAAACCAGAGAGTCAAGGTCAAGGGCCATACACACCAATAGGTGGAAATCTTTCTAGCCAATTGGAATGGGTTACTCATTTGCAGAGTCTGGTTAGGACTAATACAAAGTCAAACCTGTCATGCACATTGAGGAAAGAGTGGAAGCCCTCTTAACAGTTCCGTCTAAGATCACTTATTTTGAAAACATTCCAGAGAATGCTAACATTCTTTTACAAGCAGCAGGGACAGCTACAGTACAGAGGCCACATAGTGAACAGTACTATTTAATCTTGTTCCACGTGAACTCAAGTTGTAGCTTGAACCATGTCCAGCGGACTCTTTCTCCAAAGTCAATTTCTTTTTTGTCTCATTTGTGAAAATCAGGGTTTCTGTTCTCCCAAATATTCTTATACGTTGCATGCACATTGGAAAGAGCTGTGATGAATACGGCCATTGACATCCCTGATGGGGAGATGCAGGCATCTGTGGCTTCAGCCTGGCAGATCAACAACTTTGCTTACTCTAGTTTTGTTGTCTCATAAAGACACCCTGTTCAGCTTCTTCTTCCTCTCTCTGCAGAACTGGGGGCTGGCACCTCACAGAGGCTCACATGTGATTTTATCTCAAATAATCAGAGAGCTAAGAAAGACTAATAACTTAATCTTTGGTGAAATATATTTTTTTTGTTTCCTATATATAATTGTCTTTGTATTTTCTGCTTATCCCCAACTGACAGCATTTTAATTAAAAGTTAAGGTAAGAGAACATGGGGAAGTCTGTGGAGGAGCTCCCTTGCTTTTTATTTAATCCTATTGTGTCAAACAATGCTCTAAGCCTTGTGGTAAGCAAGTAGAGAATTAGAGGTGAGAAGAAAAAAAAAAAAACCCAAACAAACAAAGTGGGTTAAAAAAATCCACAGACTATCTTGCATATTCAATTTTAAATAAAGACTTATAATTTGTGAACAAAATTGGCAGGAATAGACACTTGCTGCACAAACCTGCGACCTGAATTTGAGCCTCAGAACCCAGATGAAGGTGGAAGGAGAGAACGGACGCCACTAAGTTACTTTCTGACCGCCACATTCTTTACCATGGCACACCCACCATATCCGCATGCACATATGCACAACAATAAACAAATACATTAAAATGCTTTGTACAAAAGAATGAAAGACTTTTATTTATGACTCAAATATCTATCACAATGATATTGAAATTGAATATATACTATGTATATGATGTATATGTGTGTGTATATATATATATATGTATATGTGTGTGTATATATATATACACACACACATATACATATAGGTCATCACATACAAACAAACATGTGCTTTTGAATCACAGACACTGCATAGTTCCTTGTTTAGTTCAAATATGAATTTCAAATGTGAATGCAATTGAGTAAAACAAAAAACACAAACAAATCCCACTAACAGGAGCTCAGTTCCACTAACTGCTCAGTCTATCTTCCTCTAGAATTTGCATTCTGAAAATCGTTTCCTAACTGAGTATCCTTACACATTGTTGCTCACAGGAATACATCAGGGGAGAGTGGTTCTCTTTACTCTTCTGTGATGTGTGTCCCTCTGTTCAGTGCTACAGAAGAGCACACTTCAGAATGGCTGGAGGGATTCATGCCCAGCTCTGCCATCACAATGTACACACTTTTGTCTGTGTCTTCCTGTGTCCCCAGTGGTCCTTTTGACATCCTTATTTACAAGGATAGAAAGAAACACAGAAGCCATGTGCATTAGTCCAGGACCACATTTGGTGGAGTTTTGTAGTTTTTTTTCTTTTTCATGCTACAGGGTCACTACAACCTTCTTAGAACAAAGTTTATTTCCCAAGTTTGGCTCAGTTCACAAATGATCTTTGAAAATAGACAGACACAAGGTAGGAGAAATCAGAGCTCTTTTGAGGATTTTCTTAGTTATCTGATATGGTCCCACTGAAGGCTTCCCTGGGCTTGACCACCTTCTGTGGTGGATAGCTTATTATTTGCAAGGATTCATGTTTTTGGCATTTCCTTATCCTGGTGACAGTTTAGATACTTAATCTTGCTAGCCAACAAGAGAAATTCTTTTTTCTTTCTTCCTTCTTTCTTTTTCTTTCTTTCTTTTTTTTTGAAAAAATTTGGCAATAAAACGAAAGGAGGTAAGGTTTATAGAATGAGTTTTATGTTTGGCCTTCAAAAATTCTATTTTATTTTTAAAATTAAAATTGTAGTTTATTTTATTACTATTACTACTACTACTACTATTGGAATGGGTGTTTTGCCTGAATGTATGTTTATGCAGCATGTGTGTGCAGTGTCCCCAGAAGCCAGAAGAGGGCACTGGTTTCCCTGGGACTGGAGTCACTGATAATTATACACCATCATGTGTTGCCCTGGGGATTGACCCCAGGTCCTCTGGAAGAGCTCCAGTCTCTTTACAAATTTTACATACTTATAAATTGGCTGTACAGAAGATGTCCTTAAATTTCTGTATTATCCAGAGATGTGGATATAGAGTTGAGATGGCCATGTGGATTTCCTTTAAATTTAATGTTTCCTTTGGAACAGAGATCTCTAAATTGTAGTCACCAAAGAGTTCATTGAAGGGGACAAAGATATGTAGAAGGGCTGTTGGGCAGCAGTGTTGAGTAGAGGATCTTCGTGTTGGGTTCTTGGTACCTTGTTTCTGAGTTGCAGTCTACTGGTCATTTGTCTGCTTGTTATGGATTGATGTTGTGGCCTGGTCTTCCCTACTGTGTACTCTTCAGTTTTTCATGATTCTTTTTGATTCTGGCTTCTGGACAAGATTTGCCAATGTAGGTGTGGGCACAGAGCTAGAAGCTAGAAAGAGGGAGAAGACAAATGATACTCTTCCTTTCTTTCTTATTTGGGACTTGTCTTTGCTACCAGGTCCAATAGCTTCATGGTCAAGTTTCTGTTGATTGTGATACTGTGTCCATAGTTTCAACCTGGGGACTTCCTTTATTTCCAGGCATGTTCCTACTGTTGTTGGTGTCTGGCTTGGTTTACCATCTCCTTATGAGTTTCAGCCCCTTCTTTACTCACCCAAACAATTCCTTGTGCTAATTTCCTCTAGATGCACCTTTTTATTTTCTATTTTCTGGTTGGGCCCCTTGAGCACACTGCTTGCAGACTGTGCTCTGCCTGTCAACATCATATCCTTTATTCACACTGAGGCATTTGTAAATAATACCTAATGTCTTCTAGAACACACTTATTTCTCAAACATAAGGTAGGTAAGGAGCATAACATTTGGGTTATACTTTTACAGGGCTGGAGAGGTAGTTCAATGCTTAAAAGAATTTGTTGCACTTGCCTAAAGTTCAATTCCCAGCATGCACATCGTGATTCACAATGATCTATAACTCTAGTTACAGGCCTAATGCCTTCTGAGTTCTGCACAAATGTGGTTTACCTACATATATGCAGACTAAACACACATAAAATAAAATAATAGGTCTAATAAAAAAAGCAATTTTTATAGGTTGATAAACACTTAACTTCTAGCTTCTTAGATGAAAATGTAAAAATTTCCATTAAGAATTGTATTAGTTAGGTAGAAATTTTTGAAAGGGTTCAACCAAAATCGTGATATTTTTCCCTAGACTAGATATTGAATGCCACCAACTTCAGGCCGCTTTGCTTTTACTCAGTGATAATATGTATTGTCTTAATCCAATCCAAATAGTTCATAACTAAATTTAAGATGAAATTTGGAATAGAGACCCTATGTATACACACACACACACAGTGTGGCGTGTGTGTGTGTTCAATATATAAGCTTACTCTGACATCAGCTTTTTTCTTCTTGGAGTGAGGGTAATTATAGTGGACACTTAATTCTAGTGAGAAGATTTGAGAGAAAGAACAGGAAAAAATACCTTGAGAGCTGTAAATAACCATTGTTCTAAGTCCTGGGAAGGATAGTGACAGTGTAAGATGGGCTCCTTGATGTCTCAGAACACCTAACATCTGGTTTTGCTACTTTAGTAACATTAGAATACCTAATCTCTGTTTTTCCTATTTTAGTAACATCAAAATTATTTCCGGATTTTGTGGAAAATCCAGGATCCTGAACTTTTCCTTACTGGTATACATATTCTAGGTAGTGCTAAGAATCTATGGCTTCACAAATTCCTTGGTGTTACAGACGCCAGTGAATCAAAAAAAACGGAAACACACACACACACACACACACACACACACACACAACCACCACCACAAGAACAAAATAACAGAAATTACAAACACACTCATTGGTATCTATCAATGTCAATGGTCTCAATTCCCCAATAAAAAGACATAGATGAGCAGAATGGAAATGAAACCAGGGTCCATCCTTCTGCTGCATCCAAGAAACATACCATAGCATCAAGGAAATACATCATTTAAGGGTAAAATGATAGAAAACAAATGGATCTAACAAATGGATAGAAAACAAATGGTATAGCCATTTATTAACATTTTGTCAGACATTGAACTGAAAAATACTCTTCAAACCAAAACTAGTCAGAAGATACAAAGACAGACATTACATACTCATCATAGGAAAAGTCCACCAAGAAGGCATTGCAGTTGTTGTTACCTTTGCATCCAAAAGAAGGGCACCCAAATTCATAAAAGAAACACTATTGTATCTCAAATTCACATACTGACCCTCATATACTGATAGTGGGAGACTTTAATACCTCATTCTTGTTAATACACAAATTATCCAGACAAAAACTAAACACAAAAATGCTGGAGATAATTGACACTATAAACCAAATAGACCTAACAGAACATTTAATTTCATCCAAGTGCTGTCTCTCTCATGTATATATATGAGAGTTCTTCTCAGTACCTCATGGAACTTTCTTCAAAATTGACAACATACTGGGACACAAAAAATGTCTCAACAGATAGAAGAAAACTGAAATAACATCTCTCCTACCACCCATGGATTAAAGCTAGATTTCAACAACAACAGAAACAAGAAAGCTTACAAACTTATGGAAACTGAACAACTCTCTACTCAATGAAAAATGGGTACAGAAAGAAATTAAGGACTTTTTAGAATCTAATGAAAATGGATACACAGCATAGCCAAACTTATGACACACAATGTAAGCTGTTCAAATAGGAAAGTTCATAGCATTAAATGCCACATTAAAAAGTAGAGAGCTCTCATATTAGAAACTTAGTAACACACCTGAAAGCTCTAGAGTAAAAGGAAGAAATCATGCCCAAGAGAGTAGATGGTAACAAACAATCAAACTCAGGGCTAAAATTAATAAAATATAAACAATAAAAAAATAACACAATACAAAGAACCAATGAAACAAAGAGTTGATTCTTTGAGAAAATCAGTATGTCTGACAAATCCTTATACAAATTAACTAAAAGGCAGAGATGGAAGATCCAAATTAACAAAACTAGAAATGAGAACAAGGGCATAACAACAGACACTAAGGAAATCCAGACATCATAAGGGTATACTTTAAAAACTGTATTCTACGAAATTGGAAAATCTAAAAGAAATGGACAATTTTCTTGATAGAAACCATTTAGTAACGTTAAATCAAGATCAGATAAGCAATTTAAAGAGACCTGTGAGCCCTAAAAAATAGAAGCGCCATTAAAATTCTCCCAACCCCCTCTCCAAGGCCAAGGGACTGATAAGTTTTAGCACAGATTTATATCTGATTTTCAAAGAAGAGTTAACACTAATACTCCTCAAATTGCTCCACAAATAGAAACAGAAGGAACATGTCTCTATTAATTTTCCAAGGCCACAGTTACCCTGAATATACAGTGCAAGTAAAGACCCAACAAAGAAAGAGAATTATAGACTTATTTCCTTTATGAACATAGATGCAAAAATTCTCAATAAAGTACTTGCAAACTGAATCCAAGAACACATCAAAACAGTCATCTACCATGATCAAGTAAATTTATCTCAGAGATGCAGGGATGGTTCAACATATGAAAATCAGTCAATGTAATCTACCGTATAAACAAACCGAAAGACAAAAACCACTTGATTATGTCATTAGATGCAGAAAAGGCCTTTGATAAAAGTCAATTCTGACAATTTTGACAATTTGACAAAAGTCCTGGAGAAATAAGGAATACAAGGGACATACTTCAACATAATAAAGGCAGTTTATCAGCATGCCCATAGCCAACATCAACTTAAATAGAGAGACTCTCAAAGCAATTCTACTAAAAGAAGAAAAAGAGAAGGTTATCTACTCTCTCCACACCTTATTCAATATAATAGTACTTGAAGTCTTAGCTAAACCAATAAGGCAATTGAAGGAGACCAAAGGGTTTCAAATATGAAAAGAAGAAGTCGAAGTATTTTTATTTGCAGACAATATGATAGTACAAATAAGTGACCCTAAAATACCACTGAGAAACTTCTAGAGCTGATAAACACTTTCAGCCATGCGGCTCAGTACAAAAAAAACTCACAAAACTCAGTAGCTCTTCTCTATACAGATGACAAAAGGTCTGAGAAAGAAGTCAGGGAAACCACACCTACACAGAGCCTTCAACTCCACATTCAATCATCTTTGGTACAGGAAGGCACTCTGCATGCTATCAAAGAGAAAACATCAGCCCAAGGAAAAATCTAACAAATCCTCATTCAGGCTGCAGGAAATCGTTGGAGGAAGACATGGAAAGGTTTCAAGAGTAGAGTGGATGGGAACAAGAAAACGGCTTCAAGTAAATGGAATCGACACCACGTGTACTAATAAAGGATGAAGCAGAAACTGAAGGTTGCTGCACAGCTGGGATCCTAAAGGTTGAGAAAAAGGATAATAAATGCTCCATACCATAACCCATAAATCTCCAATATGATAGCCACTTGCAAAAGAAAACTTACTTTCCTTCAAGGGAGTCTCGCTGGGAAAACAAACAGGCTGCATGCAGAGCAGTCAATGGCCAACAGAAGATGAACTCAACAGCAGTGTTGGATACTTCTTGTCTCATGTCATGCCAGGACATTTCTCTTTGTTAATTCTATCTATTCCCACAGATCCTTTGTGTAGATATCATGGCTTCCAGTTTACTCTTTTATGGGATTCCTGAGTGTGCGAATGAGCGGTCTGTTTCTTGTGCCTTCTCTTGGGCTCTTTTCTTTCTGTTGGTTTGTTTTGTCTAGTCCATATGTGTTAAGTTTTGTTTTATCTTATTATATTTTATTATTTTCTCAAAGAGGTCTGTTAGTTTCGTAAGACAGAGAGAAAGTGGGTGGATCCAGATGTGAGGGGAATTGGGGAGGAGCTGGGAGGATTAGAGGGAGGGAGAACCGTAGTCAGGATATATTATGTGAGAAAAGAAAAATCTATTTTCAATAAAAGGAATAAAAAGAAAATTGAGAAAAACAAGATGACTAATATATTTTTATAAATTTTCACAATTACAGTTGCTGACTTGAGGGACTGTGTATATTTTTTTTTTAGCATAATGTTTATTCTAATTATTGGCATTCTCATTATAATGACAAATATTTATTTTATTAATATATCCACCCATCTGTGCATGCTTCATCCACTGGTGCCAAGGCAGAATTGAGGCAAGGATTAGAGGTGATGCAATCAGTATTCATTCATTTAAAATGAGATGGAGAAAAGAAGGTGAGCCAAGGGCAGGAAGTCGGCCATTGCTTCACAATAAGTCACAACGAACAGTAGTTACTCATTCCATTACCGACTGTGGTTCCAGGATTCCTTGAGATAGTTTATAAACAGTAAACATTTATGGGTAAGTTCTGGAGGCTAAGAAATCCAGATTGAAGCAGCTGGTAGATTTAGTGTGCAGTGGGGACTGTTTTCACTTTTAAAAAGATTTCTTTCACTTTTAATTATGTATATATATGTGTCTGCATCCGTGTGTGGCTATGTCACTTGAGTGTGGGTCCCTCCAGAGGCCAGAGAGGCCATAGGATCCCTGGAGCTGGAGGTGGAGATTGTAGTGAGCTGCTCCACATGGGTGCTGGAAACCAAACTTCAGTCTTCTGTGTTAACAGCAAGTGCTTTTAACCACTGAACCATCTCTCCAGTACCATAGCCCTTTTCTTAAAAAGTATTAAAACATTTTTTATATAGATGTGTGTATGTGTGTGTGTGTGCACATATGTATATATGTGTGTGCAATGTGTGTGTGTGTGTGCATGTGCATGTGTGGTGTGTGTGTGTATGTGTGTGTATTCTACTTGCATGTGGCTGCCCACGGAGGCCAGAAGTGTGCATTATGTCCACTAGAGCCAGAGTTATAAGCAATTGTAAACCACCTGATGTGGGTGCTGGAGATAGAACCAGGGCCCTCTGGAAGAGCTGCAAGCACTCTTAACTGCTGAGTAATCTCTCCAGTCCCAGGACCATTTCTTATAGAAAGGATAAGAAACATACCTGTATATGTACCTCACTTGATGGGAGTGAGCAAACAAGTCTCTTTTGGTTTCTTTTGGGGGTATTGACACCATTTTTGAGTGTTCTGCCCCATTGGCATGACCACATCTGAAAGCCTCACTTTAAATAAAATTGAATCAGAGGTAAGCACAAAAGTTTTCATGGGATACGTTTTTACAGTAGCATTGGTATTGGGGCAATATTTTTAACATTTCTCATGCAATATAAAGCTTTTTATACAAAAATATATTAAGTATGAGTATGTGATTTATCAGGTTGAAAAGTCAGTTTTGTCCCTAAATTGTTAAGTATATTATTTTGAGTTAATGAAAAGGTCAGCAAGTTTCTTAGGTGCATTTTTCCATTGATTAAAAATGGTCCTGGTGTTTGCCCTTCATTTTATTTCTTAATTTGGTGACTCACAATGGGTTTTCAGTAATGAATCTTATTTGTTTAGAAGAAATGTGATTTGACTGTAATATCTTTTCTTATATATTAATGAATTTTATTATTTTCAGATTTTTTTTGTTAGTATTCATAAAATATAGATCTTTTTCATCAAGTTTCTGTATTAAGCTAATACTGTTATAATATATTTTCCTGTTATTTTCTTTTATGTGAAAGATGTTATCTAAGTCTAAGGTTATTTTTTCCTTTACTACTTTGAAGAATTCACCAGGCAAGACAACACCTGAGTTGGACTATTGCTTTGGAGATTCTTTTAAATTTTATTTAACAATAAGTTTAAATTTTAAAGTAGCTAAATCTTATTACCTAAAGGTTTTTCATTTCATCAAATACTTCAAATTAGCACAATGATAGTAACTAGCTATGTTTTAATTGGTTATTTTATTTATTTATATATCAATTATCCCCCTTCCCAGTTTCCCCTCCACAAACCCTCTATCCCCTCCCCATTCCCTTGCTTCTATGAGAGTGCTCCCCCTCCCTCCCACCCACCGCTGCCTCACTTCCTTAGCATTCCCCTACCCTGGGTCATCGAGCCTCCACAGACGAAGGGGCTACCCTCTCAGTAGTGCCTGATAAGGCCATCCTCTGCTACATATGCAGCTGGAGCCATGGGAACCCCGCCATGTGTATTCTTTGGTTGGTGTTTTTAGGAGCTTTTGGGGTCTGCTTGGTTGATATTGTTATTCTTCCTATGGGGTTGGGAACCCCTGCAGCTCCTTCAGTCCTTCCCCTAACTCCTCCATTGACTAATTAGCTTTTAAAATAGCTTTAATCATTTGCATATATTATGTATGCAGAATGATTGGCTGCATCTCTGCATTCTCATAGATGCATATAATGTCCTATGATCACAATCACCTCACCATCACACTCTGTGATCACAATCACCTCACCATCCACCTTGTGATCACACAGCTTCACCATGACACCTCTGTGATAACAATCACCTCACCATCACACCTCTGTGATCACAACCAGCCTCACCATGACATCCCTGTGATCACAATCACCTCACTATTACATTTCTTGTGTTCTCTTCCTTCTTCCCATTGGCACCTTCTCCCCAAGTGGTTCCCCCTTTACCTTGCCATCTTTTTGTTTAAAATGCAAATGAAATGTAGAAACCATGTAGCATTTGTTTTCCTGACTCTGCCTTATTCCACTTTATGTACCTAACACATTGCTTTCCTGTTCCATCTTCTTTCCTGCAAATGACATGATTTCATTCTTCTCTAAGGTGGAGTAATACTCTCTTGTGCATCCATACTATATTTTAAATAATCTTTATTGAGTTGTGATTAGTATACAGAAACCAAGTATAATCTATGTGACAATGTATTTGGAATTTACTTATTTATTTTTACTTTATTTATTTTTGTCATTTAAGTAGAGTTTTATTGCTGTGAATAGATGCTATGAGCACAGAATCTCTTATAAAAGAGCCGTTAATTGGGGCTGGCTTACAGTTCACAGGTTTAGTCCATTATCACCACAGCATGAAGCATGGTGGCATGCAGACATGGTGTTGGAGAGGTAGCTGAGAGTTCTACATCCAGCTTCCCAGCCAGCAGGAAAAGAGAGTGATACTGGGTGTGGCTTAAGCTTCTGAAATGTCAAATCCCACCCCCTGTGACTAAAACAATCTTTTTTTTTGAAATTTACAATATTTTTATTAAAAGCTGTTAAAAATCCATATTTCAATCAATAAGAGTCAGATTAAAGGAGGAAATTCTAGATGCATCTGTATCACCAAAGATAAACCAAGAAGCAATCAACAACTAAAGCAGACAAATAAAAATCAGCAAATCAAAAAAATTTAAAAAGCATTCAAACAGAATAAAATGAAAAGAAACAAACAAGCAAAATACCAAGGGTCAGATATACTTATACAAGAATTCTATAGAGCCTTCAAACAAGCAATACTTTTTGAGTTATGTTTAAAAAAATTCAGAACCACAATAAGCTCCTTCACAAAGCAAATAATATTGAAACAGTGAAATCAAGTGTAAACCCAACAAAAATATATAAATTATAGTCCAGTATCCTTCATGAGTATACATACAAAAATTCTCAATGAAGTAGTTACAAACTGAATACAAGAGATATAAAAAAATAATATTCCATGAATAACTGAACAACTGTTTTTTTTTTTAGAAGACCATACTCCATATACAGGCTGCATGTTTTGGGATAGCCCCCCACTCCAGATGTTTGAGACCTACATGAAAACCAAGCTGCACATTTACAACATATGTGCAGGGAGGCCTAGATCCAGCCCATGGAGGTAGATCTGTGTAGACTAGGTATGCTCCACGGTTGGTGATTCAGTCTCTGAGAGCTCCAAGGGTTCAGGTTCGTTTACTCTGTTGATCTTCCTGTGCAGTTCCTATCTCCTTGGGCCCACAATCCTTCCGCCTATTCTTCTATAAGAGTCCTCAAGCTCCATCCACTGTTTGGCTCTGGATGTCTGTATCGTCTGGGTCAGCTGCTGGTTAGAGCCTCTCAGAGGACAGCTTGTCCCTGTTGTTCTCAGGCTGGAGGTTTAGATCCTGGGAGCTTGGTTGAATCTTTTGATACTCATTCTAAAAAGGACAAAAACACCTCACTTTGGTCTTCCTCCTTCTTCTTGAGTTTCATGAGGTTTATGCGTTGCATATTAGGTATTTGTGTGTTTTGGGGCTAATATCGCTTATCAGTGAGTGCATACCATGTGTGTTCTTTTGTGATTGGGTCATCTCACTCAGGATGATATTTTCTAGCTCCATCCATTTGCCTAAGAATTTCATGAGCTCATTATTTTTAATAGCTGAGTAGTACTCCATTGTGTAAATGTACCACATTTTCTGTATCCATTCTTCTGTTGAAGGACATCTGGGTTCTTTCCAGCTTCTGGCTATTATAAATAAGGCCGCTATAAACATAGTGGAGCATGTGGCCCTGTTGCATGTTGAAATATCTTCTGGGTATATACCCAGGAGGGGTATAGCTGGGTCCTCAGGTAACACTATGTTCAATTTTCTGAGGTATCGCCAGACTGGTTTCCATAGTGGTTGTACCAGCTTGCAATCCCACCAACAATGGAGGAGTGTTCCTCTTTCTCCACATCCTCGCCAACATCTGCTGTCACCTGTGTTTTGGATCTTAGCCAATCTGACTGGTGTGAGGTGGAATCTCAGTGTTGTTTTCATTTGCATTTCCCTGATGACTAGGGATGCTGAACACTTCTTTAGATGTTTCTCAATCATTCGAGTTTCCTCAGTTGAGAGTTCTTTGTTCAACTCTCTACCCATTTTTTAATAGGGTTATTTGATGGGACTAAAACAATCTTAAAGAACCATATGACCATCCTTGACTTCAGATTGTACTACAGAACTATCATGATAAAAATAGCTTGGTATTGGCATAACAGATACAGTGATCAATGGAATAGAATTGAAGACCCAGACATAAATCCACACACCTATAATAAAGAAGCCAGAAATACACACTGGGAAGAAGCATTTTCAATAAATGGTGTGGGTCAAATGGGATGGATGCATATTTATCCAGAATTCAAAGAGAGCCATATTTTACCACCCTGAACAAAACTCAACTCCAAGTGGATCAAAGACCTCAATATAAAACCAGATATTCTGAACCTAATAGAGGAGAAAGCAGGGGGTGGTCTTGAACTCATTGGCACAGGGAAAGACTTTCTGAAAAGAACACCACCGGCAGAGGGAATTTATTTTTAAAGTGTTGAAACTCATGGCTGGTTGAGTTTCATTAAAACAAGCTATATTACAAACTGTAACAATTTTCCTTTTTCTATTATATAAAACCTCTATATTTCTCAGTAGCTATATTGTCCTTTTCCTCTATTGTCCTATAATTGTGATGAGTGCCTGCCTAACATACCATGCTTCCTTTTTTTTTTTTTTTCATGTTGTCTCATGGATATGATCCTGTCTGTTGGTCACAGTGGCTGGTGTAGTTATTATTATTTTCTTCTCAAGTGATGTTACCCAATGAAACCATATTTTGACTCTTCAATGACATTTATCCCATTCTGTTCTGTGATACCATTCATAGAGCTGTAGTGTTAGGGAACAGACATCCCTGCTGCTCAAAATCTCTGTTAGCAAAATCCCCTTCCACATCCATCACAAACTATTATCAGGATTCTCCCCTTGGCTTCATTTGGGCATGAGAAATTTATAAACATAGCTGCTGTCTGAGGTCTGAATACCAGACAATGGATTGTGTTTGAAGAACCCGATAGACTCACCAAAGCCAAATTTCATTTCTATTACAAAGCAAGTGTTGTCTGTTTAGGTTTATGATATACAATTAAGAGCTCACTGGAGCCCAAGGAAGGCTGTCTAAACATCACTTCTGCTGCCAAAATGTATCCTTGACGGCCCATGTTTTGTGTAGAATATCATTTAATTTCATGTGTTAGAGACATTTTGGTATTCAGGGATTGTCAGCCCTTTGGTTTAAAGAAGTTTGATGGGGTTACTGTGGACTTCATTGTTCAAATGAAAAGTTCAGAAAAGAGAGTATAATGGGATTTGGAATCTATTCTATCTGCTTTTGAATACAGCCTAACCATTATATTAAATCCAAGGTGGATAGAACAGAACTGGTGCTGTGTGCAATTTTTCTTACTTTGAAGCCAGCTACACGGAGAATTTTTATGTTTTGTTTTCGAAAAGTAGGCAGATTATATTCTTGGTTCATCTCTGTTTTGCGGAGGTAAAATTAGAGGCCTCAGCCTCCTGCTGGCAGAACCAGCTCTCAATTTCTCACTGTCGAAATTCAATCTGATTTCTATCTTTTTCACTAAAAGCTGTCAACAGCAAATAAGCACATTCCCCATCAAAGAACCATCATTTCTGAGGTATACAAATTCTTCTCATGGGAAAGGATTCAAATAATTTAAATTGTTTCTGACTTTTAATTTCTTTCCTGGAAAATGGGAAATGATATCAGCGTGGACTCTAACTGCGGGACAAAATGGAAGGAGAAAAGATGCACATGGTACTCTTCAGCACGACATTCCCCAGACCTTTGGGCTTGAAGATGGCATGTTTACAACATACCAAACAGGGCTTCCATCCACATTTTCATCTGCAGCTAGGCTTCTGATTAGAACTCTAGATGCCTCCCTCTGGAGATGAGCCAATAAAAGGAAATTCCTTTCAAAAGTAGCCTTGGTATAGGGCTATATATTGCCAGCATTAAAAAAAAAAAAAAAGAACTGCCTTGGAAATTAAGTATATATTTTTTCTTTGTTAGAATTCTTTGAGTTTGGGAAATGGCCTTTTCTTTGGAGACAGATGAAATTGTAGTTGCCTTACTGTGCTACAAAAAAGCCGTTTAACATGGCGACTCTTTCTTTCCTAGCTCCCTTCGATTTTCCTGGGTTTGTTTGTGCAAGAGAAGTGTTTAATAGTGTGTATTGTTTTATAGCTGTGCCTTTATGATGAGCATATGAGTTGCTTTAGCTTCGGAACCTCTTTAAATAGACTTGTAAAGTTGCGAGCCTTTTGCTTTTAAACTGTGAATTGCACTATCTTTCATTCTCTCCTGCCAGTTCATGCAAGCATTCAGAATCTCAAATCTCAAGATTTGGATTAGAAGTGGTAGGCCTGGTGCACACATGCATATGGATGAGCCACCTATCGCTGGGGAAAGCATCTCCCCTTCTGTGCAAATGCATTTGACAGCATTCAGAAAAAAAAAAAAGTAGCTCTTGAGTAGATTTGGAGTCAGCCAGAAGTCTATCACGATAGTTGTCAGAGGACTTCCAGGATTTTAAAAAGTTCTCATACTCTCCTTAGCAGTACTATGATTAGTCAAGGTTCCCCTTAGAATGAAGATACTTAAAAATTCAACTGGAAATTGAAAATAGCATCTCATCAGCATGCACATCTAACACAGTAAGATGCAACATCACCCTCCTCTTCGACTGTGTGTGTGTGTGATGAGTTATCTATTTATTCAACTTAACTTTTTTTTCAAGACAGGATCTCACTGTGTAGCTATAGCTGTCTTGAAACTCACTCTACAGACATCCTTTATTGAAGTATAATTAGTATACAGAAACTAGATATAATTTATATGGCTTGATGTGTTTTGATCTGTGATATCATCACTATAATCAATACACATACATAACTCCTCCTGATATTTCCTTATATCGCCCCCCCCCCCCCCAGGCAGTCTCTTTCCCTGGCTGGCCAGGAACTTCCCATGTAAACCAGATTGGCCTTGAACTCCTAGAGATCCACCCACCTCTGACTCTTCCCAAGTGCTAGGATTTAAGATGCATGCCACTATGCCAGGCTCAGTATAATTTTTGAAGACCTAGCTCATAGGTTCCTGCTAGCAAGTTAAATATTATACACTAAATAAGCCTGATTCTTATCTTACATTAATGGACGATGGAGGACACCATTATAGTGGAGATCCTATATCTATGTACTCATTTATTTTGAGCTTATTATTTGATTACATCATTTTTCCTTTTACTCTCCCCCCTCCTGTACACTTCCCTTTCTCTCAAATTCATGGCCTCCATTTTCATGGATGGTTGTTACATGCATATATCTCTCTAGATACAACCTATTCAGTCTGTACAATGTTAAATATATGTGTGTTTTTGGGGTTGATCATTTGTTATTGTGTTGTGCCTTGTTTGTGAGCCCAAAAGACCAACCAGGAGCTAGCTGACTTTGATGCAATCATATTAGGGTCTCTTTATTATAAACTTGAGTTTGGGCTTACTCACTGCTGGCCCACAGGATGGTTTGGTGAAGTAGCCCTGAACTTTCATTTTATAGGAAATGGGAGTAAGTGAGGGGGTGTCTATTCTGGCAAGAATCTAATGGAATGACTATTGTAAGCCAACAGGTGGGTGCTTTGAAGCAAGACCTTATACAATCACAAACAGTCTGAAAGCACATCTGAAACAATCAGACTAATTAACATTTGCTAGGAAGTAGCTAGAGAGTAACTCTGGCCAAGGACAAGCCATGGGGTCCTTCTTGGTACTTGCATTCCGCAGTGGGTCAAGTTCTCAGGCCTTTTTTTGTTCTTTTTCTTTTAAGATGGATACCTGTCCCAAGATGGAGTAGGTTTGGCCTCTCAATTGGATAACCAACTGGTGTGCTTTTCCATGGGGAAGACTATTTCTTGCATTCCTTAGTTGCCTGTAGTTTTTTGTGTACTGTTGAGACCTTGTAGGGTTTTTGCTTTTCAAAAGGGAAAATAATAACCTTTCCTTGTTGGCATGTCTGTCTATTGGTCTTGACTTTGTTCAGCTCATGTTAGACAGTCTTGTGGGTGAGGCTTTATGGATGTAGCTTCTGACATTACTAGGAGCAAGTTCCCTGCTCCTCTGGCTCTTCCAGTCTTTCCATCTCCTCTTCTGCAATGTTTCTTGGGATTTTAGTTATGGGAACTGTTTTGTAGGGTATCCACTGGGGCTGGGCTCCACAACTCTGCATTTTGGTCAGTTATGCTATTCTGTAACCTCGGGTAAGGGAGGCACATTAAAACAGTATAGAGCCAAACCTCAGCTGTCTTTAGTCATGATGATCAAATTATCCATTTGAAGCCCCGGGTAGACAACTGGGACAACACATCAGGACCTTGCGGGAGAGTTGAGTGGAGGGGCAGGAGGGATAGTGAAGGAGGCTCTTCTTTTTTGTCCTGAAGGATTTGTTACTGACCAGCAATTGTATGTGCCCCCCTGAAAATAACAGTTATCCTGCAGTTAGCCAGACCTTTCTTTATACAAGGCAAGCTAGTGACTCCTTGTTTTAACTGATTTGTGCCTTTGAATTTCATCCACACAACTAGTACCACTCAGGAGGACTTTGGGAAATCCAATTTGTCTCCGCTTCATCTTGTTTTGGGATATTGCATTAGACTTTATAGATCACCACTCTGCAATTGGAGTATCCAGCGGTCTCCTTCAGAGACGGTGTTTAAATGGGCCTTTAAAGAGGAAGAGAAGCTCTGCACATGAAGACGGACATGCGAATAAACTCGAGGAAGCAGCTGCATCGTAAAGACTCTGAGAAGGGATGATGGGAAATGGCTCCCTTTCACTGTGTTCATTTGCGCCCATCTTTATTCTTTGCCCCTTTCTGCCCTGTTCTGCACTCTGCAAGGTTGACCCGTGACGAACGCATCACTCAGATCTCATACTTCAGCCCACTCTCACCAGTGAGACACACTGGCAAATGCACAGGAGGGTGGTGGTAAAAATAGTTGCAGCTCCTTTTTCTGACTCTTCTCAGTCTTGATGATCTAATTCCAGCAAGACGAGCACCCTGTCAGTTCCTCTGTAGACCTCTCCTCTGTGACTTCAGTTCTCACCGAGTTCCTGGACCATCCTAGCTTTGGCTTTAGGAGCTATTAATGCTTTTATATTATTATAGTTTGTTGTTGCCCGTCTTTGACCTGTTCCTAATATTCTGCTTATACCACCATAAGTGGTCCCTAAATTAAAGAACCTTCTCTGTAACAATATGGTATAGATTCTATTTCACGCAGGGAGTATGGTTCAGTCATGTGGTTTCTAAGGTTTTACAGCGAGGGCATATCTCTTAAGTTTAATAAAAGTACTAACTTTCTTTTCGCATCCAAGATTTTTGATTCTCACATGCTGGGGACTAGATAGAGAAAGAGGAACTTTGGAACTTAGCAGAACCTTAGTAGCTACTAGTCTTGTGATCATATATAAGGCTGGTCAAAGTCAAGCCTGCAAGGTTGGAGGAAGATTTTCTACACCTCCTGATTCCTGTATCTCTTTCCTATTTGAAAGCCCATTTCTAACTCATGCATTGTTACTGTGGCTAAACTGAGGAAAATTTAAACAACTCACACGGAAAGTTGCATTAATTTCTGAGCTAGTAGCCTGCACATTTAATGTATAGTTTTATGACTGAGGATATGTGGGTTTTGATGAATTAGTAAGTTAATCCTTTCCCCGAGCAGAAATCTCATAAAACAAGATCCCTGCTGATAATAAGTTTGCTAAGATATGGTATCTCAATATCTCTTTCTCTTCTGAGATGTGTCACAAGAAATTTGTTGCCATTCCTAGGTAAACCATTGGAGTTTGCAAATAATTACCTATGGATTCATGGTTATCCTATAATAACAACAGAACACTTTCTTGCATTCTAGTCTGCTCTCCTGAGAAAAAGAAAAAGCAATTAAGATACAGCTGACGTGCAGGGAATTATAGAAACCCCAGGCTGCTATGGCTTCATTTCAGCAGAGCAAAGGGGTGAGTGGTGAGTCAGGTTAAACAGCTAGCACCTTGGAACAAAAAGACAAAGAAGTTTATGACTATAGATGTTGCTTCTCACTTAGGGTATATAAAAGGCCCTTATTTTCCCCCAGTGTGTGTGTGTGTGTGTGTGTGTGTGTGTGTGTGTGTGTGTGTGTGTATGGGGCATCAGAGGCCAAGGAATACAAATTGTACACAAACTAGTGTTCACATAATAGTATTTATGTATATGTTTTTTAATTGTTTTTTATTTAATAATTTTTACTTTTTTGTGTGTTCATGCACACAAGTCTGTGGGTGCTTGTGGAGTTCGGAAGAGGGCATCAGGTCCCCTGGAGCTAGAGTTGCAGGTGATTGTGGGCTGCTTGACATGGGTGCTAGGAACTGTTCTTGGATCTTTTGCAAAATACGTAAGTGTTCTTAGCCATTGGGTCCTCTTTAGTGAAACCTGACTGTCGATTTGATTGGATTGAGAAATGCCTAGAAGTCTAGGAAAGCAACCTCTGGTGTCCAGAGGTTGAGGAGCGACTCTGAATGTAGACAGTATAGCACCTCAGACTGGAGACCAGATGGAGTCAGAGCAGGTAAAGAGAAAACCCACCAACCCAGTCCAACCCAGGGAAAGTTGACCACAGGCACTTCCCTTTCAGCCTCATTTCTGCAGCATGACAAGGGGACAAGAGGTCCCAAGGCTGCTGATTTCCCCACCTACCCTTCCTCCTGTTCCAGCTCATGTAATTTAACTTACATTTTGGCCATAAATTTCACATACTCTCCTGTTAAATAAGATACCAGTATTTACATGAGAGTGTTGGAAAAGCCCAATAACATGGGGGCATGGAGAAATATAGATAAGCAACATTAAAAATGATTTGTTATTCTTGTTTCCATGTGAGATTATTCATGAAAAAGCTCGCTGGTACTCTCTGTATTAGGAGAAATTGGTAAATGTTTCTCTGTATCTGGGGAAAATAATTGGGTTTTTGGATGGGGAATTTAACTGTTCAGACTGGCCCCAAGACCATGGACTTTTCTCACTTAAAATTGAACAAATATGATTTAAAGTTGTCTTACAATTTATGACAAGTGTGAACAGCTTTCAGGAATTGAACTCAGGTCATAAGCCTTGGTGGCAAGAGCCATCTAAGGAGAGTTCATTACATGAGTTAAAGTTGGCTTTGATGGAATGAAGTAAAAATTTGAGTAGTTTGATTGAAATAAATCTTTATTTCAGGGGCAAATATTTTAAGTTGGTTTTATGAAGATATATAGTAGACTGTAAAACACCAAAGAATGAGGAACAGAAGGTTCCACTTCCTAAATGCTTCATTGAGTGTTCTCATTACTAACATGGGTACATGTTTGTATAGGGCTACTTGGGGGGCTCTGTTAACAGACTGAAACATCTTGGGAATATATCTATCATAGAGATTACAATCCACTTTCTCCTCAAATTCGATCTGACTAATTGGTGAACCCTGGCTAATTCTGGCAACTTCTTATAAGTGAAAATGTGGGGTTTAATATACACAGGATACCTTCTTCCCCCTGCCCCCAGTATAGCCTTTCAGCTCATAGATGATATTATCAGAGAAAGCATGGGAGCATACATTTTCAGTCTAAGGGAAGGTGGAGTGCCAACTCTAGAAAAATCCCTGAGATATCCAAGGCTCTTAGGCTGAAAGCACAAGAGATAAACACTATTGCTTATGTAGAAATCAATACGCAGCCATTGTTCTGTTGTCAAGAAAGAGACAGTTCTGTTCTGTGGGGAGAGGTGTGATCATATGATAGTTTGTGCTGTACCTCATCTGGCCAGCAATTGTGAAGGAAGCAACTTGATAACCCCAGGTGACTGCGACAATGAAACCCACCGGGGACTTGAAAATGAGAATGTCAGTACATCACCTTTATTTTATTTTTAAAGACAGAGGTATAAAGGTTTAAAGAAAATATTGTCCTGAGATGATGAGAGACTCTCAGAATCTATTCTTTTGCTGTTAAGCGAGTCCAAGACGTGGGTCTGCCCGACACACTGGGATTTCAAACACTTCTTGAATATTGTGTGGATCAGAAATGCCCTATAAGTGATACAGATAATAACGGTTCTGCTCCAGTGAGAGGGAATGGCAACGGTTGGGTTGGTCCCTGACTGTACTAAGTCTTCAATGAGTTTTGTAATAAATCTCTCCCAGTTAGGAGATAGAGGCAGTCTGGCATGTCTAAAGAGGAGTAGGTCACAGTACCTTGTCTCAAGTTCACCACCACAGAGGTTATCCAGGGAAAGAGCAGTCTGTCCAGTTACTCCTTGGATGAGTGTCTCTTGAGATGGCCTGAGCATCTCTGTCAGAATTGAATGGGCTACTCCCATGTAAACCAGGAATCTTAATAGACTTTGTCTCTTCCTTTGATGGTACTCTGGGATGCTGGGTCTCAGTGCAGTGGAGCCCTGTCCCATCAGTCCTTGCCCAAGTAAAGGATGAGGCATTCTTTCCTCTTCCAACTTGACATTCATCCTTCCAGTGTTCTTTTTGATTACAATAAACATGTCGGTCCTTTCCTAACCTCTTCTTTCCCCAGGGTTTTGGGCATCCCCCTCTTTGATCTCTTTTCTTAGTCACTTTGTGAATAGTCACTACTGCTAGGGACAATCTTTTGTTTAGCTTTTCTTCTACAGTCAAAGTTACTGTAAACCTTTTGAGCAATCTTCAATAATTGAGACCTATTCATACCCTCAAACCCTTCTAATTGCTGAAGTTTCTTTCTAATGTCTAGGGTAGACTGTACAATGAAAGCAATATTGGTTGCTTGCTGGTTTTCTGGTGCATCTGGATCTATGGGGGTACTACTGGTAAGCTTCACAGAGGAATCCAGAGGGGCATTCTTGGGGCTCTTGTAACTTTAGACAGATTGGTAGGTTTTCTCAATCCTACATCGATCCTCCAAAAATGGCCCAGTGAAAACCATCCAGAGCCTCCTTACCTTGGTCATCGTTGGGGGTCCCAGTCAAGTTGGGGAGAGGAGAAAATCCATTCTATTTGGGTTGCGTTGCCCTCCAGTCATCCTCCACTTACCCAAGGGTGGCTTTCCTACTTTCAAGCTGGATCCTATTCCTCTCCTCTGCTGTGAAGAGGGTGGCCAGAGGCTGGTGGCAATCTTCCAAGGTCAGCTGGTGTAAAAGACAGTCTGGAGAAGACTAATGAAAGCCCGAGGTTTTTCTAAGAATGATGGGTTCTGAGTTTTCCAATAATGCAGGTAATTGGATAAAAGGAGATCTAAACCATGTGAGGAGAAGAAGGGGACTCTTTAGATCTCAGGCATGCAAAGGTACCCCTTAAATGGAGGATGGGTGCTACTTGTACCCAAATAAATTCTTCCCAGAGCCCCATAGCCAGAGCCACTTCAGTGTATGTGAAGGGGAGAGGGGGCCTGAGGTAAAAGAGACTATCCCTCACAGTGTGCTGGGGAAGTATTTTTTTCTTTCCTGATTGTAACCAGGGACCACACTGGGGCATGAGGAGGGAGAAAGTTAAATTCCTCCAGTAGGACTGAGAAAACAGGAGAAGGTTTGGATTTCATTGGGTGACCTGGCCAACTCAAGAGGATTTGGGTCCCCAATAAGAGGACATAGGTCTTAAGCCAGGGGTAGGGTTCTTACACCAGAGAAAGCCACTGGTCAATAAGCAAAAATGGGACAGTGTAGTCAGGATCTCCAGTTATCATGTACCAGACAACCTGAATCATCTGGGAGTCCAGAGATCCTTTACTGGGCCACCTGACTCCAAAAGAGGGTCAATTGATTCATAGAATGTCTGGAGTTTTCTGGGCAGTAAATGGACATCATATCCATCGTCATTCACAAAATTCTTCTTGAAGTGTTTAACATATACTTTAATGGTATATTGAGTCACTCTCCCTTCCATTTTTAGACTTATCTCAACAACCAACAGATCTTATAGAAACACACAGAAAGGCACACAGACAAACATAAAGACAAACAGAGGTGGTCCCACACAGACTTAACCAGGGGGGTAAGGTGACATTTCAAATGAATCTTGGACACTGGAATTAGACTGCATCCAGCCATTCTTATGTTTTCTTTTCAGAAGGCTCCATAGACAGACTTAATCATGGAGATGACAGACTCCGATGACTTTCTACATCTTCCCATTTTAGGATGGAAATGATGGAAGCCTCTGGAGTGGTAAGACTAGAGGCAGGAGAAGTTTGTGAGACCCTGTAATGTCACACGGTGCTCATCTCCTAGGAGCTTTCCCTTTTCTGCACTATTGACCTGGAGGAGACCCAAGACTTCCAGTGTCCTAGCATCTTAGGCTACAGGATCCTGCTGATGCCTCCAGAATGTTGCAACACTGGAGATTACCACATGTAAACCTTTAAAACTCAAAGGAAAGTCTTTACTACTGGCCAGTGGCTGTATGGGGAACTTGCCCAGGTCATGCAGCCCTGGGCATTGCAGCTCTTTCTTGTTTATGCAGAAGGACCACATCCTTGATGGCACACATCATGTAGCAAGAAACATAAGTACAGAAGCCAAAAAGCAAGGTTAGCACATTTAGGGACTTCTCTGTTACCATTTTGGCAACTGTTGAGACCTGTGTCATGGGGTTTTAGGATCAAAATGGTGTCTCTAACATGGCATCTGTCATGCTAAAGTCTGGGGCCCTGTTATACTCTTCTAGCCTCTAAGGATACCCATACATATAATACATAATACACCCCCCCCACACCTACACCCACACACCCCTAAATCTTTTTAAAAAAAGAGCCATTTTCCAGTTAGAATAATAAATACAATAGGGTAAATATTGAACAAATATAGCAGAATGAATGCTTCAATGCCAATTAATAGAGAGAGTATGACAAAGTGGCTGAGTGGTTCCTTTAGTGGACAATAGAAGCCTTGCTGAGAAGGTAATCAGATGGGAACTGAATGACAAGAAGGAACTGGTCCTGTAGAAGTCAGAGGAAGAAATTTCCACAGGAGAAATAGCTAGTGACAAACAGCATTCTATTTGGTGGGAGTGAGTGTGTGGTCAGTTAAGATTAGACAGTTTGGAGACCCGAGATCATACTGGACTCTGTTAGCAAAAACAAGCCTTCTGATATTATTCTTGAATTCATTTTTGGGGAGAGGTGTTTGCCATAGGGTCTCTATAGCTCTGGCTGTCCTGGAACTTGTTATATAGATCAGGCTGGTCTTGAACTCATAGAGACCTGTGTGCCTCTGCCTGTATAAAACACAGCACATAGACTCCAGGTACTCTGTTTTGTTTTCTCCTGGTCACATCTCCCAAGATGTCAATGAAAAAAGACAATTAGCATAAAACCATTGGTGCAATTCACTGATTTTATTCAGGTTTATTTGCACTCATTTAAGTGTTTGTGTGTGTGATATTCTGTAGTCATTTCATGTTGTTCTTTTATAGCCTCATCTATGTCTCTCTTATTCTCTCTTAACCATTTCATTATGAGTTGTTTCCAGATTTTTTTTCAATATTGGGTATTAGTGCTTAGCAACGAAACCATATACACGGGGACAACAAAAATGAACTTAACAAGTTTTGTGTGTGTGTGTGTGTGTGTGTGTGTGTATGCATAGAAGTATATAATATATATACATACATATGCAAGTAACAATAATAATCAAAGAAAAAGAGGCTATCAACTTGAGCTGAAGGGGACATGAGGATTTTGAGGGAGTGTAGCTGGGAAGGGCTGGAGAGAGGAAAGAATGGTGTAATTCTATTTCAATTGAAACATTATTAATACAATAAAACAAAATAAAAACAATAAAAAGCCTCTAAATTTGTATTTCTTAACAGCTTCTTGTCTTTTCAAAGCTCTCCTGGAGTGAAGTCTGGTGCCGGATTGCTGTGTCCACCTTGCTGGGCTTTTGTGTCTGTTGCAGAACCCCACCTGGCCACGTCTTTCATATTCATGGCTATAAAAGGCTTCTGAGTTTTATGGACGATGAAACAATAACTGCAGCTGGTTGGAGATAGTAATCTAGTTAGTCACACGGCGGTGAACTTCAGTGAATGGAGAATGGAACCTGGGATCCGCATGCATGCTGACAGCCTCAAGGACACTCTCACTGAGAATGTGTTGGATTCCTTCTTATTTCTGGGTATTAGAGAACTAATTGGCAATGTAGGAAGCAGGGAATGGAGTGTGCATCCAATGTGCACACTCTTTGTACCTTTCAAGTTAGTTAATCCTTCATGTCATTCAACACAGGCGTGAGATGTCTCTCCCATTTTACATAGGCAAAGGAAATAAAAGAATTCACTCAATACTAACCATAACAGGAGTCATTAGAAGAGTCAGGATTTAAATGAGTCCTGTGTGTAACTTTATCCTTTCTCTCCCACCCCCATGCTATGGCAAGTCTTCCATTTTTGAGCCTTTTTCTTACTGTCTGTACTGTGATGATGAGGTCCCTTCCAGTCTCATAGAGGAACTTAATTTAAATGAACTTTAAATAAAAAAGGAACTCAAGGGATGGTGGAAATATTAGCCTCAGATGTAGCTGTCACAGAAGCCAGTTTCCAGTATCCATAAATGGTGCAGATCCCTTTCCAGCAGGTTTGGAATTCAGAACGCTTCCAAAATGCTATTGATCTGCTCACTTTCCAAGTATATATTGTTTCAGAAAAGAGGTGGGATTGGTTACAGAAAAGAGATGACGTAGGCTCATCCCAGTCCTGAAACAGTTACTGTGACCAAAAATGAGGCCTAAGGTGACCGCTGGGGCTGTGATCTGCCATGCTGAAATCAAGAAATCCATTTAACCACTCCAAACACCAAGCAAAAATAGAGGTGGCCCCTTGAGAAAAGTATCAAGGTGTTACCATCATAAATGGCAGATACAAACCAAATAGTGAGAAACAAGAGACCACTATAATTAGGGGAACCGGTAAGATACGTGATAACAAATCTTGGTTATCAACTCAATGCAATTATTTGTTTAAATTGACTTTTAAGATGTTTCATGAACATGAGTATCTTCCTTGCATGTTTGTCTGTGCACCATGTGTGTGCTTGATGTCCACAAGAACCTGAAGAAGGTGTTTGATCCTATCCCATGGAACTAGAGTTACAGATGGCTCTGGGCTACTGTGCGGGTGCTTGAAATTGAACCCAGGTCCTCTGGAAGAGCTGCAAGGCTTTTAACCACAAGACTCATCTCTTTGGCCCCAACTTGATGTAGTAGACTCATCATGGAAATGAATCTCTGGGTATGTCTGTAAGGGATTATCTGGATTAGGTTAAGTAGTCTGGAAGACCCACCCTAAATGTGGTGATGTCATTCCATGAACTGGGATCTAGAGTTCATAAAACGGAGAAAGTGACTGAGCCAAACATCACACTGCTTAGCTACTGGGACACAGTGTGAGCAGCTGCCTCAAGTTTCTTCTGCTAATGGCTTTCCCACGCAGTGGACTTCAAGACGAAAACAAACCCTTCTTTGCTTTAAGTTGCTTTTGTCAGTTGTTTTGCTGTGCAATGAAATAAGCTAATCAGCCCACCATTCACCCCTTCCTTTCTCCATACCTTCTTCCTTCCCTCTCTGTTTCCACGCATCCCTGGTTCTTCTCCCGTTCTTGTCTCTATAATGTATGCACACATTCTTAGACATTCTTCCCTTAGGTTTCTCTTTGTGTGTTAGTCATTTTTCTCACCGCTCTGACAAAGCACCTGACAGAAACAACTTTAGGGAGGAAGGCTTAATTTAGTTCATGGTTTCATGAGGATTCAGTCTATCAAGCTGGGGAAGGTATAATGACATCAGTGCAGCTGGGAAGTATGCAGAAGGCAACTGCTCACACTGTGGCTGATTAGGAGGCAAGACAGAACCAGAGGTAGCTATAGACCTTGAAGGTCATCCTAGCGACCCTTTTCGGTTGGCCCAGCCCCATCTCCTTAAGACTTCACTGCCTTCAAAATATAGTCACAAGGACTCAAAATATGAGCGTGGGGACTACATCAGACTTGAATCCTAGCACTGTACTCGGGAAAGATGAGTAATACCAGTTCATTATTCTCATTTTATGGAGAGTGCATTGAGAACCAGACAATGAAATGATTGCTTCTTTTCTCCACAAGGATTTGTTCAGGAGAGAAAAATAGTCAGAGCTGGCAAGGTTCAGTGATATTTATAACTCTAAACAAGAGAGGGATTTTCATTTGTTCTCCTGAGAAATCAAACCTGGGACTTTGACCTCATTAGCACTGAGCTACTAGCTCTTTGGAACGACAAGACAGTGAGTGGAAGACAGAATTAATGCACACCCCAAATATCTAATGTGTTTGTAGATTGAGAAGGCCCAGGGGCAGATGAGGTTGATTCTGTGCTTACAATATGAGCTGTATGTCATTAGGAGCCCTTGGAGAGGATTTATAAAGAAATGCACTCTGTAGTTTGAAGGGATACCCTGTTCTTTATTCATTGGCAACTTTTTTAACACGAGGAAATGATGCTTAGTCTTAAAAAGCAATAAATCTGGTTGAGGCATAGTAGAATGAGACATATGGTCATCTGGAGGGCTGATAAATCACAGGCACCATTAGCCTGGTTCTCCTTGACAAAAGGTGTGTCATGCTGGGCTCAGGTACGAAGCCACTATAGCCTAGTGTCATTATGAATTTGGGGTTTAACAAGCTGTACAGAATTACCTGTAGCTTTAAGAGATATCTCTGTCCAAGACTCAAGCTATAACTGAATTCAGAATCACATAAAACCATTTAAAATTGTGGGTTCTTTCCCTCAATTTCCTATTACATGTTATCTCTCAAAAGGATCCTGCCCACTCTGTTTGAACAAGTATTTAAGATACAATTTACATCCATAGCCACACTACCCCAAATGTGTCCATTCTTAGAAGTGAACCAAGTTAGATAGGAGACACAATTCAAGAATTACTTATTGTGCTTTTCTGTTTGTCAAGTACTCAGGTGAAAATGGTATGTAAGCCACACGTGATCCTCGGCTCTATGGTCCCAATAATCTGAACTGGGGTGGGTGAGACAGTGGAACAAGAAGATAGCACTTGGGTAGACATCAGGCTGACTCTAGTTTATCAATCACCATGTCGCTCAATGTCTCTGGCCTTAGTTTCTCTACTTTTAAATAGCGGCATATTACTTTCTGTTGAATAAAATTGAAAAGTCAGTTTCTTAACTTTTTACAATATGGCAAAAATGAGGAAATCAGGTATCTTAGCAAATTTCCTGAAAACACTGCTTTGTTCTGACTTTCTGCTTCTTCCTTCAACTCATCAAGGGGTGAAAGCAAAACTCTTGCTTCTTGGGAGCAGCTATCCTCTTCAGAATCTTCTATGTTCTTCCTCTACAAGAGCTCACGAAGGAGGAGGGGATTCTGAGTGCAACACAAACACATCTACTTCTGAACAACAACACAAAACAACAACAACAACAACAACAATTACCACCACTCATTTCTTTGCAAAGGTTAAGAATCAACTTAAAGATAGGGAGAATTGTTACTTGAATTGTGTGTGTGTGCGCGCTCACGAGTGCATTTGAAGTTGTGTGTGTGTGAAGTTCTTTGTGCACAGGTATGCACACAAATGTACATGGATACAAGACCCCCTCCACTGTCTTTCAAGTGTCACCCACCTTGTTTGCATTAGACAGATGTCTCACTGATCTAGAACTCATCAAGTAGGTAGTAGACCTGGTTGGCCATCCAGAAAGCCTCAGGATCTACTTCTGCCTACCTGTCTGGAATTGGGATTACAAGCATCATCATATCTTATTAAAAATATAGATTCTAAGGATCAAATCCAAGTTCTCATGATTGTAGTGTGAGTACTGCACTGATTAAAGCACCACCCAAGCTGCCAATGGCCTTGCTTTTTAAGTTTAAGCAAAATATTGCAATCTTAAAAATCTACATAGCCTAGATATATAACAGAACTACATGGAGAAGCTTATTAAAAAAGGAAAAGTTCTCATGCAGGAAATCTGAGTTGGCCTTTGTTTCTTTCACATTTTATTTATTTATTTACTTATTTATTCACCTATTTGTGTGTTTGTGCATAAGTATATGAACTAAAGCTATTTCTACCACATCTGTCCTTATTCCTAGAGTATTTTTGTTTTTTACATGTATGAATATTTTGACTGCATGCATATATGGACATTATGTATGTACGTACACCTTGTGTGTTCAGTGTCCATGGATACCAGATGAAGGAATTAGATCCTCTGAGACTGGAGTGGCAGACAGTTGTGAGCTGCTGTGTGCATGCTGAGAACTGAACCCAGGTGCTTTGCAAGAACAACAAGTGCTCTTAATAGCTGAACTATTTCTCCAGACCCCTTATATCATTTTTTAATTATGGTAATTCTTTTTCCATATAATATATTCTGATCATGGTTTCCCTCACTCCCATCCTCCCAGATCCTCCTTCCTTCCTCAACATCCAATTACAGGTCTTTTTTCTTTCTTTCTTCTTCTTTTTAAAAATTTATTTAGTTATTTAAATCACATCATAATTTACTTATTTACACAGAGGTTATAAACCTCTGTGTAAAGGCAGGATGTGGGTAAGGGAATGGCACCGGAGCATAGGTGTTCAGGGGAGTACAGATACCTTTCAGAACAGGGTATCAGCTGGGTGTAGGTTCAGGGGACAGGTCACTATGACTCTGCCTATGATTCACTTGTCCTTATCTAAGTTGGTACTGTCCACCGAGGCTGCCTATTTATAAGACCTATGACTACTCGGGCTGGTAAATTTCCACAGGAACTGCCTGTTTACAATAGCTTATAGCCTTCTGTTTCAGTGTTTTTCCACAGAGACCCAAGACTTTGTGTTAGCATGCATGTATGTCAGGCCTATTGCTGATTTTAGGCCTGTGGCTGATTTTAGGCCTTTAGTGTATATGCAGGGCTGCTCCTGACATCTCCTCTCTTCTCTAAGTATAGAAGGGACTTGGCGATTCTAATCTTGGGAAGGCGGGTATAGAGGCCTGACCTCCAATAATTGAAGGGGACCTTGTAATGGCTCTGGTCCTCCTGTCGTTGTCCAGTGAGGCATGAGGGCCATACCCATCCCGATGTCTTTTTCCTGGAGGGGGATACTTTTGACATCAACTCCTATGCAGTCAGGCTTGTCCCTCAGGGAACCCAGAGAGATATTTTTAACTTTTATTTATATTCCCTTGCAGTGCTTAGCCTCACAGCCCTTGACTGTGTACAGTCCTTAAAGAAGAATGTTGCCCTTACATAGACAAGACAGGGATGGTTAGAGAGAACATGAAAAAGGTCAGAGAAGGCCCAGAGAAAAGACAGAGAGAGAAAGAGAAAGAGAAAGAGAAAGATGAGAGCTGGTACAAGGACTGGTTTTCAACCTCTCCATGGTTGTCAACCCCACTTCCTCCCATCTTGGGGCCATTAATTGGGTTATTTTTGTTGATTTCTTTTTGTCCTGGGCCTTAAATAGGCTGACTAACTTTGTGATACAACAGATAGATAATTTGGTAGCAAAACCTATTCAGATACATTATCATAAGTTAGCTATGGAGGACCACGAGACTCAAGATGAGGTTGTTACTTTATCCAGGGTGTTCATCAAACCCACCTCCACCCAACCTAAAAGAGGGGACTTCCGCCCCCTAGACCAAGCAGAGAGGGGCTACCCAGAACCCTCTCTGACTGGCGATCCAGGTCTTTTTTTCCCTTCTATTTAGAAAACAAGCAGGCAAACAAAAAAATTAAATCACAATAAAACAAAAACAAAATAAAAAAGCAACCAACAAAAGAAAAAGCAGAAAAGTACATACACATGCAGAAACACACAAGCACATTTGCATACATGTGCACATGTGTGTACACACACAGATACACAGACATACACACTTATATAAACACACACAAAACCCATAAAACATAAACAGAAACCACAATATATAGAACAAAGTCCCATAAGGTAAAAAAAAAAAAAAAAAGTCCAAAGAAAGCATAATGAGACAAAATATCTCTGAAATACCACCAAAATACCATCTACTGCTGGGAAGGGCCTGTCTTAAAGTGGGCTTTCTATACCCATGTCTTAGGTTTCTATTGCTGTGAAGAGACATCATGCCTACAGCAACTCTTAATAGGGAAAACAATTAATTGGGTTAGCTTAAACTGTAATAGTCAATACCTTGGAAAAGGCAGCAAACTGTGGGATAGGTAAAAGCCCAGTGCTCCATGGTTTGAGGAAGGGAGGGTAAGGCAAAGGAAGAGGCATTTTAGAGAAGTGCAAATTCTCTACACATGACACCATTGTCATTGAAACATGTCACACCATATGTTGTCCCAATTCATGGGACACAATTCATGACACAGGGTGGACCACACATAATGTGACCCATGGACTTTGATTGACAAAAATATATCAGTGCAGTTTTTGTTAACATTAGAAAAAGCACATGCTTGTGTGATGTTTAGGCGAGTTTCCCAGACAGAATGTATGGCAACTCTGCACTTCCCACTTAACTTGTGCTGTAAAAGGAAAACTTCTCCAAAAATAAAGTCTATCCATCAAAATATGTTATTAGATGATTATGATGCAGAATTTGGGTTACATAGTGAATACTCTTCTTCATTGAACTGAAACTGCCTTCATTCTATCATTTTTCCAGATGCAAATTAGAACTGGAGAAAGGGAAATGGACGGAGAAGGGGTACATCACAGAATCCCAGCCGTTCCAGTCCTTCTCCATTGCTCTTTCTCTGTTCTTTACCCTAGGTTTGGATACTTTCCCAATCCCTGATGATTTTGTCTTCTGGATTATAGTAAGTTCAGGCCAGGGAAGATAGTGAAGTTGGTATCTACTGTCTATCTATTCTCTATTCTATTCTATTCTATTCTATTCTATTCTATTCTATTCTATTCTATTCTATTCTATTCTATTCTATTCTATTCTATTCTATTCTATTCTATTCTATCCTATCCTATCCTATCCTATCCTATCCTATCCTATCCTATCCTATCCTATCTATTCATATATACACATATAATATATATGTAATAGAATATATATATAATTCTGCTCTGGTAATTTTCACACAAAGAGAAGAGAAACAAACTATTTCAAAAGGAAAAAAAATGCACATGCAACCAAAGAGAGAATATCCAGGAAACACTGTGGCGAAAGAGCTAATTGTGGTGTCGATGCTTACCTTTATGTTTAAGAGTTTAACATTGCTCTGCTTAAGAGGACTATAAAGCAAAATTGGACTTTGGAATGTTAAGGGGTGCTAAATGTTAGCTTTGTAATTGCCTGGTCTTGTTTGTTAACATAAGGGCTCTTTCTGTTTTGGTAAACAAAAAGTTGCTTTGTATGAGATGACCTTTATTTCTTTGTTTTTACAAGTCGGGGACTGAGGAGGCTGAGCACTGCATTTGGGATCCCAAATCAAGGTGTAGACCCAGTGCCAGTATATAATGAAAGCCTTTTCTTTGTTAAGTTTTATTCATGGTCAGCTTGGCAAATGTCTGAATGACCCAAGATCCACAAGAATGGGAATGCAGTACCATTAATCAGTTGCATCTATAGCTGGGTTCTTGGGAACAGACATCCTGGGACTGGAGGAAATTCTCAGGTGGAATGATGTCTTGGTTGCTTTTATTTTGCTATGATAAACTATTCTGACAAGAGTGACTTCAGGGAGAGAGGGTTCATTGTGGCCTATAGTTCCTGACAGATACAGTCTATCATGTATACTGTACCTAAGGGGAGACATCAGGAAATGTGGGGAGGAAGGACATCAAAGCAGACAGATAAAGCATGGTGATAGGGAGGATACTGGCTGGTTACATTGTATTCACACCCACGAGAGTGAACAGGAAGTTGGAATGGGCTGCAAAGCCTGAAGGCCCACCCCAATGACATTTAAGATTCAAATCCTAACTGTCAGCAATCCTACCACTGACTTGTCCTCAGAAACATGTTTTATCCCACAGCAAAGCTCCATTTTCTAAAGGTTCCTTGACCTCCCTTAGCAGAACCACCAACTGGGAGCAAATGCTACACATGTGGACCTGTGGGAGACAGTTCACATTCAAACTACAGCAGGTGGCAAGATGAAGAAAAACATTTCCCCCAATTCTTTGAAGGGCAGTGACAATGTTACTTAATTTCCTCATGTCTCAATTTTATCAGCACTTGTGACATGTTGAGTTCTCTAGTGTATTCTGGAAGACTCTTAGGAACATTAGGGTATTATCTGTGTTTAAATGTGTGGAGGGGTTCAGGAGTTATTACACACAAACTACAATGTCTTTAGAAGTACAATGTCTCCCATTTGCTCACATACTTCAGATAGGAAGTTCCTGATGCCGAGCAATATTAGAACACTTGCATAGGTTGCAAATAGAGGAGAGAGTAGAGCTCCTCTTAGACTCAGATCTTTTTCATTCCAGAATCCACAACCATTTTAATAAAGTGGGTTTCAAAAGGAGTTTTATGTGAGACAACCTTCTGTTCTTGTGACAAAATTCTAAGCCAATCAACTAAGGAAGAAAGGTTTATTTTGGCTCATGGTTACAGAGGTTTCAGTCCTTGGTGGCTTGGCTCTGTTGCTTTTGGGCTTGTGGTAAGGCAGAACATGGTGGAACAAAACATATGGCAGCTGAGAAGAGGAGAGAGGGGTGGCTATAGGGTTTCAATATCTACTTCAAAGGTATTCCTTCAGTGATATCATGTTATTGTATAGAACTCTTAAAGTTTCATCTCCTTAAAGTTTCATCATCTCACTGGAGTGCCACAGACCAGTGCCTATGACTTTAGCATATGGGCTTTGGGGGGATAGTTATGATCCAAATGCTAACAGGTCATGATTATGAGACTTATCACTGTTCTGTCCTCAGAGACTAGAAAAGCTGGCATCCTATCTGTATCCCTGAAAGATCTAGTCTGTGGTCCATGTGAAGTGCTTTATACATCTCAAAATTCATAGAACAAGGAATTTGCCCAGTCCACCCAGGAATTTTTTTCAGGGTATTTGGTTCTGCCAGATCATGGCATTTAAAGCAGAAAGTGAGGTCTTTGGACTGAACATGCAGTCTAAAGTGGGGATCACATTTAGTCAGGGTAGAGGTGAGTGGGCACCACACCAGCAGCATGGCCCCTCCTGACATACCTATTCATCTGGATGATTATTAAATTCACTGCCCTTTTCACTTGAATTTTTCTTCCCTTTACCACAGAAGAGGGATATTTATTTCCTAATAAAGAATTTTAAAACCGAGTGTCAGATTTTGGGTTTCTAAATGTCACTCCAGTGTGAGCATCGTGAACTGCATTATATTTCAATGTATGTGAGAGAAAAGCAAAGCTTCCTAGAGATCCTGGTTTGAGAACAAAAGGCTTGGGAGATGGTTCTCACCATCGTGTCTCTTACACTCACTTTGTAGATAGGATGCACAAGAAAGACATAGTTTTGGGGGAAGATGGCCGGACTAAGAGACGTAGGCAGCTCTTCATGGAGAAATCAACGATGTCAAACCATAAAAGTATAATTTGTAAATGAGACTTGACAAAACATTGAGTTAGACTACAATACATGATGCACATTACTTGTACAATTAATGTACAAGAGTGACAGTCACAGTAAGTATCTTGGCTGTCAATCCAAGCCCTTCCTCCTGCCAGCTTTGTGACTTTACACCCCTGTAGACTGAACTATCTTTGGAATTTGGTGGGTGAGGCAGGTGAGATTCTTAAATGCAGCACTTTGTGCCCAGAACATTCTCATCCCCCCTTGCACAGCTTCACTATCCTGGGCTGGCTTCTGGGAAAGGAGCAGATGATAGTCAGCATTTTGGTTTCTGTTGAGGTGTCTTCATCGGCAGAGAGATACACAGGTGTGGGGTTATGCTACTGAGGAAGTTTGTGGGCAGAAGGTCCCACCGAGCAGAGACAGAAGAAAGTATGTAGTTTGGGGATGTGTTGGGAGACATGACAAGTGGAATGCTGAGAGGGAAGCAGAGCTTGAGATGGGAGAGAAGAGTCAGGCAGGCGCTGACAGAAGAAAATGGCGGCCATGGCTTGTGAAAGCCTTTATGGGCTTTTGTATTGTTCTCTTGGATGTTACTCATAAAGAACTGTAGAAAGGTGAAGAAAAATGACTGGCTCCTCCCCTCTGGAGTCACACTAAGTATCTTCAGCTGTTTGTTTTCATTCCTCAGAGGGTACTCTTGGTTTCATGTTTGGCCTGGGACCTGGACCTCCTAGGAGTCTGTGCTTTATTTCCCTAGTTTGAAAACCAAGGTTATCTTTCTATTTTCATCCCTTGTCTTTGCCTGGAGCCAGTCATCCACTTCCTTCCCAGCTCCCTCTGCTTCTGTTCTTCTGGGATGTGGCTTGCCCGTGTCTTCCCTGGCTGTTCTACTGAAGATCTAGCTTCTGGAACCAACGATCCTGCTTCCTCAGACTGAGATCCCTCAATGAAATTAACTCAGCCTCAGCTCCTTGTAAAGAAACACCAGGAGGAACACTGTTTTTTTTTTTTTTTCCAGCCAAGAAATTTTTGTTGTGTTCATTGAACTTTATAATCGAAGCCAACTTAAAGGGCCTTCAGCTTGTTTCCAGTGGTAAAAATGTTTGAAATGGAGAAACGCAAATTTGCTTTTTGTCTCTTTATTCATGTTATCAATATTGAAGAGAAACAGGCTAGCGTCAAGGGAAATAAAATGAAATAATTAAAAAGTTGCAGGACTGACTAAGATAAAACCAAGCAGGCCCATTGGAGATAAGGGTTATTTGTTTGCAATAAACACGCACGGATGGAGGAACAATTCATGGTTTGCTGTCACATTGAACTGAAAGGAAGCAAATCAGATGTCTAAGAGGCCAGGAGTGGACCACAGACTCTGCAGGTCCAGGTAGCACAGAGGGTAGGGGTGGTTGGATTTTATCTGTATTGAGTTAGTAAAAAATATTTGTGGGTGTTAGGATTTTATAGTGGGAAGTGCTGCTAGGAACAGTAGCAAGTCTTTTATAAACTGGTGGGCCAGGCCCACCAGAGAATCACCGAAGGAGGCCTACTGTGTGCGGCATGCTTTTATGGAAGAAATCTCCCTGAAACCTTGCAGTGTCTGAACTTGCAGTGTGTAACTTGTCTAAGTATTTATGCCAGTGTGTAGTGTGTTGAGTACAAGCTTAGATCTGCCTGACGTCAAGTCAAATGCTTGTTCTTTAAATGCGCCACACTGTCTCAGAACTGCTGATGGATGGAACACTCTTGAGACCTAAAAGTGTAAGAAATGCTATAGATAGCCGAATGAGCCAGGCAGGCAAAAGGCTGTGTATTTTTTTTTTTCTTCTTCTGAGATTGTGTTTCATGTATGCCAGGCTGTCCTCAAATGCATTGTGTTAGTCAAAGATGACCTTGAATTCCTGATCCTCTTGCCATCTCCCAAGTGCTGACATTTCAGGCATGTGGTGCTGGGGATCGAACCCAGGGCTTCCTGTATGTTAGGCAAGTGTTCTACCCACTGAACCATTTATGCATCTCCAGTCCCATACCCTGCCCCACACCTCCTTTACTGTGTCCTTTTCACATCTTAGACTCATGTGAGCCACTGACTTTATATCCACTCGTGCTCCCTGTAAACAAGTCAGAGTCAACATGTCTAGAAACCACTGTGGTCTCCTCTGGTTGGCGTACTTTCTTTCCCGTCTTTATTTTTTTTTTCAAATCAGAAATGTGAGTCTTCTCTTATTTTCTTACCCGCTTATTGACTCCATATTCTAAATATGTTGAGTGCCAACTCCAAAATAGGAATTTATTTTCATTAAGCCTCTTAATTAATTTTATTTCAACTTGGGTTCAGTTTGAATGCCTCGTACACACACCAAGAATACTACAGATGCTTCTTCACTGGTCTCTGACTTCGGTCTCCCCGTCTCAAATCCACTGCCACTTGCTAGCCTGAAACTTGTGATCTGTCTGCCTCAGTTTCTGAGTGCTTTGTTGTAGGTATATGACATCATACCTGACTACAACTTTTTTCCTTTAAATTTCTTTTTTATTTTATTTTTTTTAAAATTTTATGTGTGTGTGTTGTGTGTGTGTGTGTGTGTGTGTGTGTAAGCAACATGTGCATGCAGTACCTAAGGATACCAGAAGAGGGCCTCTGGCGTCTGAGCCCCATAAGACTGGATTGTTACAGATTGTGTGAGCTGCCACGTGGGTACTGGAAATGGAACCCAAGTCCTATGGAAGAGCAGTCACCACTCTTAACTGAAGAAGCCACCACTCTGTCCCTGCCATTTCTTAACAGTTCAAAGATTCAGTTAAAAATACTCATACTGTTCACAGCTCTTTTTAAAATTAATATATTTATTATTATTTTATTTACTCACTTTATATCTGGGTTACAGCTCCCCACCTTTCTCCTCTCCTCGCAGTCCCCTCACAAATCCTTCCCCTCATTACCCCCTTCCCTAGAGAAGGGGAGCCCCCTCCCTGGGTACCATCCTGCCCTGGCACATCAAGTCATTGCAGGACGAGGCACATCCTCTCCCACTGAGGTCTCATCAGACAGTCCAGCTAGTGGAAGGGGGTCCAATGGCAGGCAACAGAGTCAGAGACAGCCCTTACTCTTGTTGTTAGGGGACCCACACGAGGAACAAGCTGCACATCTGCTACGAAAGTGTAGGGGGCCTAAGTCTAGCTCCTGCATGTTCTTTGGCTGTGGTTCAATGTCTGGGAGCCCCCATGGGTCCAGGTTAATTGTAGGTCTTCTTGTGGTGTCCTTGCCCCTGCCAGCTGGCTCAATCCTATCCCTCACTTTTCCACAAGACTCTCAGCACAGCTTTTCTTATCCTGGAGCTTTTTAGAAACGCAAGCATGTCAGACTTTTCCATCTTTCTTTCTCTTTAACATAAAGTTCAGAGTCTTTAACACATCAAGTCTCTTTGGGAAATGTCTCCGCATGATACATTATTTCTTCCTGTCGTCACCCTTCGAGGTACTTTGAAGAAACTGTCCTCTTTACAGTGGGATCACGTGTTCATTGTCATCTGGCATTGAGGCTGTTGGTCCTTGTATGTGGGATGCCTGCATACCTGTGGTTTTAATTTACCTGCACCATAACTAGTTAGCTCTGATTTGTCCTTTGAAAATCTATGCAGATATATTTTCCTTCACCAATCTCCCTCCTTCTTTCTCTCTTTCCTCCATATTTTCTTTCCTTTCCCTTTTGAGATAGGCTCTTGTTATACAGCTAGGTTGGCCTGAATTGACCATTTCCTGTTCTAGCCTCCATAGTACTAGGATTAGAGAAATACATTGTCAGGTCTACATAGAATTTTATTTAGAAAATAGTTTTAAAGACTTGTTTTATCTTTATTTATATGGCTGTATGTGTGCTGGTGTTTGATGTGGTGTGTGTGTGTATGTGTGTATGTATGTATGTATGTATGTGTATGTATGTATGCATATACAGAAATGCATGCAAATACACATAGAAGCCAGGAGAGGATGTCAAATACCCTGGATCTGCAGTTACACATGCTTGATAGCCACCTAATCTAATATGGGTACCTGGAATTGAGTTTGGGTCCCCTGGAGAAGCAGCAAGCGATCTGAACCTTTGAGGCATCTCTCCAGTTTCTATCAAGTATTTTAGCAGATGAATTTTTGTCCTTCCAAGTTGTATATAGCTTATGGAGAAAGAATATGTCATACTTACCAATGTTGGTCCTGGTTTCTGTAACACAGTGGGCTTCTGATCAATATGTTTGGTTGGGTGTTGTTATAGTTGGAAATCAGTGTGCAGGAGGATTACCAGGAAGTTTTTTTTAGAAGATGGTTTGGACAAAGGAGGAGCTTGATTATCACCCAGACTCATGAAAGCATCACCTATCCTATCTGTGTGTGAAGACCCAGTCATGGTCAGCGCCTAGACCATGTACCAGATTTCAGGATACTTGGCTGTGAATGTGGTCTTGGGTGAGAGGGCTGTGTTCCCCCAAGGCTCTCCCAGAAGAGGGCTGATAGCCAAGGCAGACTGCCGTTAGTTATCCGACAGCTGGAGAATGAGTCTTTCATTTCTGAGGGGGAGATTTTGAGTTGTCTCTAATCTTTGTTGTAATATAATTTATTTAATTGCAACTTTATGCAATTAAATTTTTAATTAGAGTGGTGTTTAACAATCTGCTCTCGAAACATTTGACAATCTAACAGTTAGTTCTTAGTAGTAATGGGGCAAGTCCACTACACAACCGGGCATACCTACCAAGTTCTGTTTGCACTCCGGTGATTTCTAGTTCATGTGGGACCCATAGGTTTCTCATTACAGTAAGAAGATTGCTTTGATAATGGGGACCAGATTGCTCCCCAACATTTATTTTTAGTACAACTGCAAAAGACAAATTATTATTCCTTTATGTAGAAGTTACATATTTTAAAAAATAGCATCTTGCATCCCTGGAAGGTGATATGCACGTACACGGTACATCTCATTGTGTATTATATCTCTCAGCAAACACACATTCTAGGCCACCAGCCCTACTGTGAAAATAATATTGAAGAATTGGTTTCAACTCTTCTAAAACAGTCTGTCCCCTTCATATTACCTGTAAATAGATTAAATGTGGAACCAGTTTAGTCAGAAATCCTATTGGGTCAGGAAGAGACTGTACAAATATTTTAATGGGAATAACAATCATAGAGAACCATGTGGGAATATACTCCTTGTCTACCCCACCCCTGCACTTGCTCCTGTCCTCTGCTTGACAGGAGCTTAGGTATAAAACAATAAGACGTATATTAGACAGGTGTAGCAGCAACTCTGACACAGAAATCTCATCCCTTATGAAGATGGCATGGAAATAACATGAGCACAGCTTCTGTGTCCCTACAGGGACATACATAGTTGTGAATCTCAGCATTTGTGAAATCACAAAGTCATGACTTCCCACGAGGTACCCATGTTTCATTCATATCATTCCATGCTACATACAACTTGTCTACCATGAGCCATTTTAAGTTGACACGATGGTGATAATGATATTAGGCAACTATCAGGTTTTGTTTGAGGAAAAGGAGCAAGGAGGTTAACTTAAGGTCAGGTTTGCCTTTGGAGAAGGAGAAGTGGGTCTGTGTTTTTCCTTTCCACAACCTGTCTGATTTTCATTACACCGTAGAAACCAGTCATGATACTTGTGGGTGTGTATGCTTCGGCAGGCGAACCCTGGTTGGCTGTCTTCTTTTCATCTTTCTAAATATAAAAGGGATTCATTAGCTGATCCTGAAGGATAATCCAGTGTCTGGAACATGGTAGATACACACCAGAAAAATTCATCCAAGTAACTAGAAGGAAAAAAAAAAATCAAACTGAAGAAATTCCAGCAGAAATGCTTCTATATTTGCACTGGCTAAATATAATAGTTATAAATATTTTAGCACATTTTCATCTAGTCTTTCTCCTAGGCAGAAGCTTAAGAGTTGGGATGTAATAATATTTTACCTAAAGTTCCTTATCTTCTTATATAGAAAATTTGAGAACAAGAAGATTATTAAATTACTAGGATGTTGGTTCTGCCTTAATATAGTGACTTAAATATAAAAACTGTTGGGGTCCAGCATCTGGTAGATAATGTGGTAGGGACATAGGGAGGGGCCAAACATAGAACTTAGTCATTTGCAAGCACCATGTATCTCTTATGGAGAATGAAGATTCATGTTCATATTTTACTTCCTATGAAATGACTAATGTTGTCTAAAACTCGTTCTGTTTAGTTTCAGATTTTTCATCTAAAGGATCAAGGAGAAAAGCCCATTTAAAAAGGTCTGGCCAAAGGTCCAGCTAATAAAAAATAAACAGGCAAATAATCCCTGAAGATTGTCCAGTCTGGGCAAAGAAATTTTAACACATATCCAGCTGATCAATTGGGAGGAAGCACGTCAGTTAGTGGGGGGTGAATGTTAGTGGCTTGGTTGTCATGGAAACTTTTTTTTTACAAACCAGGAAAAAAGGCATTCATGAAGAAACATGCCATGTGGATAAATAGCCCATTTCTCTGCGATCTTTTCTCTCTGTTGATCACAAGTCAACATCCTACTGGGGCTAGGAGTAGGGAGAAATGCAGGCATTCTACTCATGCAGAGGAAGGAAACACTTCCCTCTGTGCTGGCAAAGACCCAAGGGATATAGTTTGAATAAAAAGTGTGCCGATTAACGTTCCAAAAGTCAAGGTTATGAATTTATTTTATTTTTAATCTATTAAAAAAACTTTGCTCTAAAATATAATTCCTTGCAGGATGTTGAAAGGCTTATTTTCAATTCCTCAAGAATGCTGGGTAGGGAGAATTGCTGTTGATATGAAACCCTGGATGGCATTTGAAGTGCCAACTCCAGGTACATCACAGCACATCTTGAAAGAAATGAAGTATGTGGCCTCCTTAACCTTATTAGAAAAAGATAGCATTGAGAAGTGACAGTAAGATGATCAGATTTTCAATGTGTCTCTAGATAATACACAGGTATAAGGTTAAGACTTGTTCTAGTTTGGTTATTAAATATATATTCATGTCTTAAAATATTTATGTTTGCCCAAAACAAACTAGTTTGCATAGTAATAAACAAGAGTTAAGAAAACAAACATGCAATAATACATGCCAATTCTCTGTCCTTCATAATTTATTTTTTATATTTATGTTTTAATTCTTTCTTCTAAATCAGAAGTTTGTCACCATGCTGCATGGTATCTTGTTTACCTTGAGAGAAGTACTTTTATGCTGTCCAGTCCTTAAATGTTATTGATAGGAATTTTATATATCAAACTCTGTCATATATTAGGAAACAATGATTGTTTAATAAATAACTGGATGGATGGACAGATTCTTTATTTTTACTTATTTTCTCTATTTGGAGAAGGAAATGATTGTTTTATGAGAACAAGATCTATCATGAAGTTTTCCTTCTGGTGACGGCTTTCTAAGATATAGGAATAATCATGATGAGACCTTATTAGTGATAAATCAACACAGAATGGCATGATGGTTAATATTGGTTGTCAACATGATAGGATCTAGAGTGCCTGAAGATGGGCCTATAAGAATGCCTGTAACAGTCTAAATTAGGTTAATGAAGAGGGAAGACTCACTCTAAAGGATGAGGTTATCAGTTCCTAGGCTGTGTTTCCAGGCTGGATAAAAATGACAAAGCAAGCGTTGAATATAGGCATTCATCACTCTGTACTTCCTGACTGTGTAGCAATGTGATAGTTACCTCTTGTTCCTGCTACTGTGTTTCCACCACCATGATATACTGCATCCCTGCAAAGTAAGCCAAAATAAGTCTTTCTCATCTGGTTTACTCAGATAGATTGTTAAAGTAACATGAAAAGTAACCAATACAGAAATAGTACCAGAAGTGGGTCCCAGTATGCTAATCCCATCCTGTGGGTTTTAGGCCTTTAGAATTGCTTTACAGGAGTACTATAGAAGAATCTGCAAGTTTGGGCTAGAAAAGCCTTGGACTGCTGAGTTTAAAGGGCTGTTCTGATGGGAGTTCAAAAAAAGCAGAAGGCTGAGAGAAATGAAGACAGAGAGGATTAAGAATTAGGTGGGCATCTAGAAAACTCTTGCTTTGGGGAATAAGAATTTTGATAATTGGAGCTTTGTTTCACAAAGGAAATCATATTGTTTTCTTGTTGTTTCTGTAATGTCTAAGAATGATTAGCACTTTCCTATGTCTCAGTTTTTGTTCATGGCATGGATGGGTGCTATGTTCAAAATTCTGTTACATTTTTTAAGTTCATAAAAGCCAATTTGATCCATCTATACTGTTTTTGTTTGTGACTCACACTTTGTGAACTGGGCATCCATGATTTTAAGACCAATTTTTTAGCCACAAAATAAAATAGTACTAGCTGTCTCTCATGACTCAAATTTATAACCTCATGTTTTTGAAAAATGAGTTCCAAGGAGAGGTAATACAACACAAATATTAAGGTAACTGAGAGGAAAATGGATAAAGAAAATATTTGTCTTAGTCAGGGTTACTATTGCTCTGATGAAGCACCATGACCCAAAACAAGTTGGGGAGAAAAGGGTTTATTTGGCTTACACTTTCATGTTATTGTTCATCATCAAAGGAAGTCATGACGAGAACTCAAAAACAGGAGGCAGGAGCTGATGCAGAGGCCTCGGAGGGGTGCTGCCTACTGGCTTGCTCACCATGTCTTGCTCAGGACCACCAGCCCAGCAATGGTGCCACCCACAATAGGCTGGGTCCTCTTCCATCATCACTAATTAAGAAAGTGCCTTATAGCCCAATCATATGGAGGTATTTTTTTCAGTTAAGGTTCTCTTCTTTCAGATAACTCTAGCTGTGTCTTGTTGACATGAAATTAGCCAGTACAAGATTATATTGGGTGAACACAAGTGTGTGGAGAAGACAATCTTATGAGCTACTACAGAGAAAAACTACTTCTCTCAGATTTACTGAAGGATATTTGACAAACAAAAAAAATTACATGTATCCAAGGAGTGCAAGGTGATGATACACTAGATGATTCACACAATCAAAATAATTGACACATCCTTCCACATGGTTACTGCATGTGTGTGTGTGGGTGGGGGAGGGAGTCATGAGGCTAGTTAATAACACTCAGAATGGCATTAAATACCATCACAATGTTGTACATTAGACCTCCAGCATTCATTCATAAAAGGTCGACATAATTAGTGCAAATCAATGATGGATTTTATTTTACTCCTACCTAAAGAAAAAGAAGCAACTAACTGAAACATATTTAAATTGTGAGAGGCCGAAAGTTCTAGAAAATATGTATATTAGAAAGCCTTTTTTTTTTTGGTCTTAGGACACTAAAAGTACTTTTATGACCACTAGAAATATTTCTCTTGTTTATTAAGTGAGCACTTTGAGATTGCTTTTTGCTATGTGAAAAATCTATTCTTTATCAGTATAATTAATAATATAGGTAGATATATTGACAGTATTTGAATTAACACCCAACTTTTGGCTTTTTATAATAAAAGATTTATCCATAAAGGATAGTAAATGACAATTCCTAGCAGCAATGGCAGAGATGATGAGTATATTGTGGCATAGTTTACATGTTATTTTTGCTTATCCAAAGAAGAAATGCCTATGTGGTAATAAGACCATCAAGGGCAGCCATTATTGGAAATACATAAGGAACACTGATGCATTATTTTGGGGGAAGAGACAGTTGCTTCTACAGAAGAATATTTTGACTGCAGAGTGCTTCATTAGCTATTTATTTTATCATCTTGATAAAGCCTCTCATGGAATCAAATAATTTTTCTCATTGTACATTGTAACTCTGCTATTCAAAATAAAATAGAATTTGGATTTTCAATTATAGAAGCAACACTTGATTATTATAGAAAATAAGGAGAAAACATGGTCCTAAACACCTGGGGGCAATCTTTGCTTTCATATTCATAATCTTTAATTTAGTTTTATCATATAAGTTAGATATATTTGAGGAAGAATTTAGAAAATAAATTCTCTTATAAAGACTTGCCTACTTTTTATACATTGCCTTAGTCCTTATCTAGAACATTTATACCTATGCATATTTAACATATATATTTTATTTTTAACAAAAGGGCTACATTAATTGGATTATATTTTTGACAATTACTTATTTTCAAAAGTCTAGATTAATAACATACTTTCATAATACCATTTTACTATAGATACTATCTAATATAGTAATCTATTAGTATGTAATATAGTAATAGATACTATGTAATGTAGTATCCTGTATATAGGATACTATAGTATAGGGATTCTGTGTTAATTTTTAAGGTGAAGCAATATAAGCTTATTTATCATAGATAGGATATCAAGTGATCAAAGAACTGATTCCTTTCGAGACTCTCTTGTTGAGCTAATAAGTTTACTTAGAAAATAAAAAAGAACCCCTATTCTATTATTTTAAATTGTGTGTATGTGTGTGTATGTACACATGAGTGTGAACATGGAGCTGGAGTGACAGGTGATTGTGAGCCATACAGTATGGGTGTTGAAAATTAGACTTGGCTCCTTTGGAAGAGCAGTGTTTTTGACCACAAAACAATTTCTCCAGCCCTTAAAGTTTATTTTTTATTTTTATTGTGTGCTCACATATGAGTGTGTCATACTGGTTTCTGTATAGGTGTACATGTGTGTGCTTGCAGAGACCACAGAGGCACCTCATGTATCATTTCTCAGAAGATACAGGCAATCTTTTTTGAGACAAGGTCTTTCCCTGACCTGGAGCTCAAGAAGTAGACTTGGCCAGTGAGCCGCAGACATCCCTTGTCCCGGCCTTCCTAACACTGGGATTTCAAGTGCATTCCAACATGTCAGACTTTTAAAATATATGTTCTGGAATCAAATCCAGGTTGTTGTGCCTGCAAAACAAGCATTTTATTGACTGCTCTATCTCCTCATTCCCTCAAATAAAAACTAATTGGAGTTACCTGCAGGGACATGGCTAATTTAAAGGTATCATTGAACCGTTCCATCCTAGCATGGTGATGACTTAGGAAAGCTGCAGCCTGATGTTTCACCCCCGCGCCAATCATCAACCTCCTGTACCATCAGACTATGTACCGCTCACACAGGTAGAAGGAAATGATTATTGGAATCTTAGGCAAGGGTTTGATGACTTTGCCCAACTTTCCTCTAGGAAAGAATATAAACAGATTCTCTTACCATAGACCCATGGATCAGATATATGTTTTGCTTCTCTCATTGCTGTGAATGACAGTACTCAGGTCTATTCCACACACTTACCCAAGGGTATCTGTGAATGTGGACCAACACACTTGTAGATTACAAGACAGTGTTATATTGCAATGACATATTGGAGGCTATCACAGCCATTTTGCTTCATGATGCCACATGGTTATGTCACCCTAGGGGGAAATCAATTCAGCATAGTATTCCCCTTTCTCAGTGTTTGATAACCTTCATTTTGTTTTCAAGTCCTGTGAAACAGGTTTTTTTTTTTTTTTTTTTTTTTTTAAGATTTCATGTTTGTGTATGATTACGCAGTGGTTGCCTTTCTGTTCCTGATTGTTTCCCCCTGAACATCAGGTCCATCCATGAAACCCCCAACAAATGTGTTGATGAATTATATCTATCCTTGTCATAGTTTTGCATCAATTCCTATTGATATCAGATGAAATTGGTAATGGAAGGGCACCCCTGGAGACATTCTAGGTTTTTATCGTCTCAGAACAAAGCATTGGATAGAGATACGTCAATACTAGCAAGCAAAGTGAGAGGATTAAGAGAGGATACCCAGCCTGTCAGCGGAGGTGCACCTTTGCAGTTGCCACACTCTGGAGTCGGAGGCGGCCATCTGTCTCTCCCAAGTTCAAATCCCTGCCTGTGCTTGTGTGTGGGGGAGAGGGGCGGGGGGAAAGGATACCTTTCCAAGGGAGGAAGTAGACTAGAAAAGGGAGAACATCTAGCAGCCCAATGACTCCATGGTCTGAGGAGTCTAAGCCTAGTTACCTATGACCTCTGATGTACTCTTCATTTTGGAAATATACAAAGAAACCCTATTCACCAAAGATATAGAGGATACCAGCAAACCAAAGAAAGTTGTTATAGCAGCATGTGGTATCCATTCCAAGGGATCCATTCCAATGGATATTCAGTGGTATCCATACCAAGGGAAAGTACCCTGGGCAGCTTAGGATGCTATACTACTGAAAAGTCCCAACCTTCAGTCTACTGTTTAACCTTTTATACAATTTCAAGGAAAGGAGGGACTCCCAGAGGTTCTCTGGAGGTTTGTAGTCCCCACAAGTCTTCCTTCTCTTTGGAGGAGAATTGTTAATAGGTTCACTCTCATGAGCAGCTCAAGTATGGGTGATCACAGCTGCTCTGTTTGAGGCCAATGGTGGTCATGTCTAATCATGGGAAGCAGCTACATGGCAATGGCAGAGGCAGGGACATGACTAAATAAAAATGATTCTGTCCAAACAGCAAAGTAGGGTTTCATTCCACACTGCCCTACCTATTCAAAATCACATTTTATTACACAGAAATAGCACTGAATAAATAAGAAATGTTGTGCTCCTCATTTATTTTCTTATTCTGTAAATTTAGTGTTAATATGTTGTGTTATAATGTTAAGATGAAGGGAAACTTTATTTTTTTTTAAATAGGGAAAACACTTAATTAACATGATGTTTTCACTTCCTGGTTGTTTGAATATAATAAAAAAAAAAAAAAAAACTTTGACTTCCGCTTCCGGTCTGGGGCCAGGCAGCAGATCCCTGGAGGCAGCTCTGCACTGAACCTCACAAAACCCGGCAGAAGTGGGGCACCCAGCAGCTCTGACCCAGGCAGTATCTCTGGTAAGGAGACAGCAACACCCACCCCAAACAGGGAGTAACTGGGACCCACCGAGACCCACTGAGACCCAGGGATTTACTCCTGGCCCGGAGAGCCGGCTCCTTCCGGTCTGGGTCGGAGCTCCCAGCAGATCCCAGGCGGGAGCTCTACACCAAATCCCACAGAACCCAGGGGAAGCAGGGCTCCTAGGAGCTCTAACCCAAGCAGCTTCCTACGCAAGGAGGCAGGAACACTTGCCCCAAACCGAGAGTAACTGGGACCCACCGGGACCCAGGTACTCACTCCTGGCCCCAGCACTGGTTCCTTCCGGTTTGGACCTGAGCGCGCAGCAGATCTCGGGCAGCAATATTGCACACAATCTTACAGAACCCAGAGGAAGCGTAGCTCCAAGGAACTCCAACTCAAGCAGCTCCTTAAGTAAGGAGGCAGCAACACTTGCCCCAAATAGGGAGTAACCGGGACCCACTGGGACCCAAGTACAAACTCCTGGCCCCAGCACTGGTTTCTTCCGGTTTGGGCCTGGGCGCTCAGCAGATCGGGCGGCAACTCTGCACCCAAGCTCACAGAACCCAGAGGAAGTGTGGCTCCCAGGAGCTCTAACTCGAGCAGCTTCTTAAGCAAGGAGGCAGCAACACCTGCCCCAAACAGGGAGTAACCAGGTCCCACAGGGATCCAGGAACTCACTCCTGGCCCAGAGCACTGATTCCTTCCGGTCCGGACCAAAGCACTGAGCAGATCCTGGGCCCTAGCTCGAACCTCAGCAGCGACACCCAACTTAAACAGTTCTGACACAACCAAGAGAACAGGAAAGACAGGTTCCAGCCAGAGACAGCACAGGTAGCACCAAGGAGAACCAGATGGCAAAAGGCAAGCCAAGAATACAAGGGCCAGCAACCCAGAACACATGTCATCATCAGAACCTAGTTCTCCCACATTAAGTCCTGAACTCCCCATATCACCAGGAAAGCAAGAGTCAGACCTAAAATCACTTTTAATGATGATGATGGAGGACTTTAAGAAGGACATAAATAACATTCTCAAAGAATCCGAGGAGAACACAGGTAAACAGGTAAAAGCCCTTAAAGAATCACAAGAGAACACAACCAAACAGGTGAAGGATTTATACAAAACCATCCAGGACATAAAAATGGAAATAGAAACAATAAAGAAATCACAAAGGGAGACTACTCTGGAGATAGAAAACCTAAGAAAGAAATCAGGAGTCACAGACGCAAGCATTACCAACAGAATACAAGAGATAGAAGAGAGAATCTCAGGTGCAGAAGATACCATAGAAAATATTGACACAACTGTCAAGGAAAACGAAAAATGCAAAAAACTCTTAACACAAAACATCCAGGAAATCCAGGACACAATGAGAAGACCAAACCTAAGGATAATAGGTATAGAAGAGAGTGAAGATTCACAACTTAAAGGGCCAGTAAATATCTTCAACAAAATCATAGAAGAAAACTTCCCTAACCTAAGGAACGAGAGGCCCATAATCATTCAAGAAGCCTACAGAACACCAAATAGACTAGACCAGAAAAGAAATACCTCCCGTCACATAATAATCAAAACACAAAATGCACAAAACAAAGAAAGAATTTTAAAAGCAGTAAGAGAAAAAGGCCAAGTAACATATAAAGGCAGACCTATCAGAATTACACCAGACTTCTCACCAGAGACTATGAAAGCCAGAAGATCCTGGTCAGATGTCATGCAGACCCTAAGAGAACACAAATGCCAGCCCAGGCTACTATACCCGGCAAAACTCTCTATTACCATAGATGGAGAAACCAAGATATTCCATGACAAAGCCAAATTTACACAATATCTTTCCACAAACCCAGCACTACAAAGAATAATAGCAGGAAAGACCCATTACAAGGAGAGCAATCATACCCTAGAAAGAGCAAGAAAGTAATCCACCTCCAACAAACCCAAAAGAAGATAGCCACACAAACAATGCCTCCCCTTTTAGCAAAAATAACAGGAAGCAACAGTCTCCTCTCCTTAATATCTCTTAATGTCAATGGACTCAACTCCCCAATAAAAAGACATAGACTAACAGACTGGATACGCAAACAGGATCCGACTTTTTGCTGCATACAGGAAACCCACCTCAGTGACAAGGACAGACACTACCTTAGAGTAAAAGGCTGGAAAACAATTTTTCAAGCAAATGGTCCTAGGAAACAAGCTGGAGTAGCCATTCTAATATCTAATAAAATTGACTTTCAACTTAAAGATATAAAAAAGGATAAGGAAGGTCATTTCATATTTGTCAAAGGAAAAGTCAACCAACATGAACTCTCGATTCTGAACATCTATGCACCAAATGCAAGAGCACCCACTTTCATAAAAGAAGCCTTACTAAAGCTCAAAGCACATATCGCACCTCACACAATAATTGTGGGAGACTTCAATACCCCACTCTCAGCACTGGACAGATCAGGGAAACGGAAACTAGACAGAAGTACAGTGAAACTAACAGAAGTTTTAAACCAAATGGACTTAACAGATATCTATAGAACATTTCACCCAAAAACAAAAGAATATACCTTTTTCTCTGCACCACATGGTACCTTCTCCAAAATAGACCATATTATTGGTCACAAGACAGGCCTCAACAGATATAAAAAAATCGAAATAATCCCATGCATCCTATCAGATCACCATGGTCTAAAGCTGGTCTTCAATAACAACAAAGACAATGGAAAGCCCACACTCACATGGAAACTGAACAATACTCTACTCGTTGATAATGGGGTCAGGGAAGAAATAAAGAAAGAAATTAAAGACTTTTTAGAATTTAATGAAAATGAAGACACATCATACCAAAACCTATGGGACACACTGAAGGCAGTGCTAAGAGGAAAGCTCATAGCCCTAAGTGCATACAAAAAGAAACTGGAGAGAGAACACACTAGCAGCTTGACAACACACCTGAAAGCTCTAGAACAAAAAGAAGCAAAAACACCCAAGAGGAGTAGAGGGCAGGAAATAATTAAACTCAGGGCTGAAATCAACCAAATAGAAACAAAGAGAACTATACAAAGAATCAATAAAACCAGGAGCTGGTTCTTTGAGAAAAATCAACAAAATAGATAAACCCTTAGCCAGACTAATCAGAGGGCAGAGAGACAGTATCCAAATCAATAAAATCCAAACTGAAAAGGGTGACATAACAACAGAAACCGAGGAAATTCAACAAATCATCAGATCCTACTACAAAAGCCTATACTCAACAAAATTGGAAAATCTGGATGAAATGGACAATTTTCTAGACAAGTATCAGTTACCAATGTTAAATCAGGATCAGATAAACCATCTTAACAGTCCCATAACTGCGAAAGAAATAGAAGCAGTCATTAAAGGTCTCCCCACCAAAAAAAGTCCAGGCCCAGATGGTTTTAGTGCAGAATTCTATCAAACCTTCAAGGAAGATCTAATACCAATTCTCTTCAAACTATTCCACAAAATAGAAACGGAAGGAACACTACCTAATTCATTCTATGAAGCCACAATTACGCTTATACCTAAACCACACAGAGATCCAACAAGAAAAGAGAACTTCAGACCAATCTCCCTTATGAATATCGATGCAAAAATACTGAATAAAATTCTCTCGAACCGAATCCAAGAACACATCAAAACACTTATCCACCATGATCAAGTAGGCTTTATCCCAGGAATGCAGGGTTGGTTCAATATACGGAAATCCATCAACGTAATCCACTACATAAATAAACTCAAAGAAAAAAACCACATGATCATATCTCTTGACGCTGAGAAAGCATTTGACAAAATTCAACACCCTTCATGATAAAAGTCTTGGAAAGATCAGGAATTCAAGGCCCATACCTAAACATAGTAAAAGCAATATACAGCAAGCCAGTAGCTAACATCAAACTAAATGGAGAGAAACTTGAAGCAATCCCATTAAAATCAGGGACTAGACAAGGCTGCCCACTCTCCCCCTACCTGTTCAATATAGTTCTGGAAGTCCTAGCCAGAGCAATTAGGCAACAGAAGGAGATCAAAGGGATTCAAATTGGAAAGGAAGAAGTCAAAGTTTCACTATTTGCAGATGACATGTTAGTATACTTAAGTGACCCCAAAACTTCCACCAGAGAGCTCCTAAACCTGATAAACAACTTTAGCAAAGTGGCTGGGTATAAAATTAACTCAAACAAATCAGTAGCATTCCTCTACACAAAGGATAAACTGGCTGAGAAAGAAATTATGGAAACGACACCATTCACAATAGTCACAAATAGTATAAAATATCTTGGGGTGAATCTAACCAAGCAAGTAAAAGACCTGTATGACAAGAACTTCAACACCCTGAAGAAAGAAATCGAAGGAGATCTCAGAAGATGGAAAGATCTCCCATGCTCATGGATTGGAAGGATTAATATAGTAAAAATGGCTATTTTGCCGAAAGCAATCTACAGATTTAATGCAATCCCTATCAAAATTCCCACTCAATTCTTTACAGAGATAGAAAGAGCAATCTTAAAATTCATTTGGAATAAAAAAAACCCAGGATAGCGAAAACTACACTCAACAATAAAAGAACTTCTGGGGGAATCTCCATCCCGATTTCAAGCTGTACTACAAAGCAATAGTGATAAAAACGGCATGGTATTGGAACAGAGACAGTCAGGAGGATCAATGGAATAGAATAGAAGACCCAGAAATGAACCCCCATACCTATGGTCACTTGATCTTCGACAAAGGAGCTCAAAGTATCCAGTGGAAAAAAGACAGCATTTTCAACAAATGGTGCTGGTCCAACTGGAAGTCAACTTGTAGAAGAATGCAAATTGATCCATACTTATCTCCTTGTACAAAGCTCAATTCCAAGTGGATCAAGGACCTCCACATAAAACCAGCTACACTGAAACTAATAGAAGAGAAAATAGGGAAAGCCTTGATCATATGGGCACAGGGGAAAAGTTCCTGAACAGAACACCAATGGCGTATGCTCTAAGATCAAGAATTGACAAATGGGATCTCATAAAACTGCAAAGCTTCTGTAAAGCAAAGGATACGGTCAACAGGACAAAGCGGGAACCAACTGACTGGGAAAAGATCTTCACCAACCTTACATCTGATAGAGGGCTAATATCCAAGGTATACAAAGAACTGAAGAAACTAGATTCCAGACCATCAAATAACCCTATTAAAAAATGGGGTAGAGAGTTGAACAAAGAACTCTCAACTGAGGAAACTCGAATGATTGAGAAACATCTAAAGAAGTGCTCAGCATCCCTAGTCATCAGGGAAATGCAAATGAAAACAACACTGAGATTCCACCTCACACCAGTCAGATTGGCTAAGATCCAAAACACAGGTGACAGCAGATGTTGGCGAGGATGTGGAGAAAGAGGAACACTCCTCCATTGTTGGTGGGATTGCAAGCTGGTACAACCACTATGGAAAGCAGTCTGGCGATACCTCAGAAAATTGAACATGGTGTTACCTGAGGACCCAGCTATACCCCTCCTGGGTATATACCCAGAAGATATTTCAACATGCAACAGGGCCACATGCTCCACTATGTTTATAGCGGCCTTATTCATAATAGCCAGAAGCTGGAAAGAACCCAGATGTCCTTCAACAGAAGAATGGATACAGAAAATGTGGTACATTTACACAATGGAGTACTACTCAGCTATTAAAAATAATGAGCTCATGAAATTCTTAGACAAATGGATGGAGCTAGAAAATATCATCCTGAGTGAGATGACCCAATCACAAAAGAACACACATGGTATGCACTCACTGATAAGCGGATATTAGCCCCAAAACACACAATACCTAAGATGCAACGCATAAACCTCATGAAACTCAAAAGAAGGAGGAAGACCAAAGTGAGGGTGTTTTTGTCCTTTTTAGAACGAGTATCAAAAGATTCAGCCAGAGCTCCCAGGATCTAAACCTCCAGCCTGAGAACAGACCATCAAGCTGTCCTCTGAGAGGCTCTAACCAGCAGCTGACTCAGACAGATACAGACATCCAGAGCCAAACAGTGGATGGAGCTTGAGGACTCTTAAAGAAGAATAGGTGGAAGGATTGTGGGCCCTAAGGAGATAGGAACTGCACAGGAAGATCAACAGAGTAAACAATCCTGAACCCTTGGAGCTCTCAGAGACTGAATCACCAACCGTGGAGCATACCTAGTCTACACAGATCTACCTCCATGGGCTGAACCTAGGCCTCCCTGCACATATGTTGTAAATGTGCAGCTTGGTTTTCACGTAGGTCTCAAACATCTGGAGTGGGGACTATCCCAAAACATGCAGCCTGTATATGGAGTACGGTCTTCTAAAAAAAAAAAAAAAAAAAAACAGTTGTTCAGTTATTCATGGAATATTATTTTTTTATATCTCTTGTATTCAGTTTGCAACTACTTCATTGAGAATTTTTGTATGTATATTCATGAGGGATACTGGACTATAATTTATATATTTTTGTTGGGTTTACACTTGATTTCACTATTTCAATATTATTTGCTTTGTGAAGGAAAAAAAAAAGAAGAAGAAAATAAAACATATGTAATTCGTGTGGCAAAAAAAAAACAAAAAAAAAAAAAAAAAAAAAAAAACTTTGAGGTTGGGAGAGTATATTGGAAATCCTTAAATCACTTAAAATAATTTAGACCTGCTATTAAATTTGTATCACAAGTGAGTAGTTAATGCAGAGTTAGCAAGTTTGTCACTACTTTTTAATTAAGCATAAGTTGACTGTAAAGAGAAAAATATTGAGCAATTGAGACATATACCTAATGGCCATATAATTAGATGAAACTTACATAAGCAAGAGATGCCCAGTTTAAGTCTTGGTGTATTAGCTATCTGCAAATATAGAGATACTTTATTTACATTTATCAAAACCATCTACAGCAAAATAACTAAGGAATCACATTTTAAAATGGTAGTATTTAATAGAGTAATTGATATAAATCTTCCTGCTAATAGCTCATTAAATGGAAAAGTACTCCACAGAAAAGAGTTTATCAATAAAAATTAAATTGCATATTTTTACTTGCAAATTGCTGGATACTCACATATATCTTCATTTTTAAAAGTTAAATAATGATTTTCTCTGCTTTCCTGGCAATTAAGTAGCCATAACAGTCAATTGATCTCAATTACTTTAATATAGCTAACAATCAATTCATAAAAATAAGAACTATGATATACCAGAAATCAGAAATAATAAATTCTGAATCTGCTTCATTGAAGTAAGAAAAACTATGTGAATAAAAGTCATTTGTGGATAGTTAAGATTAGGTAAATATGGTGGTTTGAATAGGTAGGACCCCCATAGATTCACGTGTTTGAATGCTTGGCCATAGGAACTGGCTCTATTAGGAGATGTGGCCTTAGTAGAGGAGGTGTGGCCTTGTTGGAGGAAGTGAGTCACTGTGTAGGTGGACTTTGAGGTCTCCTATGCTCAAGCTACACCCAGTTTGGAGTATAGTCTCCTGAAGAATACAGTCTCCTCCTGGCTGCCTTCAGATCAAGATGTAGAACTCTCAGCCTCTTCTCCAGCACCATGTCTTCCTGGATGCTGCCATGCTTCCCACCATGATGATATTGGACTGAATCTCTCAAACTGTAAGCCAGACTTAATGAAATGTTTTCTTTTATAAGAATTGGTTTGGTCATGATGTCTCTTCACAGCAATAAAATTCTTAGACAATAAAATTTTAATATTGTCAAAATTTTCTACTTTGGGGATATTGTCGTTAGTTGACAGTCTTATTAGAAAATTGCAAAAACCTTGGCTGGATAAGGGAAATCCTTAGAAAGTGAACATTTCAAGTCAATACATAATATCTACTAGACATTGGCTTATAACAGCTTCATAAAGGAATAGTAATGCTATTTTGTCTTCTTTTGGTTTTTTTGATCTTTATTTTCTTATTTTATGCCCTTTTAAAAATTTTTGAGATTATAATATAATTACATCACTTTCCCCTCTCCTTTCTTCTATCCAAACCCTCTCATATACCCCTTCATCTACTCCTTCAAATTCATGGCCTCTTTTTCTTTAATTATTGTTTCATGAACATGTGTATGTACATATATATTCTTATGTATAACCTGCTCAATCTATATAATGTTACTTGTATGTATGTTTTCAGGACTGACTATTTAGTATTGGATAATCACTTGATAATGCTTTTCCCTGGGGGAAACGATTTCTCCTGTTCTCAGAATTCCTTAACTGCCTATAGTTCTTTGTATAGAGTTTCTTAGTAGACCTATTATTGTCCAATAGCTCATGTTGAGGCCAACATGTTGTTGAGACTTTATGGGTAACTTCTAATGTTATTAGGAGGTAAAATTTTACAGCAAAGTCCATGATCATTTGGCTCTTAAACTCTTTTCACCTCCCAACCCCCAACTTCTGCAATGTTACCCTAGCCTTAGGCACCGGAACTGTTTTGTAGATGTATCCATTGAGACTGGGCTCCATAAGTCTGTATCTTTTCTGTAGTGGTCTGCTGCAACGAGAAATTTTCTTGATGAGGGTGAAGACTACACTTATCTGTGGGTATAAGGCCAAATATTTATAGATTGTTGTTAGAGATTATTCTGGTTTAATAAAATGATAGTTGGAGGTTCTTCTCCAAGATATGTATCTTCATTAGCTTTGAGTATTTGATTAGGTTTCCAGAACCAGATACAGTTTTCCTCATTAAGGCCAATTAGAGAGCTGCTTACCATCAAAGTATGCATGCCATTAGCATCCTCTTAGGGTTATCCTGCATTACTGGTTGTTTTTTTTGGTTCATAGGCATCCTAGCTGTGTAGGACTATTGGCTGCTTCTCTGCTTAGGGGGATTTCATTGCACCTTATGGAACCATGAAAACTAGCTCTCATGGAAGAGGAATTTAGTACAGTTCCAGCTCAGGGGCCTCTGGGCCCCATGTCTGAAGTGTATGGTGTCTTCTGTAATAGGGACTTACCTTCCACCTCTGGAGGGAAGCTGAGGGCAACATCAATAGGCTGTATATCTTGAAAGTCTCTTGGACAACGTTGAGTCGTTTTTATGCTTTTTTTCTTGTTGAGTATGTCAATGAGATAGAAAAAGAATATGCAGTGGTGGGTGGAAGGTGGGGAGTATCTGGAAGAAATTGGGGGAGGGGAGTTCTTCCATGAATAAAGGTGCTTGCTATTAAATCCTAGGACCCATATGATGGGAAGAGAGAACCAATGCCTGCATGTTGTCCTCTGGCTTTCAGTCATTCACAGTATCAGGATGGGGAAGATATCCATGGGGCACCTCCACTTTCTCAGAGGAGAAGGGGAAGGGATTGGGGGAAGGAAGAAACATTTAAAGAAATGTTCAACATCCTTAGTCAGCAGGGAAATGCAAATCTAAACTATTTTGAGATTCCATCTTACACCTGTCAGAATGTCTAAGATCAATAACACAAATGACAGCTCATGCTGGTAAGGATGTAGAGCAAGAGAGATGCTCCTCCATTTCCAGCGAATGTGCATCTTAGCTTTTCTATTGCTGTGAAGTGATATCATGACCACAGCAACTTTTATAAAAGAAAACATTTAATTGGGGCTATCTTACAGTTCATAGGTTTAGTTCATTATCACCATGGCAGGAACACGGTGGGGTGAATACAGACATGGTCCTGGAGAAGGGGCTGAGAGTTCTACATCCAAATTGCAGGCAGCAGGAAGAGACTGATACACACTTTTTCCATCAAGACCACACCCACCCCATCAAGGCCACACCTACCCCATCAAGGCCACACCTACTCCATCAAGGCTATACCTACTCCATCAAGGCCACACCTGCTCCATCAAGGCCACACTTACTCCATCAAGGCCACACCTGCTCCATCAAGGCCACACCTACTCCATCAAGGCCACACCTACTCCATCAAGGCCACACCTACTCCATCAAGGCTATACCTACTCCATCAATGCCACACTTACTCCATCAAGGCCACACCTGCTCCATCAAGGCCACACCTCCTAATAGTGCCACTACCTATGAATCTACGGGTCATTTTTTTTCAAACCACCATAGAGTGTAAACTTGTACAGCCTCTATGGAAATCAATAGGGCTTTTCCTCAGAAAATTTGGAATTAATTTACCTCAAGATCCAGCTATATCTTTCTTGGGCGTCAAAGGACTCTCCGTCCTACCATAAGGACACTTGCTCAACTATGTCCACAGTGGCTTCATTCATTTCATTCATATCCAGGAACTGGAAACAACCTAGATGACTGCCAACTAAAGAATGGATAAAGAAATTGTGGTTCATTTACACAGCTGTTATACTCAGCTGTTATGAATATGACATCATAAAATTTGCAGGCAAATGGCTGGAACTAGAAAAAAAAATCATCCTGAGTGAGACAACCCAGACCCGGAAGGATGAACATTCTGTGTACTCACTTATAAGTGAGTATCAGCTGACCCAGACTGACTGAGTACCAAGGAGGGCTTTAGGTTGGCACCATCGCTGTGGGAAGGTGAACTAGAATAGATTATACAGGATGGGAGCAGGAGGAATCAGGTTGGGACAGAGGGACCAAGGGAGAAAGTATGAGGAGAAATAACTGGACTTGTGGGGCTTTTTGGGGGAGGGTGGCAATGTGGAAACGTAGTGCAGTGGACACTTACTGGAACCTGTGAAGGGAACCTTGGTGAGGATTCTCAGGAGTGGAGGAGATGGAGCCCGAACTGGCCATTTTCTGTAACCAGGCAAGGCTTCCAGTCATGTGACTGAGACACCAAGGCAGCCACAAAACCTTCTACCCACATCCTGTCCTGACTGCAAGATGTGCTGGGGAAAGAGTAGCTCAGAGCTTGTGGGAGTGGCCAACAAACGACTGGGCTAACCTAAGGACCATGCCACAAGAGGGAGCCCATGTATGACATTGCCTGTATGACCAGGAACCATCTAGGAAGCTGGATGGCTCAGAGACTTAGGGTAGAACCTAACATGACTGGCAAAAAAGAAGTCAATAAAATGATTTCTAATGATATTCTGCTATACTCCTATGTTGGTGCCTAGCTCGGTTGTCACCAGAGAGGCTTCCTCCATCAGCTGTTGGGAGTAGATACAGAGACCCACAGCCAAATAATGTTTGGCTGAGCTCGAGAAAACACCCAGAAGAGGGGAAGGATTGTAGGAACCAGAGGGTTGAGGACCCGATGAGAACAAGACCCACAGAATCAGTTAAGCAAGGCTCAAAGGGGCTCACAAAGACTGAAGTAACAATCAGGGAGCCTATAAAGGTCTGACCTAGGTCCTCTGTTTATATTTTATTAGCTCGATGTTCTTGTGGGACTCCTAACATTGGGGAGTGGGCTGTCTCTGACTCTTTTGTCTGCTCTTGGGACCCTTTCCCCGCTACTGGCTTGCCTTGTTCAGC
>JAJTUV010002635.1:0-131271 GCA_021653895.1 Mastomys natalensis | reverse complement strand
ACCAACCAACTAATTTAAGAGACCCCACTTGGAGAATGGCTCAGTGGTTAAGGGCATTTGTTGATCTTGCTGAGGGCCTGAGTTTGATGCCCTACACCCACATGTCAGCTTATACCTGTCTATAACCCTAGTTGCAGGGGATCAGATACACTCTTCTGACCTCTGAGGGCACCAGGCATGTGCATATGCACACACAGGCACACCAGGAGTGCACATAGTGCACAGACATGCAGGCAGAATTCGTTTAACACATAGAATTTGTAAAATCTAATATTTTGAGATTAAAAAGCCCCTGTCTGTTCAAATCTCATCGACTTTGGAATGAATGTGACACTCGAGAGCCTTTGGGATCTGGCTACATCCATGTTTCCTCTCTGCTCATCACAGTTCCCTTTGAAATGTATTCATTCACACAGGACCAGACTAATGTCCTCTCTCCCAACAAACTCCTTCTAATGGTCAATACTTTATGCCCCTTTAATTTTATTCTTATTTTGAAAAATGGTTTGTGGGTATGTATGTGAATGCACACATGCATGCACATGTGTGCAGTTGCCCATGGAGATAACTTGATGCAGTGAGTTGCTTATTCTGTCTCCATGTGTCTCCCTCTGTTCCCAAAGAGCACAATATAAGAACCAGATTCACACACAAAATGAGACTTTATTTAGCATATTTCAGAAGAATGTACCAAGGACAGATTTACAGCACCTATTTAAGAAACACGAAAAATATTAATAGTAGTTAAACCACAAACATTAATCTCTCTTCATTCCCCAAGCAGGAGTCTGTTATTCCTGTCTGGCACAAAAGGCATCATAACCAGTTTAGAATGCATTCAATGAAACCAATATATGAAACCATGATTTTGGGTAGAGTCTCTGGGACTACCTGCCCATGTAACAGTATCAATTCATAAATTTGATTGGAATGTGAGGGGATTTCTATTCTCGCTGACAGGTGGACAGTAAATTCCAACCCATTTGTGCACCTGAAGGTAAGTTGTGCCAATAGGAACTAGGCCCCAGGACTATAGTTTTGAAAATCCTTTGAAAAGGCACTTTTAAATTACAAACCTTTTGTTTTAAAAGGAGACTTTTAAATTGAAAATGGAAAGTATTAAAGTGAACTGTTTTATTGACTGAGTACACTTGTCCTATTGTTCTCAGTCTCAAAATAGCACATGAAATTTGGTATTAAAGGCAGTTTTAGAAATGTTTTAATGAGAATATATATATAAATATATATCCTCTTGTAATACTTTTGTTTTTTAAAATATAATAAAATAATCTGAGTTCTTTTGCAAATATATTTGATCTACAACTGTAACTCTTCAAACACCTGAGCTGCAATCCCTGCCCCCCCCCCCCCAATTCTCACTGTCTCTTATTAATACTGCATCTCATCTGAGACAGCCAAAGAGGAAAACAACAACAAAAACAAAACAGAGCAGCCTTCTGGGTCTTGGCACTTCTCTAGGAGGTCAGGGATCATCAACTATGGATCAGCTAAATGCAAGTCTGATTAACTTCCCAGTCAGGTACTGGTTCCTGTTTAGGTCTTGAAACTGCAGTACTCTTTTTTTTTTCTCCTGCTATCAGTACTCCAATAGCCTGTCCTGGGGTTCTTGCTCTTTTATGGGGAAAGGACTTGTCTTCTTTGATTTCGAGTTCTATGCACTGAAGAAAACAGGCATACCAGTGCCAGTGGGGTGGAGAACTGCCGGTGAGGACTTCAGCCAAGATGAAAATTTCGTTCACATCTATTCCCAGCTGTACTTGTCACGTACCAGGGATGTAAGGGATGAAAGGCACCTCTTCCTGCATACCACTGTGGAGCCATGTTACATATCCTGTTGTATACACTTTTAAAGGTAAATAAATGTACTATGTTCTACTTCAAAAAGTGACCAAATTGTGGGTCACGTATAGAATTCTGCATGCATTTTGTTAACTAACTTGACATGTACACACACACCACTCATTTACTACACAAACCACGAACACACACAATCTAATCTCTAGCACCTTATCTCCAAGAACGCATTTTATATACAGCTTACATTAGAAGAAATACCACAAGAGAACACAGCACTGACACAAGACAAAAGTACTAAATTTTCATTAAAGTTATAACTGATGAAAAGGGGAAAATCCATTCACGTCTGAAACAGCAAACTAAAACCAATCTTGTTTTTGTCTCTTTTAGAGCTAAAGAAAGACAGTGATTAATTTTCACACAGCAGACCTTCTTAACTGTACACCTTGCTGTGGTTTCCCCTTAGTGTGTATACTGCTAAGATATGGAGGCTTGGGAGGCAATGATGGAAACCTAATTTCTATTGGCAGCCTTCGTGTTCTTTGAGGATTCTTATCCTACTTACCAAAAAGCAATGAACTTGCCACTGACCTGGCAGTGGCCAAGTTCTGTATATTTGACTTTTCCTGTATCTTTCTCTAACCTGTTTTGTGGTTTATAGCCTAAGTGTGCTAACGTGCACGTTAAGCATTTGCCATAGAGGAAGCAATCACACATAATTGGAAAGGTGTCTGTTCTTCATGGGTTTTAGGCTACAGTTTGTTTCCAGCACATGCTTCTGCCTCCTCAGATGCCTAAACTTGGGAGTGGTATGGGGCCTTTAGAGGCCTAGAATAAGAAGAAAAAATAGAAACACAGTTAAGTAGGGAGAGTGTCAAAAGCCCTGACCAGATTCCTTATCTGAACACTTAGCTTGCAGCCAATTGTTCCTTTAATCCTATTTGTTTGTTCCCTGGAAGATGTTGTATGTGTTGTCAAATGGACTCACCACACTTGTACAGGTTCTGGTTCCATTTGGATTTTGGATTTTGACAAACAATTTTCTCTGTTACACTTTTTGGAAAAATGAATCAAAGTGTGAGGGTTAGATACGATGACTTATCTGAGGTTCTCACAAGTTCTAAATTAGTGAAGTGGAATTCGATAAACTTCTTGTGGACATACTGATCTGACAGGCCATTTCAATACTATTTGGTTGTATCAAGTCTCTTGCATTCTGAATACGGTAATCCCACACCTTCACAATTCACAACCATTTACCTTTCCTCCCTTGAGAAGCTCTTGCTGGAATCTGTGAGGAGGAAGAAATATAACGTCATTTCTGACACTTATACTCTCCCCTGCATTTGTACAGAGAACCTACAAGTCTCAGAGAGAGAGCCACAGGTTGAAAAGATGTATATGCATGTAGGAAGAAACATGTCTATCCTCATATGGAGAACCTACTTCATGTTTATTAGGGTACAGAGCTAAATGAAACTTCTTACAGACATAAAACTTATTGGCAGTGTGAGTTTTCTAGAACTTTGGCCATTCATACTTGAATTTCTTTCTTCCTTTTCTCTGTCTTCCTTTCTTCTCGAAACCTGAAAATACTGTTTAATCAAAATATCAGTTTGAAATAAAAGCAAATAAAACCCAGTGACTGTCAGAGGTCTAGAGAGTTCTTGTAAGCATCCCAACTCAGTGACAGAAGGGAAATAGTATGATAGTGGCCTGATTTCTTTCCTGCTGTTACTCAGATAGGAGACAGAAAACATTTGTGTCAATCGCGCTTTTTCCATTTGCACAATGGTCAGTCCCTGCCCATGTAGCAGGGGAGGGGAGGGTGGAGAAGGAGAGGAGAGAAAGAAAGAGAAAGAAATACACAGTTGTTTAGCTCCGTGGATATGTCTTATTTCTCCATTTCTTCCTTTGACCTAGCTCCTCATTTCAGGTTTACCTTTTTCTTGATCCCTTGTGAAGACCTAGAAGCTTTCTTTATTGTTTAAACTGCATAATCCACCTTTGTTGCAGTTTGAATTATAGGCTTTGCACCATATACTGTGGGACTCCCTGGTACAGAAATCTGCTCATATGGTGATCCGTCCACCTAGCTCTGCTTTTGGGGCTCCATAAGTGATTTGGTCAATTTCTTTTCTTTCAGCTGAACACAATATGTAGCCCCGGTCCATGAGTTCCTGATCTGAAGGGCAAAGTCCTTATGTCCGTAGGCATTACTTTTCCTTTTACTCAGAGCTAAAGCTGATGTGTTATAGCTCTGGGGAGACAGGCAGAATATCAAGAACAGTTCCAAACCAGATAGCCCTTGCTTTGGGAAATTTCGAGCCTAATATGTGTATATCTGTATATATTTGGTGGGGATCCTAAAGTCCATGCTTTGACAGGCTTATACTTTTCAGGAAATTTCCAAGTTCCTACTTATTCCTTATATTTATCTGCCATGTGGTGGGAAAGGATACGTGCGCAACACCTTTGCCTGAAATGGTAAGCACTGGCACTAATGAGATTGTGAGCGGTGCGCTGAAAAGAAAGCTGCTCTTGTGTTCTGTTTTTGTGTACAATTAAAGTTTGCCTTACTGCTAACTTTAAGGTGAAGTAGCTGAATCATGAGAGGGGACAACCTTGCCTTCAGTACCTCCCTCTGTGCCAGCTTCCGTTTCGTGAAGGTCAGGGTGGCTATCTTCCACAGGGAGGCTTTTCTTACAGATTAACTTCTTCAGTACCTCCTGGATTTCCTTCTTGATGCTCTTGTGCATATAGCCATAGACATATGGATGGATGCAGCACTGCAGGAAAAAAAGCCAGATTATTATGGTGATCACCCACTGGGGTACCTGGGTATCGACATCCACCCACACAGCCAGCACTGCCAGAAAGCAGTAGGGCCCCAGAGATAGCACATAGGAGAAAATGATGATGAAGATCACTCTAGCGGCTTTGCACTCATAGCATGGAGGCAAAGGTGGGTTGCTGGTGCTGTTTCGACGACTGGGTGGACGGCTCTCTGGAATGCGCATTGCCTCGACATCATCGTTGAAATGGATTTCATCCATGCCAAATTCTGCATCATCTTCGCCCACGTCAATGTTGCACTGATCGACATCTATGCGGCCGGTGTTTGCCTTTGCGCTGCTAGCCTGAAATTCGGTGATGACTTCCAGTCCCTCCATGCTGCCGTTACTGACCTCTTCACTGCCCTTGGCCTCCATGATACTGTCCTCGGCTACCATGAGACCCTCTTCCATGGTGCTGCTTTCCTTAACCTTGGCCTGACCACCTCCATCTTGGCCCTGGAGCTCATTCTCATCCTGGAACTCATCCCTCTTTGCTTCCTGTTCATTCTCATGCACCACAGAGTCCTTGACTCGCACCTGCAGGCAGTGGCTCTTGGCCTTGTACAGGAGAGCTTGCTGCCTCCGGGCTGCACCAAACACCACAGAATAGCAGCCAACCATAACACCCATTGGAATGACGAGGAAGGATATCACACTGACAACGGTATAGGCAGGATTGGCTCCCCAGATCATGGAACAGAAGGCATTACGGTCATCAAAGGTAGCGCGGCCCCAGCCATAGAGTGGAGGTGTGCTCTGCAGGAAGGCTGCAATCCAGGTGCCATAAAGGAGAATATAACTACGTCGGTTGGTCATCTTGGATGGGTAGGAAAGAGGGTGGATGATGGTCAGGTAACGATCTACTGACACCACCACAATGGTATTGACACTAGCAAAGGCAAACAAGTGGGTGAGGCTAACCAGGGCAGTGCAGAAGTGGATGTTGAGAGGCCAGAAGAAAGGAATGGCGGTGGACACCACCCAGGGGGCCACGAGAGCAACCTGCAGCAGGTCAGTGACAAGCAGGTTAAATATGAACCGGTTGGTCACCTGCAGCAAGTTTGGCTTACGGTGCAATACATAACCCAGCACTACGTTACCCAGAAAGGCTACACCAAGGATGACAAGCAGCACAACGGAGCGGATGATGCCGTGAGCTACGCTAATAGGCATCTTGGAGAGGGGAGAGGCACGCTCGGCTGCTGTTGTTCTCTTGAGTACTGTTGGTGCAGCTGGACGGCATGGTGACGTCACACAGGCAGTAGAGGAGCTCCAGCTTAGAGTCTGTACTAGTGGACAACGATACGGTACACTATATTGAGGACGAGAGAAACATGTGGGCAGGGTTAGTGCCTCGCAGAGACAAGCCTCTGAGCCCAGCAGCACTGCTGCAGAACCCGTTTCTCAGATCCCTGTGCAGTCCTAATCCCCATGAGAGCAGTTTCTCTGGCTTTTTTCCAACTCTTGGGGTCTCACTACTGGGGTCTCTTCTGTGTAACATGCTCTTTGTCTTGCTTGTCCTTCCCATTAGCAGTGAGCACTCCCTCAGCATGTCCCCTCCAATGTCTCTTGGGCTTTTCGGCTATCTCGCTGACACATCTGTCTCACTGAAACACGTACTTACACTCTGTACCTGCCTGCCTATGTGTCTAGAATTCTCTCTCCAGTGTTTTACTGGGGTACGTTTCCTCTGTACAGAGTATATGCCCCTGTTTCCACAGACATTGACTCATCCTTCACTCTATAGTCCGTCTTTCAATTCCCCAGTAGCATGAGCATATCACTCTATGTCTGGTTGTGGCTGTTCTCTGTCTGATAATCCCCCCCCTCTTCCTCCCTCTCCCTCCCTCTCCCTCCCTCTCTCTCCCTCCCTCTCCCTCTCTCTCCCTTTCTCAGTTCTCTGTCTCTCACTGTCTCTCAGTCTCTGTATTTTTTCACTAGTGAACTTACCCAGTAGCTGTGCACCCTCCTCTTTTCCTTGGGTCTCACGCCAACATCTGTGTGCCTGCTCTTTCTCTACATTTCTCTGTATCCCTTCGGGTCTTCCTGTGCTAGTGTTCTCAGTACTTAAATTCTGTGTCTTGCCTCACCTTTCCCTCTCCTGGTCTCTAACCCTCAGGTATTTCTAGGTATGTCTTCTAGTTCATCTCTGTCTCTCAGTCTCAGCACCCCAGTACCACTGCCAAACTCTTTCTCTGCCTCTTTTAAGGGGCACACATCACTGTCTTTCAGCAGCCTTCTCTGAGAGACCACCACCACCTTAGTTTCCCTCTAGCTGGATCTTTATTTCCTTGTATTTTTCTCTGCTGACTTTATCTTTCCATGGAAACCAGTTGCTGCCTTAGCCCCAAGGGCTTCATCAGATAAAACGCAGTTTTCTCAACGACGCAATGGTGGCTGGAGCATGCAAGGTGGATACCTATTACCCTGCCCCATGTCCAAAATTCACGATATTCTCCAAAATTTACTGTATTTTCCAGCAGGTTATCAAGCTGTACGGTGGAGAGGTGGGGGTGAGGAGAGCAAGCTGGGAAGAGTGAAAAATAGGGAAAGAGCCAGGAGTGAGCAAGGACGGGGCAGGGGTCTGAGAGGGTGAGAGCGAGATATCCAGAGAGGTAGAGAGAGAAAAAGAAGGGAAATGAGAGACATAAAGAAAAGTGAGAGACCGGTTTAGAAGGAGAACCAAGAAAGAACAAATATAATCTTAAGAATCGGAGAAGGAGGGGAAAGGGGAGAGAATGTAGGGAACAGGGGCATGGAGAGATGGAGAAAGAAAGAGCTAAACAGAATAAGAAAAGCGGTTGAGACGCAAGAACGCAGGAAAGAAAACAAGAAAATTAGAGATAGGGAGAGAAAGTGCCTGGGATATGCAAGTGCAACCTGAGCCCCAACTCATTGACCACCGCGCACCACCTAAGTAACCTTCTAGCCTTGGCAAAGGGGTGTCTTGGCGTTTCTGGTAGGGGACCATTTGGGATGGGGACTCGCTAAGACGGGAGAGGAACCCCACAGCTTACCTGTTGCTGCTCGGGGCTTCGCGCCGCAGGAGCTGGGGACCGATCCCTCGGGGCTCGCCTCGCTAGGCTGGCCACCTTTCGGGGCACAAGCGGCTGCGAGCTCGCACCGAGTGGAAGGAGCAGCGGGCGCGGCGGGAGCTGGGCACTGAGCTTATGCCCGCACGTCCAGCCAGCGCACAGCACCACAAGCTCTGAGCTGTGGCGGGGGCGCGCGGCTTCTTAAGGCAGCGCGGTGCCCTCACCTTGAGGCGCTCCCCCCTCCCCTCTGTCCCCGCCCGCGCTGGTGACGCACGAGGCCCGAACCCAGAGGAGCTAAGCTGGTGGCAGCGGCGGTGGGGCGGGAAGGAGGGAGGGAGGATGACTCGCGATGGACCCACACAGATTCTGTCACCCTGCATCCAACTGCAGACACTCTGATGCTCACAGACTAGAGTTGTCACCAGGGCGAATTTTCATGCAAACCCTAGCTTCTGGACCCCAGCTCCTAGCCCCTGGATTTTGGGCAGGGTCACTGTCACTGACTCTCACGTAATTATAAAGAGAGAGTAGGAGATTCTGGCCTTGACCTCGGAAGACCTTCCCCCAAATATGGGCTGCCGTCTGTTCTCAGAGAGGAATCACCACGGCTTTGATTTTTCACTAGCTCCCATAAACAGCAGTGTCTTACCTGTAGGTTTCAGGACCATTCCACATTCCATCTTTGACAAGCTGGGTAATTTATCCACACGATTTGTTTAAAGTCCGGTTTGCCAGTCTCTCTGTGTCTCTGTTTCTGTCTCTGTCTCTCTGTCTCTTTCTATCCCTCCCTCTCTCCTCTTCTCTTCCCTCCTTGACTCTTTCTCTCTTCTCCGTTCCTCCTTCTTTGCCTCCCTCTTCCTTCCCCTCTTTCCTTTTCCCTTTTCCTCTCTCTTCCCCCTATAACATCTTCCTCTGGTTTCAGATGCAGCAGAACGAAAGGGTACTCCAGCCTTGTGAGAGCAGTACTGCTATTACTTCCACTTCCTAGATAAAGAAGCAGAAGCCAAGATTATTGTTTGCCCAAATTCAAGTGAATATTACACTTATTTGATGAACTAAAACGTTCTGCTATTTTGAAAACGTGTTCAGCATATATGCCTAGCAGGCCAGAGGAGGCACCCTCTTCAATCCCTACTTTCTCAGGATAAGGGAGCATTGGGGAAGGTGTCTTTGATGGATCAGGGATTGTTTTCACTTGGCTGTTTCCAAGAGAGGAAGAAACACCTTGTAGGCAAGAGGAGATAGATGCTCTGTTATATAGAAGTGCATGGCCAGAGATAAGGCTGCATGCCAAGGTTGGGAAATACAGAAGAAAAGCTATGTGGCGTGGTCTGGGAAACTTTGAAGGCAAATCTGAGGACTTTAGGCTTTAACTTGACAGTCCTTGGAGAAGTGCTAGAGATCTATTTTATTATGGGCAATTTAAAGTATATACAAAAATAATGAGACTAACTAAATAAACCATTATGTTCTTATCATTCAACCTGAATACTGACACATGTTAAACCATTCTTGTTCATTTTGAGGCAATGTGACTAGGTTTCTACTTTTCCATGCTCTCCCGGAACCACTGCTTGGGTGGAGGCAGATGGCACATTGGATGGAGAAAGAGCAGAAGAGATGCTGCCATAGGAAACACAAGAAGGGCTTATCAGGCCACACAGAAGGGCCTAGTAGAATCCACAGGAAAGGGGAAATTAGCCCTGGAAGGGAATAATAGCCAGGACATATTAGGGATGCTACAGGATGACCACAGGATCCTGAGATAGTCCATTGGTGGAATAAAACCATCCTCTCCTCTTCCTACTACTTGCCTCTGAGACAGGGAGATGAGGCTGGTGCATAATCATGTCCCAGGATGCTCTTTGGATTTTAAGTTCTGCTTTTTCTTTTAGATCATTTGTCTTTTTCTGCTAGGACTGATTTTATCTTCCCAAGGTTGAATGGTAAAAAAGCTGCTCGTTTTTCCTGGAGACAGTTTCCATGATAATCCCCCACTATTATTAATTCTTAGCTTCACACTGGCCATGGTGCAGAGTCTTGGGTGGCACACCCTGTTGAGCATCATTTGGTTCAGACTCGATTATTTTGCAATTGCTTGGAAAGCGGTCAAGCTGCTTGCTCCAAATGGCCAGAGACAAACTTCATTCTCTCCTGCCCCTTCTTCCTTGTTACTGGGGTTCTCCCGAGACTGCTGGAAATCAGCAGAGGACAGAGAGATAACATGTGCACACATGTGAAAGGTTGGTGTTCCAGGACCATGAAGTCTACAGGTATAGTTATGGGCATAGTGAGAGATGATTGATTGGGAGGAGTGATGGTGGTGATGACATAATTATTAAGAGGTCTTTGAATGCCTACCAGGCACTATGCTTGCTTTACTGTATTTAACCATTGAAAAAATTCTACTGTTGGGAATTAGTACTGTAGTTTTAGAGTGCACAATATCTTGTACACCATTAAGGGGAAAAAAGAAGAGGTTGGAGAGATTGTTCAGTGAGTAAGATCACTGACTGCTCTTCCAGAGAACATGGGTTCAATTCCCAACACCCATGTGACAGCTTATATTGTTCTGTAACTCCAGTTCCAAGGGAATATGATGCCTTCTTCTGGTCTCCGTGGGTGTTGCATGCACACACACAGTGCACAGATATACATGCAAGCAAAGCATTATACACAAAATAAACCTCAAAAAAAAAAAAAAAAAAGAAAGAAAGAAAAAGAAAAAAAGCTGCAAATTGTGCATTATTTAAAACGTGCTAAAATACGAGATGAATATAATGGTAATGTACTACAGAGCCATCACTGCTCTTACAGAAAGGTTAGGTCTTTATTATCCAAAGTAATACAGTAAGTGTTGAAGCTAATTGTTAAAACCAATTCTAGTTGAAATTATTATTTCCTAGGCTGCTTTAAAGAAGGATAAATACAGCAGGGTCTATCAAAACTAAAACAAGACAAAATATCTGAGTTCAGGTAAACAGGGACTAGGAGTCACTGGACTTGTGAGAGTCCACCACATGCTGCTACCAAAAAAGAAAAAAGTTAATTTTTTTTTTTTAAAAAGGGAACCAATCTAAATTCTAAATCACATGCCTTCCTACATAGGAAGTTCACAATAAATCAATGGAGGAAATATATAGCTTTGTCCTGGAGTGACTGCCATGCAAATGTTTTAATTTTTCAATGCTTTGAGCTATTCTGGTAGTATTTACTTTCAGACAACCCCTAGGAGTTGTGTCTGCAAAATTCAATCAAAATGAAATAGCATCTAGGTGGGAGTTAATAATTGCCCATTCTGTAGCCTGGGGAAGCATGAAGTTTGGATTTCAAAGCTAAAATCTATCCAAATAAACTGGGTTATAAGAGGGAACTGAGTAGAAAAAAAATCACTGTATGAGTGAAGGCTTGATTTCTGTCTTATTTCTGTGACCAACTTACAAAATGACTTGGGGGAGACACCACCTTTCTTGATCTCTGTTCTATAATACATCGAATGAAACCTGGGACTATTCTGGTGAGGATGAGGATTCTGAGAGGGGAGGGAGGAAAGGAGAAGGATCTGCACAAGGGGGTACTTGGAAGAGGGGGACTGATATTGGGATGTAAAGTGAATAAATGCATTTAATAAAAAAGAATCTTACCAGTTTATAACTTAGAATTCTTACTTTTTATCTGGTATTACTAGGAATCTAAAAACCTAGTCTAACTCATATCAAGTTTTAAATAGAGAGATACACTCTGCTTGTAGCCATGGAAGAATAACAGGAGCTGGATTTAGCTCTTTATTTTATGGAACTTTTAAAAATGTGCAAAGCACATGAAATAATGATTGTCAGACATTTGGAAAAAATTTCACACAAGACAATAATCCTTAAAGGAGGGATGTGTTCTCCAGTTGTTCTAGTGTGACCTAGAGAGACGTCCCATGAAGTCCAGGCTTAACCTATACATCCCTAAATTGAAGAGACATTTTAGATAGAACTCAGGAGTTAAGGGTGGGCCCAAAAGAAAGCTCTGGAGTATATCTGTGCTAAGTTTCCCACATGCCTTTGGCTGCATATTGATCACATTCACATGAAGAAACTGTACAAGGTCAGGGCAAAAAGCACTCAGAAGGAAAAGGGATTTCTAGAGCTCTTACAAGTCTAGGAGTTGCTTGGCTTCTCAATTGTCAATCAGAAAAAGCCCTCATAATATCCAAGGCAGCAGGCTGAGTGCTCAGGAAAAAAAGATTGTCTCAGTGATAGAGCCCAGTGAAGCTTAGTGGAGTTTGGGTGGTTCAACATAAGAAAGCTTAATTTGAGCATTGAAAGGCTGCAACTATTTCCAAAAGACTTTGCTACAACTTAAAGCAACGCTCATCAGTAGTTAAAGGGGTAGCCAGCACTCAACACTATACAATTCCTCAAATCCAAAATCAAGGGAAATATCCTCAGGTATGCAAAATAGAAAAAATGAGTCCTATGATGCAAAGGAAAACTCTTAAGTGGTAGCTAGAATAGATGAAAGAATTGGTAAGCAATTACAATAGTTTCTTTTTTTTTAATTGGAAATTTTATTTACATTTCAGATGTTTTCCCCTTACCCCCTTTCCCCCCTCCCTCCCAGGAACTCACTATCCCTTCCCCCCTCCTTGCCTCTATGATGGTGTGCCCCCACCTACCCTTCCCCGCACCTCACCTCCCCACCCTCGAAGACCACCCCCACGACATCCAGCCTTCATGGGACCAAGGATCTCTTCTCCCACTTATATATAGCTCCCTTGCATATACAGCTGGAGCCATGGGTCCTTCCCTAAGCGCTCCCAGGCTGGTGGTTTAGACCCTGGGGGTCTGGTTGGTTGGTATTGTTGCTTTCCTCATGGTGTCACGAATCCTCTCAAATCCTTCAGTCTTCACTCTATCTTCTCTGTTGGGAACCCCATGATCAGTTTAATGGTTAGCTGTGAGCATCTGCCTCTGAATATGTCAGACTCTTGCAGACCTCTAAGGAGACAGCTATGTCAGGCTCCTGTCAGCATGTACTTCCTGACATCCACATCAACGGCTACCTTTGATGACTGACAATGCACTCTTCCTATGCTAAGAAGGCACGTCTTACATCCACAGATAAAAAATGTAATGCCAGATATAAAAACACACTGTATATTATTATTATCATTATTATGTCATACATTGTTGAAGAAAACACTAGTGACCTTTGAAAGCTTAGCAATAAAAAAACGTTCAAAATAGCACGCAGAGAGAAATAAAATAAAATAAATGATCAGAACAACTGAAAGATGTGGGGCACCATCCTAGAGCTTTAATGCATGTATAATTGGAGCCCCAGAAGGAAATAAAGAGGCAAACCACTATTTTAAGAAGTAATGGCTGTAGCTTTTCCAAATTGAATCAAAGTTCTAAACTCAAAGCTCCAAGAACCTCAACACAATTCAAGTATAAAGAATGTGGAGAAAATTGAGCTAGGGCAAATCATCAAGCTTAGTTTCTCCCAAAGTATTCACCATATAGTTAGTGAGGATTCAGAGAAACTCTTTGTCTTAACACTGATTTTTGGAATGAAAAATGGTACAACTACGGCTAGTTTAAATAATGTTAAAGAGGAACAAAAATACTTGTCCACTGCAAAGATGGAGGTAAATGCTTATAATACCTCCATTTGTACAGACTAAACCCTGGGAGGATTCTTAATGTGTATCAACAGGTAGATGATATAAAACATATATGAAAGTATTTTTAGTCAATAAAGAGAATGACGTTTTAGTATATGGAACACTGGATGATCATCAAAACAATGATGCTGAAAGAAAAAAAAAAACAGATGCAAAAGATTATAGATTATATAGATTGTATGATTTCATTTATGTAAAATTCCAGAAATCCTAGCTAAAGTGATAAAAAGTACACCAATTGCTTTGGGATGAGAGATGACAGGAGACGAAGGATGCTTAATTTAAAAGGTTCATGAAGAATCTTTGGCGGTGACACAAACGTTCATCATCTTGATTGTGATGATAGTTTTATAAGAATATACTCCTATCAACATTCATCAAACTGTACTTGTTAGGTATGTACAGTCTAATTTACATATGTTATACCGAAATAGAAATTTTAAAAGATCATGAAAAATAAAACCCAAAACTCATGGTTTGCTTGCTGAGGTTCTTACCTCCAGTGTTAGGACATTGATTGGCATTCCCAAATGGAAGAAACCAAGCCTTCTAGAACCTCCACCTTGGCTCACATATGTCCACCCCTGTGTTCTAGAAATCAGAAATCTCTCTCTGTCTATGTAAGTTTTTCTATGTAAGCTATGTCCAAATGCTTGCAGAATAGCACCCACCCTCTTGGAACTGCCTAGCAGCCTCCAGTTACTGAGGATTTGCACTTGACCTCTTTTGGCTCAATTTCATGACCGCTGGGAGGTGGATGCTATGATTACAGATGGGAAACTGAAGGTTAAGAAAGAAGCCAGCAATGACTTAGAATTAGTTACTCGGGAATATGTGGGGCTGGTAGCTAAATTTATAGCTGACTGACTTTACAGCCCTGGCATTTATAGATTGTCATTTTGCTTCTATATCCTAAGGGTTTTTGGATGCCTCACTGGCATGTAAGGAACTTTATCCATTTCATCTCATCTATGATTTAACAATTGTGGAATGTGTTAATATTTCTTATTGTACAGCTATAAATCAGAGCACAGAGAAACTATATAACTTGCTTTCAATTAGCCCAACAACAGGTGGATAACGCAGAGGCTATTCTCTCTAGCTGCTTGGCTTACCACCATGCCAGGACAGGCAAGGCTTAACTCCACTAATTTAGGAACCAGCCCTCTCTAATTTTTTTTTTTTTTTTTTTTTAGTCAGTTTGCCCACAGGTAACAGTATCCATGATGTAAAGTACAATGGGTACCTGGTGCCTTGATGAATATACCCATTCCAAGACTTGTATTCCTCTAGTGGAGGTCCTTTGTGATCGGAACAGACACAGTGTTAATTAACACCAAAATGCTTAAAGTATCAAATTTGTCCAACGTGTTATGGCTCTGCATTAAATATCAGTAGTTGCAGGGTTTTTCCAAGAGTAGTTGATATTTTGTTTGTTGTTGCATTAAATCATTTTGAAGTTTGACTTTATGGACCAGTCCAAGCACTGAGAATGATGACAGATAGGAAACAAAAGAGCCCATACATAGCCTAAGTACTTAAAGGCTATTCATCTCATGGGCCCAGGCGTTTTGTTGAGCTGTTGGTGTGTTTTGTTGGGTTGAAAAATAGAACTCAAATACCTCCGAACAATCCATATGAAGTAGAATTATTCTGCTACAAATAGGAAAATATTTGCTTGGATCAGAAATTAGCACTAGAGGAAGAAATAGTAACCTGCTTAGTCCATATATAAGCACTTGAATTCTGCTTAGAGGAATGTAAATTGTGGCACTTTCTTAGAAGAGGTTTACACAAAACCCTTCAAAAGGAATGTTCTTGAGTCACAGTATAATGTCCAGAGTCAGTCTGGACTTGTCTGTGGGGACTCAGTATTAAATTTTACAAATAATAATTAAAAATCAAATGGCAAAATTATAATTAAATATATTATACTTCAAACCATGGAAATAGTCAGAGGATGTCATTTTTTACTCTATTACCTTACATTACACTCCTTGGTCTGGTGGCTACTTTGGTTTATTGTTTGTGGATGGTACAAATACTCTGCAACAACAAATAGCTCCAAGTTGCTCCCTCCCCCCACTTCACCCCTGCTGCCTTTCACCAAGAGAACTGACTGCTTGAAAAAAAATCTAGAGAAATATATTCTGTCACGGAAACACTAAACACTATAAATAAAGATATTTCCCCTTCTGAGAACCAGAAGTTAGCTGTATACTAACAAACACATCATTGTCTATAAAAGTGCTTTCCAATATTGACTTTTACTTCTCTCTGGAATAGATCCAAGAATGGAATTGCTGCTGGGTCATGTTTTATTTATCAAAGGTGTGCCAAACTGTTTATCATAACAAGGGAACCACTTCATGTGTTCACTTGCAATGTGTTAGGGTTCTACATCTTCTTCAATACTTGATGAAGTTTCTTTTATATTTTTTAAGTTACGGCTATCCTCAGGAATGTGAAGCTTATTGTGATTTTGGTTTGCATTCCCTACTAATGATTTCAAACATCTTTCCCCATGCTCATTGGCATTTGTACATCTTTATTGAGAAATGTCTATTAAGAACCTGTTGAATTCTTTAAAAATGTTTCCAACCCTCATAATACCTTTTTAAAATATGCATGGTAGTTCCTATCTAATAGACAAGACAACTTATACACAAGGAGATTAGGGTACTTGTTCAGCTTGCAAAAAACGGGAACTGGAGTGAGAACAGAATGTATCTAACTTGGAAAGTCATGCTCTATTCATTATAACACAGTATTTGCAGGACCCTTGATCTTCCAGTTGATACTTAAAATTACCAAACTCTTATCCAGTGTCTGATGTTCTGGATAAAGTGCTCTTGCGTGGGTTCTACTCCTCTGCCTGTCCCTGGCCCTCTGTAGCCTCATCCCTCAAAGGAAGACTTTAAGTGAGATGACCTTTGAGTTACTCAGCTGGTCTAAAAGCCTATAGGCCTTTTCATTTGGGGTGCATGAATCTCAAGGAATTGCACAAAGAAGGCTTGATTGCTTGATGTGTTATTTTGAATGGTTAATGGAATTCTTTCTCAGTGCATTTTGTTATACTTGCCTACACTGATGCTCACCTGCTACTTTTCAGCCCACTCACTCAGCCTCTCAGCATCTTCCTGCAGTTCAGTCTAAAAAGCTTAACGTATTACTATCCAGAATGCTTGGGTGTTGCCTAGTAACCTGAAATTTTTGCTAGACTGACACTGTTTCCACATAGATTTTGAGTATTTAAAATAAGAGAGATCCCTCTACTAGTTTATGGGAGGAAGTCACAGCATCTACTCTTGTCTCCATAAAAAAAGTCACATTTAGTCCTGTTTCCTATTTATATGAAATGTGCAGAATAGGTAAATTTAGAGACAGAAACTAGATGAAGGTTTCCATGGACTTTGTGGTATAGGAAGATTGAAAACTTAGATGAATAAAGTTTAGGTGATTTCTTTTTCTTTTTGAGATTTTACGTATCCGTGACCATCCTATGATCACCCCAATCTCTGAGCTCTCTGTCAAAAGCTTCTGTTCTCACATTCTCTCTTTCTTATCTATGCGTGATTACCCTGCTTAAAATGTATTGATCATTTCTCAATTTCTTCTGAGAATGATTGTTCCCATGGTCATTCAGCCCATCTTTATCATAAATATGTTTTTTCAACTGGTATGTGGGGTGTTTTATGTCCTTACCTTATAAAACAAACAGCCTTGGCTATGAAGTCCTCCATTTAGGATAGGGTGCATCTTCTGGCCTGTTCATGGGGGGCATTTTAACTCTGAGTCTTAGTGAAAAGTAAGGCTATCCTTTAGGCCTTCAACAGTAACATTTGTCAATGTCTAGGCCAATGACTTGGATACTTCCAGTGGTAGTTAAAACAGACTAGACCTCTCTGTGATATTCAGTTTGGTATATGTTTACTTTCTGGCTTCCCGAGTATGGCCATTTTCTCAACTGAGGGCTGTTCCACTAATTTGTCTTACTATCATTTCCCATTGCTAATACCAGAATAGCCTTTATCCTTTGACTTTCAAGTACCTTGTCTGATTTCTCTCCCTTCCTGTTAGTCTCCTGTGATTTTAGTTAGTCTCTGTCCTTCAGCTTGTGAGGAATGTCTGCTTCCTTTGCTTGATGCATCATTCCATAAGGAGATTTTTTAAAATACTACCCATAATTTTTGCTTAGCTACTTAGTTGTTTAGAAAGGTTTCTTTACCAGTTTCTGGCATTTTGAAGTCATTGGTACACTATGGATTTTCAATATGATATTTAGAAAAAAAGCAACTCTCAAAAGCCTCTTGTGGTTATTGACTTTAACTCTTTCTAAAACTAATGCTTCTATTTGTTCAGGATCCCTTCTGCTATAATGAAGTAAGCATGAGGTGATTTTCTTTGGCTTTTCATCTCCCACTGGGCTACTGGCATTGGTTTTGCTGTCCCTCATCCACAATTGCTTGATGTGTATTTGTTACTGATGATAGGTCTTCCATAGGGGTCCAGGATTGAAGAGCAAGATTGAAAAAGGCTTGGGGTTATGCAGCTAAATATGAGAGAATCTGAGTTCTAGCCTGTCTCAATTACTATATTAGCTCAGAGTACCATAACAAAGTATTACATACTGGGTGGGCTATAAACAATAGGTATTTATTTTTCATAATATAAAGCTAAAAATCTGAGATCAGGGTATCAGCAGGATTGAGTTATGGTGGATTGTGGTCCACTGTCTTCTTACTGTGTCCTTACATGGGGAACAGACAGATAGAGAGCTCTCTGAAGTTCCTTTTATAAGGTCACTAATCCATTTCATGAGAGTGGCACTCTCATGACCATTACAGCTCCCAAAGGCCCTGCTTCCTAATACAATCACATTGGGGAGAGAATTAAAATGTCAAAGGAATGCGAACATTCAATCTCTTTGATGGTAGATAGACAATTTCCCTTTCATTTCCCTTCTATTTCCCTCCATTTCCCTTCTGTTTACTGTTTCCTCATCTGAATGAGGCAATGAGCCCACAGGAGCATCTAAGATGTGTACATTTCTGTCCCAATGTTTCTATTCACATTATTTTCCAGTGTGTATTAATGACCATAAGTAAGGAATTCAAAGACTGACACAACCATGGAAAAACTATGTGGATCCCTCTAGTATCTCTATGTTAAACTCTGGATTCAGATATGTGTAGTCACTGAGACTGAGTTGTCTCGTTCTGGAGGAAAGGTCTTAAAAGAACATTTTCAATTCTATCATGCCAGCCCTATGCTCTGCCTATTAAAATTTTCCTGAAGTGGGTTTCGATACACAGTTGTGTGACACTTTTCCTGGGGAGAGGTAACACACACATCTATTTACCCCAGATAGGAACCCAAGACAGACTACAGTATAGTCTTGCTTAGTTCAGCTAAGTGAACCAGAGTTTTGCTGGGGTTACTTACAAGAATATGGGTGAGGGGTTACTTATCGAAACAGAACTGACTCAAAGACAGCTGCGTCATCAAAGCCCACCCAGCGTGGGTGATAGCTCACAAAGCTGGGGACCTGGAGCTCACTGCACAGCCTGCAGGCCGCTCAATAGGTTAGAGAATGTCCTTTGCATGTGCATCAGTTGGCATAAGCTGATTCCAGCCAGTTCAGCTGGTCTCTGCTTCTAGGTGACTCACTTGTCTGAAAGTAACTTTCAGCATTCTTTTCTGTTTATATGCTTTGGAGAAGGGAGGGGGTAAGTGAATCTGGTCAGTTTCAGGAACTTTCTGAAGCTAGTTTGAGTTATTTACTTCCTTTCTTGATAAGCTTCACTGCAGGATAGAATGTTTGAATTTTACAGGAAACTGTCACACAATATGCTCTACTGACAAAATTTATTGTTTCTTAAGAACACAGCTCCAGACTTTCTTGAGCTCAATGCTACCCTTTGCACCTCGGTGATTATGTTCTTATGGACTAGGACGAATGTGGATGTTCAACCAACTAGCAGAATTTATGCAGAGTTTTTCTTGTTTCTAGAAGGAGTCATTCACATTTAGAAATTCCATAGCTGGGGAAATTGTATTAAGTCCTTCCAACATTGAAAGGGATCTAAATGAATGCTCCATGGTCAAGGAGCTTTCCTTGGTGAAAATGGTTGCTTATTGTGTGTAGAATGGCCAGGAAATATTTTTCTGGAAAGAAAAAAACAATTACTTTTCATCACACAATCACCAATGTACTTTAAAAAAAAAATCAGCCCACTAAAGAGAAAGGGAAATGAGTGTGAAAAACGAATAGACCTCAAAAACAAGAAATCTTCTAGAGAACTTAACCTGAGAAAAAGAGTGTGGGAGAGGTGAGGGAGTGTCTCAGTGTTTTTCTCACCTTGGTTTCTTGTTTCTCAATGGAGATGTCATGATTTCCTCTGAGAGACCATGTTTGTTCATCTGTGTCATAGAGCTATGGGAAACATTAGGATCCAGAGAGTACATGACAGCTCAGAATTGAAAGGTGTGTGTCTGTCCAGCTCACATTTGAAGCAGCTGGGCACAGACCACTGGGGTAGGAACTGAGTAGTGTTGGCATGTCCTTTCTTTCTTTCTTGTAACTGGATTTTATTCAGTTAGGAAGCAGAATACCTTTTCAAATACCATGCTGGGTTAATGACTGTTGGTACTATAGACCACCAATGGTGAATAATTATAGTACCAACAAGGATATAGCTAGTTTGGTACTAGTAGAGACCTTTAGAGTCAATGAGTAGAGGGAAAAAGCACCTGCCAATTGGAGTTCATTGTGTCTGCATGATATTTTAAACTTACGTCAGTGTTGAACCCTCCCAAAAGCTGGAGTGGTAGCTAGAGAGGAACTATAATGGGAGTAGAGTCCTACTTTCCCTGTGGTGTAGCCAAGTGGATCGAGCCAATGGGGCTTGGAGGTTGAATAGCTTTCTCTGCTCAAATGTAGCACTTTCCCTGCCTAAGGCAACGTGCCATATCTGTAGGTGGTTGAGAATGCACTCATAGGGTAATAACCAGGAAACATTTATAATCAAGCATTTCAAAGGCAGTAGGCATGAATTAATGAGCCACTTACCATCACTTGCCTCACTTCAAGTAGGCAGAGACAGGCCTGGTCCTTCAGTCTGTTTCTTTCCCTCCATTTTCCTTTCTCAGCATCATTATGGACAGGATTTGATGACTCTAATGAAGATGCTAAGGACTGTTGGCAAGCCTGGTGAAATGGGCTTTCAGCTTTGTGGTAGTTCCTTAAGTCATTTTAGTTTACACTTAGGTGTCCTAAACCTTCTGAAGAGTTTGACTTGCCATATGCTCTCCAAGGATAGACTGGGCCACATTCCTTCATTCTTATTTGATGAACTCTGCTCCCCCTTTCAGGCCCAACTCCTGGAACCATGTCCAGCAGAAACCATGCGAGAAGTAAAATCAGTTTGTTTCGAACTCTGCAGATGATAAAAAAAAAAAAAAAAGGCCTGTGTGGAACATGTATTAGATTCTGCTGTTTTCATTCAAGCTCAAAACGATTTGTTCTTCAATCCTTTATCCAGAGAACTTCAGTCAAATCATTTTGTATGTTAGATTCAGTTTTTGATACTGATGTGTACTATTTAGACATGAAATGGGCATCTGGCCCACGGCTGACCACTACCTATGCTGGTACCAAGGGCTTTATCTAAAAGTAGTCCCAACCAGGCCATGTACACTATACTCCCTAGGATTTGAACTAGAGAATGTCAAGACCCTGGCCCAACAGGTTGTGAGAGAGCAGGCAAGAGATAGAGAAATCATGAATGGCAATGTAGAACTGAAGCAAGATATTGGGAGAGAAACAGGTCCTTGGAGAAGCCCTGTCCATGGTGACTTTCTTTTTTTTTTTTTTTTTTTTTTTTTCCATGCCACGAGGTGTGTTTTATTTTCATCAATCATATAAATAATTTTCTATAATATCCCAGGGCAAAACCGGTGAAATTTGGCAGTCCGATTAGTGGGGGGGTCCCCTTCAGAGACCCACAGGCCGGTGGCATCAGCGCAGAGTGCCCGGGTTCACAGTGCAGCTTGTGGCTCGCGTCCATCTTGCAGGTGGCTCTTCTTCCACATCACGAGGGGGTTTTGGAGATGATGGGGTGGGGTGGGGTGGGGGAAATCTTCCTAGGCTTTTAGGAGATTTCACTCCTCTTTTCCTGTTCAATGGTCTCTTTGGTCGGCAGGGTGTTCTTCTCCTGCGTCTCGGTTTTCTTCAGCTTGGCCTTATGGAAGCTGGCGATTTCCCCCATGTCCGGCTTGTCTGCCATTTTCTTACAACTCGTGGATTTTCGTTCCGAGCTCGCGCTCAGGTGCTCCCACTCGTGTTGCTGCAGCAAGAGACCCCATGATGACTTTCAATCTCTAAGTTCATTCCTTCTCTTTCAAATGTCTTCAAGCATAAAGCTAAAATCAGTATCTCAATAAATCTTATGCACCCATCAGCCAGCTTAAGCAATTACAAATTCATGGCCAATCTTGTTTCATTTAACTCCTATCCATTCATTCCTCCCATCCCCTATAGCATTAAAGAAAAACAGCTTTTGTTTTTTGAGGAACCATTTACATTCTATAAAATTCACTGATGTGACAATAAAATTCAATGTCTTTATGTAAATTTACAAAGTTGCAAAATATTATCACCACAATCAGTCCAACAAGGTGGCTCAGAAGGTGAAGTTGCTTTTTGCCAAGCCTGAGGACCTGAATTCAGTTCCTGAGACATACATGATAGAAATAGAGAAAAAAACTTCTGCAAGTTGTTCTGTGACTTCCACATGTGACCTGGGGCACACATGGTACATGCCTTCTTCCTCACAAAATAAAAATTTTAAATGTAGTATTTTAAGACCACCATAATCTAGTTTTAGATGATGATTGCTCCAAGAAATTTTTAAACCCATCCTCCTTACCTTTCTTTTCCACCGTTACATGGCAACTACTGATCTTTGCTTTTTCTCTACAGATTTACCGACAGCACTAATTTCAATAGTCAAAAGCAGAAAGAATGTTCACCAAATGTTCATTTATTGGTGAATAGATAAAGAGAATATGCGATTATCTGCACTTATTAAGACTTCATTTTTGAATCTATGTTTCTATACATGGTGTAATTTTTTTAAAGCTAGTAAGTATTTTCTCAATCAGTACTGCACACATTTTATGGCTAAGTAATATTTCACTGTATCCATATACCATATTTTCTTTTTCTATTCATTAGTCAGTGAACATTTGGGTTGTTTCTACTTTGTGCTATTGTGAGTAGTATTTTATGATATTCTGAAGCAAACTCCAGATACATCATTTTATCTACATGCATTTTAGTGTGCGTGTGTGTGTGTGTGTGTGTGTGTGTGTGCGTGTTTAAATTAAACAGAGGAGTAGTTTACTATTTAGAGGAGGAAGGATTTATTTTAGCTCACTGTTTCAATTTCCAGTTCATCATAACATGGAAGCCATAGCATCAGGAGCTTTGAGGGGTTGATTATATCAGACCCATAATCAGAAAGAAATGAATTCATGTATAGTAGCCCTCAGCTTGATCTCTCTGCTCTTCTTCCTATTCTTTTTAGGTTCATACACGTATACAGTATATTTGGCTTACTCTCCTTTCATGTCCGAGATCTCCCATTTTTGTAATTCACTGAGTCCCTTTAGTGCTGCCATCTCTTGATTCCATTCAGGTTTGTGCAGGTAACCATATCTGTGAATTCATAAGTGTAATGGCCACACCATATCCAGAAGTTAGCATTTCATAGGACTCTTGTCTCACCTCTGGTTCTTACATTCTTTCTGCCCACCCTTTTGTGGTATTCTTGAAACATAGATGGAGGATACTAATACATATATGTATATGTATATATATATGTGTGTGTGTGTGTGTGTGTGTGTGTGTGTGTGTGTGTGTGTGCCTTTTGAGGATCAATACTCAGCAATCACTTATTCTCATCAGCACTTTGACCAGTTATGCCTTATTTCATCAACTGCTTCCCACTGCAGAAAAAGTCTTCTCTGCAAAATGTTGAGAGCTTTCCAAGTCTATGGGTATACACACAAGCAGCAGTTTGACATGCCCATTTAGAGAAACACCAGTATTAGGTTTCTTTCTAGGCTTATGACCTCCTGAGCCTTGGACTCTTGACCAGATTTACATTACTGGGTATGGATTCCTGTTAGTGGGCCTCAAATCCAATCAGAAAGCAGTTGGTTGCCCCTATCACCTTCATGTCATTATTATATCAATTAATTAGACATATATTGTCAGGCAGGTCACAGGACTCTTTTAAAGAGAAACACAACATCATCATCATGTTTAAAATAATAGAAAATATCACAAGCTTTCAAACAAATGTTGGAACATCTCTTAAATGCCATTGGAAATTTTCATTTCATAGTTTTTTTAGAGTTGGGTTGTAAATAAGCTCTACATATTACAATAGTTTAATATGTGTTTTAAACCATTTTTATTAGATTCTCTCCTTCCAATTTATTTGTTGGAGTACTGAAATCGTTTGTTCTGGTAGAGTTGTCTGAAGTTTAAAGCTTGTTGATTGCATTCCTGCAATGCCTTTTTGACATGTTCCTGTGTCTTTTGTATTTCCCTGAAACTGGCAGCTTGATTGAAGCTTGTTCAAATTGGCACTTGCCTTCTTCATAGATGGTGTTATGGTGCTTCCATCAGGAGGCTGATGATGTCTGATTGTCTCTCTTTCTGTGGTGTCAGCACCCACTGGGACTCATTGACTTGATTCATTCATTTTCGAGGTGGACTCTTTTCTGAATGCAGTCTGAATGAAACCCTCGCTGTGCATTCAGCCAAAGCAGCTAACTAGCCCAAGGACCTCACATTTAAGCTGTGGTAGCAGCTCAGCATGAAGTGGTCAATCTGGACACTCTGGATGGAATCATTTTGGTAGTTTTCATGATCTATCTAGATGCCCCACACCTTTAGAGTCTCAGGATGCCCAGTTATTAGCTTCTATGGCATTCGAACTGCCTTGCTTCCTCACTTTTCAGTCTATTCCCCTGTTCACTCTGCCCTTTTCAATATGTATCTCCATCTTCCTCACTGCACACCTTCTACTTCTCCCTGGTAGCCACCAGTCTGTATACTGTCTTATAGAGGAATGAGGAGGTACCACAGTCTACATAACTAGTAACTGGTGGACAGAGATCTAATTTATGGAAGTATGTCTACTTAACTTTAATCTATATCCGTAATGTAAATGAGCACCTCAGATCGAAGTTGCAAAAGAGAGATGAATAGGGACCCATGTGAAAAAAGAAGATGAGGTATACAGTGTGCTGCAGTGAAACAGAGGAAACAGTTCAGATTTTTATAATTCCTGTGGTCTCATTGAAAATATAAGTTATACCTGTCACTGGACCTCACTGTTTTTAAAGAAGCAAACCAAAAGCCAGAAAAAATAAATCCAAACAAGTCCATCTTGTTTAACTAACTGATGGAAAGCGGTAGATATCATACGCAGAGAAGCAGTCGTAATTCAATTTCACAACCCTAAGAGCCACTGCCAGTCCAGTGACGACATGGCCTCTGTTCCTGCTGTTCTCATTAGCTCACTGATGAGCTAGATACACAAGAAAGAAGCAGAGAAGACATGGAAACAAGCAAGTTGTTGCATGATGACTCATAAGTTGAGTGCTAGGAAGAAGTCAGTAGTAGAAGAAGCTAGTGTGGGCTCAAGGCTTCTGGGAAGACATCAGACCTTAGCATCAACCGTTCATACTAGTGTGGTTGTTGATGCTTCCGGGGCAAAGGAATACTTGTCCATTCCCTTGTGTGTAGAAAGGCTCCTCACATGTGTACCAATACCCCCTAACTCAAGCCAAGAGCCTTTCTTTTTTTTGGGTGAGGGTGCAGCAAATGTTTATTGATGGTATTTAAGAGAGGAGGGAGGGCTCCCTAGGCCCCTCCTGTTGTTATGGGGGTCTGGGAAGGAATTGTGAGGGAGATGCTCAGTGCTGGGGACAGGGACTCCTCAGCAACCGAGGGCCTCTCTCTTGCTCTCAGTGTCCTTGCTGGGGTGGGTGGTCCAGGGCGTCTTACTCCTTGGAGGCCATGTAGGCCATGAGGTCCACGACCCTGTTGCTGTAGCCTTATTCATTATCATACCAGGAAATGAGCTTTATGATGTTGTCATTGAGAGAGCAATGCCAGCCCCAGCATCAAAGATGGAAGAGTGGGATTTGCTGTTGAAGTCTCAGGAGACAACCTGGTCCTCAGTGTAGCCCAGGATGCCCTTCAGTGGGCCCTCAGATGCCTGCTTCACCACCTTCTTGATGTCATCATACTTGGCAGGTTTCTCCAGGCAGCATGTCAGATCCACAACAGATACATTGGGGGTAGGAACACGGAAGGCCATGCCAGTAAGCTTCCTGTTCAGCTCTGGGATGACCTTGCCCACAGCCTTGGCAGCACCAGTGGATGCAGGGATGATGTTCTAGGCTGCCCCACGGCCATCATGCCACAGCTTTCCAGAGGGACCATCCACAGTCTTCTGAGTGGCAGTGATAGCATGGACTGTGGTCATGAGCCCTTCCACAATGTCAAAGTTGTCATGGATGACCTTGGCCAGGGGGGCTAAGCAGTTGGTGGTGCAGGACGCATTGCTGACAATCTTGAGTGAGTTGTCATATTTCTCATGGTTCACACCCATCACAAACATGGGGGCATCCGCAGAAGGGGCGGAGATGATGACCCTTTTGGCCCCACCCTTCAAGTGGGCCCGGCCTTCTCCATGGTGGTGAAGACGCCAGTAGACTCCACGACATACTCAGCACCAGCATCATCCCATTTGATGTTAGCGGGATATCGCTCTGGAAGATGGTGATGGGCTTCCCGTTGATGACAAGCTTCCCATTCTCAGCCTTGACTGCGCCGTTGAGTTTGCGTGGGTGGAGTCATACTGGAACATGTAGACCATGTAGTTGAGGTCAATGAAGGGGTCGTTGATGGCAACAATCTCCACGTTGCCAGACGGAGAGCAGAAGGCAGCCCTGGTAACCAGGTGCCCAATACGGCCAAATCCATTCACACCAACTTTCCTCATTTTGTCTAAGGGATGAGGCTGGCACTACATGAGAAGATACAGCTATCTCTGGACAGGGAGGAGCTGAGAACTGTCAGAAACCTTTCTTAAAGCACTTTGAGATACAGCAGCCAAAGATCATCCCAGGGTAGTGTGGGATATTTCCAAAATGGAAGCAGATTACAGTTAGAGATGATACTTTATGCACCATAGGAATCCTTTTAGCTTCAGTATTTTTTGACAGTTTGAAGAAGGGTGCAAGCAGCCATTTTGGACAGCTGCTTTTTTTTTTTTTTTTTTTTTTTTTTTTTTTTTTTTAAATCAGGTAAGCAATGCCCAGAACTGTAATTAACAGGAGATATCTGTGAACTTGGGAAGAATTTATAACCCATTTGAGCCTCAGTTTCTCCATCTGCAACTGCGAACTAAGAATGTCTCTTGAGAATGTTTAGCGAATTAGATGACATAGTGTGCAAGTGGTCAGAACCCTGATGGTGTTGTCTTCATCATGAAACAGTTCCATTCAAAACCCTCCTGGGTGTGTAGGGCTTCTACATCAGGGAGATGGAGTGTACTTTAGGACACAGCCAGCCCAGGAGTGTGGAATGTGCCCAACGATAGAGTCTGATGATGACAAATGCTCATCCTAGGCAATTCAAAAATGACATTTGGTTCAGCTTCTGTACATGCTGCAGAGGTTTCCTTCCTTCACTGCGTTTTCTGGGTTGTTAGTCTAGAAACTGGTCGGATGTTTCAGAGATGCTCAGACTTCTTCCGGTGGGCTGCTCAGGGAGGCCTGGGGGCGGTGTGGGCAATGCAATGAGCTGAGGTTCAGGTGGGTTAGTCAGGATACTGTTGGTTCCCACTTTCTTTTTTTTTTTTTTTCTTTTCTTTTTTTTTTTTCCTTTTTTTTTAGGATCCTAGTTAGTGTTTATTTTTTTTCCTTTTTTAATTTTAATTTTTTTTTTTTGCTTATTCACTTTATAAACCGTCCCAGTCACCCCCTCCCACAATCCTTCCCCATCTCTTCTTTTCTGAGTACCCCTCCTCCTGTATCCTCCACCCTGCCACCTTAAGTCTCTGAGAGGCTAGGTGCTTCCTCTCCCATTGAGGCCAGTTGAGGCACCCAGCTAGAAGACCATACTCCATATACAGGCTGCATGTTTTGGGATAGCCCCCACCACTTTCTAAGAGGCCCTAACTCCTGCCCTCACCCACCGCAAGGCCACAGCAAGCCGAGCGTAAGGCGCCCTCTGGTGCTCCATTGCTGTCACTGTGCGGCTGTCCGTGGTCTCTCGGTTAGCTTGGACCCTTTAAGGGGGATTTACGAAAACCACCCACAGGCACAGTGCGACATACACTTCCTCAGACTATAGGATGTAGACTTGGGGTCACTCTGCCTCCTTTATTCCTTTAGCAAAACTACACCCAAACCCAGGGTATTTATTTTGCTGTGCCCATGTCCCAGGGGCTCCTCACAGGAGCTGCTGCTCAGAGGTTCAGCCAAGGTTACCTGTCGAGTTCTGAACTAACCAGAACTGTAGAGAGGGCGACAGAGTGTCCCTACAAGCCCTCTTTCTCCCAGGGCCTTTGTGGCTGTCGTTTGCTGCCTTTGTCACCATTTTTTTTTTTTTTTTTTGGCTTGGGGGAAGCACTCCAAACGGGAGGGGGCAAACTACCTACAAACAAACGACCCCGAAGCCCCGAGCACAGCCCCATCTCTTGCGAAGATGTTTTGGTGCCACAGGAGTTCCGGTGCTGCTGCTTTAGAAAAAGCCGGTATCTGATCAGACGCAGACATCGATTTCCACCCCCGCTCAGCTTCTGTCTACTGCTCGGCAAACTATTAAAGTAAACTGGATTTAACAAAGGGAAAATAAATTTGCAAGGACCTGCTGTGCCGAAATGTAGCTTGCTATCAGCACCAGTGCTTAACGAGGGCTGAATTATCATTAAAACGTGGACAAAATTTATAGTGCATCATTAATACTTCTGAAAGACAAATTCCAGGCGTTGTCTACCTTTCCTTCTGCAAATGTGGATGGGTTTCAAAATGGGTGTCTGGATCGCCTATGCGGTTTGAATGGCAATCTAATTGTCATTCATTTCCAAGTTTGGCCCTGGGGCTTGTAACACCAGTGCTCATTTTCCCTTGCTCCCTGTTCTTAATGGCCCTGTCCGATCCTAATGAATTGTGGTATTGAATGGCGGAGGCTGTGAGGAGGTGTATTCATACCTTGAAATGGTAGAATGTTTTTAACTTCAACAGTGAGAATTATTACCATCTCAATTACAGCATTATCTTCTCTTACATGAGTTTCCCCTCCCCTTTCCTTTTACATAAAGCAAACAGGAGAGTATCCCTTTAATATAAACTCAACAAGTAGAGCATCCAGATTCAGCACACATCACTAAATGTCATAGGGGTTTTTGTTTATTGAAAGAAGCCGTAAGAGATTGTAAGATCTGTAAGAGATTGGCAGGGGAAAAAAGCTAAGAAACATATAATTGCAAAACAAACAAATAAACAACTAAAACGACTGTGTGCCACCTTCAAAAACTCGAAAGATTTTAGAATCACGTATATGGTAGGGAGCTTTTCATTTTTTAAAGATTTATTTCTATTATTTTTAATTATGTATGTGTGCCTTTGTGTTCAGAAGCGGGAGTTAGATCCCTTTGAGAGTGGAGTTCCAGGTGGTTGTGAGCTGCCTTTTGTGGGTGCTAGGAACCAAACTCTGGTCCTCTGGGTGGGGCATATGAGCTCATGACCAGTGAACGTCTCTCCAGTCCGTGCTTTCCCTCTCTCTGTCATTGCTTTCCTCACGTTCCTAACTTCATTGTTGCACATGTGTCAAGTTCAAGCCTCAAACCTGATTTCTTCTGCCAGTATCTCAGTGTTCCCTGGGCAATGGTGCAAACTTCTTGCAAGAAAGAGAACTGCCAAAACTACTAGGCAGAATATTGACAAGCTTGCATACTTTGGGGAAAGTAGCAAGGATGCCTGAGGAGTAACAGATGCTGGAGAACACCTCAGGGCTCTATCACTTTACTTTGTGTAATTACCTTCTTTGAAGATTGCTTAATAGATGACTTTCAGAGTAGACCCACAGGATGGGCTATTTGGCTGTTTTCATGATATCAGTAGCAGTTTTGAAGGTAGCAGCCATTACTTTGATCAAGGTCCTTGAACTCCAGGCAAAGTAGTAAGGACCTGAGCTTTCCTGAGACTTCTGATGTACTGGGGATATTTGGAAGTTAGAACTAGGGATCTTGGCTCTTTCAGTGTTTGAACTCTGACTCTGAGTCCTGGTTTCCTTGCAGGGGGATGGGGAAGAACAATCTCTAGATGGAGTTAGCATCTGAGAGGCTAATGAAACTTGGAGCACACAGAACTAGTTTCTGTTATTGTTCTTTTTGCTGTACTTGTGTATAGTGAGTCCTCTATGGGGTTAGGGGCATGAAGGGAAAGGAAGGCTGTCCATCAACGTTCCTTTCACACAGAGATAATAAAAGTGCAGCGACTCCGAGGAGAGGCAGAGGTTCATTTATGTTCATGGAGACGAATGCCAGTATCATGATTGAACAGAAATAGTTCAGACTATAAACTAGTGGGTAAGGCTGGACTAGAGAACACAGGATTTATCCTGAATTGGGCTGAACCATCATCAAATCTAAAACACAATGTAAGGAAAGCAATCCCCCAAATGATGAGACACACTGAAACAAGACAGAAGAGTAATGGAAGGCACACCAGAAAGAACTCCATGAGCATTTGGAAAAGGGAGAAAACAGAAGCTCATTCTGCAGCAATCAAATCTTTTCTGAGGTCTGGGAGCATAGCCCCTTTGATGGGAGAGCAGTGGAGTGGATGCCTCTGGAGAGACCCTTTCTGCTTCACCATTCCCGCATAAACATGTAACTGTGTTTTCCACTGGAAGCTGAAATTGTTATCTTCTCTGTAGAAGTAGACTGACAGAAATATTTGCAGAGACAATGTTCTCCTTTCCTGATCACTATTATCCCTGAAATTGATTTTTATTGAGAGTAGCTTTCTATTCATACCTGCATTGCCCGATCATCAGACCAATTTTGATTTTTACCAGGCCACAAGCAGCTGGGTTGCTATGGTATCTCTTAGTATTGTTTTCACTATATAAGCTCTTATAGAGCCTTCTTTTCTATAAAATCTGCACGGGACTTCAGTCCTACCGTTATTTTTTTTTTCAAATGTGTGACAGTTGTAGCATTTACAAAGCTTTCCTGGGCAATGTGTATTTCCCCACGCCCACCCCCTTGTCAAGGATTAACAATGCCAGGGTAGCTGTGACATTGCACTTCTTTAAAACTCTTTATCAAGAGTTCTGTATAGATGAGGACTCCGAATGCTGCATTCTTTTCTGCCTGGCTGAAAAAGTCAGCTTTTGCAAATACATTTGAGGGGAAATTAATCTGTATCTAAGTGGGAGTGAGGGAGGCATGTGACATGTTATATAAGCTTCTAAAACCTCTTCTTTCTTACAGATACAATCGAGAAAATCCCCTCTGTGACTAAAAGTCAACTTCTTCTGGAAGTGGCATTAGCTTTCATGAGAAGCGTGATGGTATGTTTTCTATCCATTATTAATTGACAGATTCTCCTTCTGGCTGCCTCCAGGAAGAGTGAGATCACTCCAAATTGGTTCAGAACTGGAGGCTGATGATGTCGTACATGCACCAAGACAGTATGAAAAGGCATGGTTACATTATGAGGCTTTGTGGGCATAGCAGGGCAGGCACCAGACTAGAATCCACTCTAAAGATCTTATCTTAACCTGCACAGTTCCTATTTTCAAGGTCATATTCACAGTCACTCGGAGTTAGGGCTTCAGCATCTCTGGGGTGATGCAATTCAATGCACAACATATTTGAAAGACCTAGTATAGCAAAAATAATGCAAAATATCTCATTATGTGTTGCTGGTTACATGTTGACATCAGAACTTTTAAAGCTATTACCAAGTTACATAAACCTATAATTAAAACAAATCATACTTGTTTCTCTTGACTTTTTAAAATGTGGCTATTAAAAAAATTATTAATTATTGATGTGGTTTACAATGGTGTCACAGATTGTACTTCTATTAAATAAGACTTCCCTAAAACAAGACTAGGCAATGTAAGCCCCGAACACTACATCCAGCCCGCTGCCACTGCTGTAAATGAAGTTTTACTGGAACAGAGCCATGTTCATTAGTGCGAAGATTGCCTATGGCTACTTCCATGCTGCAACGGAACACTGATTGCTTCCAAAACCTTACAATCTGCTCTTGTACCGAAAATGTTTGCTGACATTTGCTCTTAAAGCATTGTTTTATTCCTGTCACTGCTGTGCTCTGGAACCCAGAGTCTCCCTATGGCATATGAGAACACTCCAGCCACCCCATGCAGCTCTCATTGTGCCTCATTGTTCTCACTGAGACCATTAGAGACTGGTCTTTGTGGCTAGGGGTTCCCCGCTTGACTCTTCTTGAAGGACTTCCGTTGCTTAGCCCTGTCTGGTACTCTAAGGCCATAAAAGAGAGTCATTGGCTTCATTGAAATGTCCCAGACATCTGATTGGGGTTAGGATGGGGTATCGGGAGAAGGGACAGTGTAAATAGAACTGAGCTTGATATGTCAGTTGTTACCACTCATCAGATGTACGACGATGAAATGATATCCAGACAGTGCCAGGTTCCACCTGTAAGCATGACATGTTTGCATGGATTTTGAACTAGTAAGATTATTTTGGATAACTTCAGCCATCATTTACTGAGAGCTTATCATGTGCCAGGCCTTTTTGTCAAAGGCATTATCCACGGGACTATCTTGTGTAATCTTCCCAAGTTGCGAGGGTAGTACTGTCAGTTCTGCTGGAGAGTCTTGTTTTGAAAATTGGGAATTTGCTCTAATGTGATTGATGTATTAGGGAATAATTTGAGCATACCAAGAACTTTGGTTTTGCTTGGGTACCATTTCTTCTACTAGAAAACACTGGGATAAACACAATAAATTATGCCTAGCCAATGTGGACTGTATAGAAATGCATAAAGCACATGTACATATGCACAAGCACACGTGCTCCTGATCCCTTAGTTCACCAACATATGCCCAGCCCCACCCACTGTTCCAATATTTCCAGGGTTGCTCCATCCGTTGCTTCACAGAAACTCACTGACTGCAACTCTTCCAACCCTCCACTTCCACAAGCAAATTCCAGGTCCTTTAAACATGTGGTATTCAATGCAGGACCATGTGGTTGTGTTTACCAGGCCCCTATTTTTTTAGGATGAAATTTTGTAGTACCACCTCTCTGGCCACATAAATGTGCAGTCTTTTACACATACTTTCACATGGTGTGTTGATTTCTAGGGACACATATTGCCACCTTACAGCAAAACTGACAGTCCCGTAATGATTCCCATTAAGCTTAGGAGGCGAAGTTAACTACTCTAAAATGACAGAACTGGGATGTATTTATTAGTTTATTATAAAACTTGGTGTTTGAATCTAGATCTCTTCATCTCTCTGCTTTAAGATCTTAACTGTCTCATTGTATTGATTTACAGCCTACAAAATAAATTGTGTTTTGGGCTATTTGTACTTTAAAAACAAAAATTGGAGAGATTCTGTGGAAAGGAGCTAAACGCCTCTAGGCCTCTGGTTTCCTTGTGAGCCTTTTGATTTCAGGGGCTTTACAAATATACCTCAGGGTTTCTCTACACTTGTCCAATTTCAGTACTGAGGGTGAAGGGGAGATGGGAGTGGCAGGTAAATGAACAGAAAGCCTCTCATGGAGGCTTGCGGAGGAAATCAAGTCTCTCCTTGCCTGCAGATGCAAACCTAATGGAAGGATCTGGGCGTCATAGGAGACCAGAGTGAGTCAGCAAATCAATGCTGCTTTGTTTTTTTTTGAAAGCTAATGTGATGCTGTAATGTGTAATAATAACAGGAATACAACCTGCAGGAATCATAAAATGACTCCTTAGCATTTATCAGAGCCTTATTAGAGTAGTGTGGTCAGCTTGGGGTCTGTTATAGAAGAGGGATACAAAAAAGTCAGGGGAAAGAGAGGTTAGTAGTGACTTGTTCCTGAATCCTCTGTGCAGCAAGGACTCTGTACACAGACTGCCCCCACCAACTGTCACATTTTGGTGTTGCAGCGATGTCATACTGATGCCTATAGGCTTTGAGAGAGTGGGAATTGGGAACTGGGCATGGGAAGAAGGGGCTTGTCCAGAAGCAGAGCCTGAGTGACAGAAGCAGAGCAGAAAGCCAGAGCCTGCTCAGAGCGGCTGCAAACAGGCAGGGACTTAGCTCCAACCTAATCCAGGAAGTGCTGGTTATACTGCAGCCTGGAGGAGGAGTGGGATTGTCAAGGGAAAATCAGAGTGGGTAGTCCCAACAGGCAAGTGTGAGGTCATGACTAAGGATTGGACTAGGCCATTGATCTCTCTGAATCGTTGGTCTGCTCAAAGCAAAAGGATTCATTAAAAGTCTGAATATGAAAGCAATGTGTAATTATTGCAAGGGATTTGGAAAATGAAGAAAGCAAAAGACTAGAATGTTAATTTCCTCCTGTCCTACCACCTAGAGATAAGGCACTGGTAACATTCTGGTGTTTTTCCTCCCAGCTTGCTTGCTACTAATGTATGCAAAAGTGTGCACAATAGGCACTGCACTGTTAGAGAGCTCTGGCTCCAGAATGGACTTCTTGGGTTGGATACATGCTCAGTCATTTATTAATTACAACGTGTCTTTAAGCAAAGTCCCCTATCTTTTCAGATTTTTAGTCTTTTCAGGTCACCTGTAAATATTGTGACCATTCTACCTACCCTCTGACTCACAAGGATTGTGGGAAAGATTAAATAAGGTATGTAGGCCATGAGAAGCCTTAACACTGAGCTTGATACTTAATGGTTTTAGTCATTTCATAACTATAGTCTATATAGCAGATTGTATGCTTCTAGTGTATTGAGTCAGGCACTACTATGTACGCATACCTTTCTGAGTGTTTTCATACTGTAAGAAGGAACCAAAATTAATGCTTATTGAATATATAATTTTGTGATCTTTCCTTGTCAATTTAAATTGTATTATGAGCATTTTTCTATGCTCTTAAATATTCTTTGAAATTACTACTTTTACTGAGTACACAGTAGTCCTTTATATTACTTACCAAGTACCTGATTGCTGGACAATATCTTTATAGATGAATATCCTTTTCTGAGTTTACACAGACCCTACTCAGAACCTATGAAGGAGCATCCTCCTCTCTGTAAGTAGCACTTCTATTCTCTAATTGCTTGGACCAAAAAAAAAAAAAAAAATTGGTATGATTCCTGGAAGGGTTCTGATTCAAAGGTTTATGATGTGAAGAGCCAGAATGCTTTTCAAAAAGATTTTGTCAAGGTCCATCTATCTCCTTCTCCTCCTCCTTCCTCTCCTAATTGTTTTTAAAATATTTTAGAGAGATTTATTTTAATGTTTTCTGGTATAAGTATAATTTGTGGGGAAAAGAAACAACCTGGAACATTCAGAGTATAAACCATTTTCTTGTATGGTAAATCAAGGACTGATAACCATAGTGTGGGGTTGGTAATGCACAGGGCATAAAGAAGGTGAAATTGTACCCTGGCTTTTCTTTCCATTCTCCCTTTCATTCATGGTTGGTCTCTTCCTTTTGTAGGTGCTTAATGCATCTGCATGAAGGAATGACCTAGGATGCATCACTAATACCATATTGTCAATGAGTTTAAATCACAAAAAAATGTTGCCATTTCAAATGGACTCAGGAATCCAGACAAAGGTGTTTCTAAAGTTGGTATTTGGATACCATGATAGAAGAGAGTCCCTCGTGCAGCACATCACAGTATGAAGGCAATTGTCTTCTCTTTGACAAGTATGAATGAGGTATTATTTGTGTTTCTAGGAGCTTGTAATTTAGACTACTTTTGTTAAAATAAATAAATGTGTGTGTATGTTTACATTTTTGATCATGGCATTAGTATGGAAGTCAGAGGATACCATTTGGGACCCAGTTCTCTTCTTCCTTCAGGTGGGTTCTAGGGATTGAACTCATGTCATCAGTTTTGGCAGCAATCACCTTATCCATCTAGCCTTCTCTCTGTCCCTCAGCAGGGGAGACTATTTAAGACTCATAACTTCTCTGGGTAGACTATGATACATCTATGAAGAGAGATCCGGAATTATTTCCTGGTAGACTGCATGCAAAGTTTCTAAGCAAGGAAAGACTTGACGTTACAACAATCTTTTTGGTCTGAGTAGCTATGTGCTGACATGAGGAGCTCCTTCAAAGGTGCTAAGTAGGGTACATGTAAGACCCAGAAAAGGAACACCATTTGCATGTCTGCAGCTTTTGTCATGTACACATGTAGTCCATGCTTTAGTTCCTGTACTAATGAATCCTGTATCAGTGTTACATCTATACAGAAGGATTAATTGATACATTTTAAATGTGTACAAGTGCTATATGAGCTAGTATTGGTCCTGTGTGAACCTGGTGAAAGCCTGCTCACGAGTAAGAGGTTATTGGCCAGATAAGTGCATGACCTTCTGGAGAACATAAGTTACCAGAAGGCTAAACTGCCTCTCTATGATGAGGTATCCTATGTAAGAGTCATGCTAAGGCAACTGAAAGTCTTTGTCAGGTAATTTGATGACATGTTTTGGGTATAAATGGTCACTCTCTTGTTTTGGAATATGGTCCTGAATTCTTTGACCCACTTTCAATTGGGGAGTGACGGCCATTTTCCCACCAGTATGTGGTAACTAACTTTGTTTGATTATAAAATTATTAGAAAATTTATGTCACTTCCAAGGATAGGCATATAGAGCCATAGAGATTCTACTAATCCACAATGTTCAATCAAATACTCATTGTTATAAACAGTAACAATATTTAAGACATACAATATTGAAATCAGATAACTACCTTGAAGCTACCAGATGGTAGAACCAACAGAGAGGCAGGCTCTCAGGTGGACAGTTCCAGCTAAACCAAGCATTTACTTCATTCTTCAACAGGTACCAGATATGAACATAGAAGTCTTCAGATGATTCCATTTGTCAGCTTGTGCAAATCTCTTTTCAGCTAAGCAGATAGCAAAGGAGCAGAGAAGAGCTTTCGTTCCTTGCAATACTTCCCCTGAATCTATGAACACAGGAAAATGTTGGTTGTGTTATACTATAAAATATGTGGAGGTGTTTTCTTTGCTGTAGGGAAAGTAGCCTGGGCTAAGGCTGTGGAAGAGAAGGCAGAGAAAAGAATATATATTTGAAGTTAGATAGGAAGTTAAATCCAAAGGACTTGGTGATCTATTGGGGATGGGGAATAAGGGAGAGCAAGAAGTTCAAGAGGATGCCTAGGTTTTAGTTTGAATGACGGCTTATACTGTAATTCCTTCAACAAAAAAAGATGACTGAAGAAGGCACAAGAAGGAATAGAGGTCGAGGAATGTCACTTATAAGTTCTACTTTGGACTTTGAAGGAGTTTTTGCAAGAGTCATGAGAAAAGATGATGATGGCTTGGAGTTGGCCATTTACAAAAGGGAGAGAGAAGAGAGGATGCTTCCGAATCAAGAGCAATGAAAGAGGTGAGTCATGGGGACTTAAAAGTGAATTGGATTCTTAGGACACAGAACTCAAAATTGAAAAAGTGAAACATATTGTAAACTAGATGTCATGGGTAATCTTGACTGACAACTTGGTTAGATTTAGAAATACATAGGAAACAAATTAAGGACACTTTTTTGATGTGTCTGTGAGTGTGTGCAAGACTTACCTTGAAAGTGAGTGGCACTGTTCCCACAGTGTGTTAACTCCGATGGAATAAAAGGGAGGAAAAGAGAAAGCCATCCAGTACAGGCCCCCATGATAAGAACCATTGCTCCATTGCAATCCCTGCCTTGATTATGCAACCCTCTGAAACCATGAGCAAAATAAGTCTTCTCTTCTTTATGTCAGCTATTTTATCATCATCATCATCATTATCTAACACACTAGCTTTCATCAAAAATTGTCCTCAAATCCCACCATTCAGGACATGGTTAAGTAAGCTAATGTTCACATCTAGAATACAGAACACTTATAACTCAATAATAAGACAATTCAATAACAGTGAACATAGAATTGTCTTAAGATTTATTTTATTTTTAAGCATGTGTATGTGTGTGTCTGTGTCTGTGTATGGGTATGTGTATGTGAATGAGGTGCCATAGGAAGCCAGAAGATGGTGCTAGATGCTCTGTAGCCAGAGTTATAGGTGGTAATGATCCATGTGACAGGGTCCTAGAAGCCAAACTGTAATCCTCTGTAAGAGTATTATTAACAACTAACACACCTCTCTAACTCCTGAGCACATGTTTTTAATAGATACTTCCCAAGAGACATTGGATAATGGGCTTATACATGTGTGAAATTTGCACAACATTAAGTGATTAGAGTGACCATACACTGTTGATAAGATTGTAAAATTTCACAAACATTGTGGGGGAAACAAGTGGATACTTCCACATTTTACTTTGTCTATACCCATCAAATGCTCCAGCAGTCTCACACACAGAAATGAAACAGCAGCTCATCACCATAGGTCAGCCACTCATAAATAAAAGCTCATGGTAGCATTTGTTAGAATACTCTCATGTTGAGCCAGATAGAACCCAAATGTCTAGCAACTGGTGAAGGGACAAACTTCATTCATTCCATAATAAAAATTATATTCTAATTATGGAATGAAGTTCTCCTCAGTAATAAGAAGAAAGGAAAAGGTGCATAGATGAATAACTATGGAATAAAAAAGCCTTAGTCAGAGGAGTGCAATCCTTTATTACCCAACATTATTCCATTTACATGGAGCACTACTATATGCTATGGTGAAAACAGTCAGAGCAGTGGTTAAATCTAAGGGGTGTGTGTGTGTATGTGTGTTCTTGTATACTTGTTATCAGAAGGCATGAGGAAACTTTCTGGGATTTTTGTACCTTAGTAGGATTTTGAGTTAGTTTGCCCAATGTATGCTTTTGTGAAAATTCATCAAATGATACTCTTAAAATGTACTTCTCTCTGGCAAGATCATCTTTATTGACCTGACCAAAAGAGCTACCTATTCCAACATAAGAAAACTTAAGGTTCTGTTGAAGCACAAAAGATTCCCCCTGCCACCACTTTTCTCCCTCTTTTTGCTTTACTCTTAAAATACAAGGAGGCCCATTAGGAACATGGCTGCATTTGTGAGAAATTTCTCAGGTGAACCCAAATCAGTCCAGTTCTCAGCTCTGTTCCAATGCTCTCTTCCTATCAGTTTACAGCTCTCTTCCATTCTGAACAAAGCAGTTGTTAGACTTCAAATTTATAAATTTGCCTAAGGAATTTTTATTATGATCAGTCCAAACACAACAGGGAAAAAGCTCTTATCATTGCATAATTATTTCAGTAATTGGGTGGGCTGAGAAGTATGAAAATAATGTGCACTATTTTTTTTTTCATAGCATGACTCTACTTTATTTGTTACTCCTCACTAGTTCATAGTATCATCCATGCACTGATATGAAAATAACAAATAGCTTTCTGACCAATAGGTGCATTGGCAGGTCCCAAAGAGATGCAATTCAGGAGGAAAAGAGAGAAAACGCAATTATTTGTTTGCTTATTTGCTGCTATTATTGCTCTAATGAATGAAGCATGATTATCTTTTTGCACTATGATTTTTTTTCCTGCTTGTTTCTGATGCTGATGAATTAGGTGATGTCATGTGATATTGTAGAGGTTATGCAAGTGTGATTCTGGAAGATGGGCTTCTAGATTTCAGGCCAGAGTCAGCAGAAACTGAGTGTCTGGAGAGAAAGAGATCTTGGTGAATGCCAGTAGTTTTGATGAACACTTATTCCTTGCAACTAAAAAGATCAAAGAACTTACCGAGGCAGGTTAGTAGGTTAGTCAGTGATATGGTGACTCTATGTGATCATTCTCATAGCTCTTCTGTCTCTTATTACCTACACAGACTACAACTCCTTTCTTATTTAGTAATGGAACAAATATTAACATGTCAGTATCTATGATGGAGTTGGGGGTTCCAGGCTGGTCCTAGACGAGGCAAAATGTGTAGTATTGTCATCATTTAGAGCAATCTCACCTTCCTTGTCTCAGAGTTGTTGGGAAGAAAAACATGGAACAATGTACAAGCAAAGAACTTCATGAGAATATAATAAAATATAAGTTAGTATATTTCTGAAGTTTTTGTCGTATACACAGTATGCTTACCATTATCCAGTGACAAGTCATTATTTGGTTATTGGTACTGGAGTTAGGCATAAATACTTGTATGAAGAATAGCTGGGATAAAGTTGTTCAGTATGCATCTGTGAGCCCCATGAGAGGCAAAACCAGCTCCATCCTCAGGTAGGATGTGGGGATTGAATGGCCAAACAGCTAAGTGGCTACGAGTTTGGTACTTTGTAAGTAATAAAGAGTCATTCTCCATCATCTTCCACTCTATTTCACTCCTACTTGTTGGTAAAGCTGTACTTTCCTCCTGAGAAGTAGCAGCTACATTCAGAAGTCTACATGTCAAACTGGAGGTATTTGGTGCCTGGAGAGTAAGATGCAATCTATATCTAAAGACTTAATTAACTCTTTTACTCAACCTGGTTGGGTGGGGTTGCGAGTTAATGACTAGTTTTTTTTTTAGAATAGGTACCACATGTATGACATATGCTTAAAGGCATGAGCATATATCAAACTATATTAGTCCTACATACCAAATATATTATGTAAAATCAGATGTGCTTTGTTAGTTTGAGTAGCACTTTGAGATCTCACAGATTCTCTTAGCAACAATACAAACCACAGATGTCTTTATGTTGTATCCAGGACCACCTCAAATTTACAAAATGTTTTAGAATATGTGTGCAGTGTGGGGTCCATTCAGCCTACCATCTTCTCAATTTGATTTTTTAATATTTCAGAAGCCCCATACAAAGGGCATTGCAACTTCTGTGTTCAAGTGGCTGAAAAAATTGATAAGGTAACTTGGCTTTGGTTGGTACAACGAGAAAGAGAAGAAACTGATTGGGAATCCAGGTGATGTGGACAAGCATCACAGAGAGTTAGTGTAGAGAACAAACCAAACTCAGTTGTCTTTCCTCAGATGATAGAAAAGCAGTTTCCATGTTTTAAAAGAACACATTATTTTCTTGAAGAAATAATTGCTCTTGTTTTTCATTTGAGCTAATATTTGGGGTTGAGTGGGTGTCAATATTGCTATTCCAAGAGATTGGACTAAGTTGTGAATTTTTTTTACACTGTAACTAAGTCACCCCATTCCTTCTCCCTTTCTCTGTACCTGTCTCCATGGTCATTCAGTCCTATCATCTGTTAAGAGTAGATGAAGGCACATTAGTATCAGAGAATGACTGTTTACAGTAGCAGCCAGTTGCTTATACTAGTCTGTGAGACATCTGGGACTGTCCCACAAATAGAGAAGGAAAAAAAAAAAGCCAAATGGAAGGCTTCATTTGATCAGTCACTTTTTATCATCAATATGTAGTTAAATGTCTTCTGAGCAAATAAAGATAGAAATGCTTGGTGAGTCAACAATTAACAGTAGTCTTAGCAATGGCCTGAAGCTAATGGAGACCTCTCTCATCTGTGATAGGAGTGGGACTCTGGTTTGTATTGACTTTTCTGAACTCACACATATATTTGCTAGTGGTTCTAAATAACTTACAGAATAGGAATGGATTCCTGGTTTGTCGTACAATCATTAAACGTTCAACTTACAATATGATCTCAGGGACATTCTTGTCACCATTACTCCTATAACCCAATATTTAGACTGCTATCCTGAAGAAATAGCATATGGGGAGTTTACAACAATATCAACATAGGATTTTGAACTAGAGGAATATGGGGTCTAAATGGTGAATAGTTCTCTGTTGTCCTAAAGCAGAAGACCTTGTCTGATAACTGAGAGTGCTAGAGGAGGTTTTATAAGTACCTTTTAGGACTTGACTTAGAAACTGCTAAAAGGTTTGAGATGTCATTTGATGTTGAAAAGAGTATGTGCCATTTTGAAGAGATATACAGGAAAAATGCTTCTGTTCTCAAATGAAATTGCTTTTTAATCAAGCCAAATGTTTCTACCATCTTCAGCAGCCTCAAATCAGCCTTTGAGAGGGACATGGTCCTCAATCCACCTGTGGTTGACAACATGCCTCACTGAAGAAAATGATAAATAGAAGATGTTTTCCCTGAAGATGATTGTCTCCAGAGAGCCATGGATGTCATGAATTCATAAATCAGGTTGATTTACCATACAGCCGACCAAGAAACCCACTCATGTGAGACAGAAGTTTCTATGGAGAAAAATCATGCAGCAGCAGAAGAAAATTCCATTAGCTGTTATAGCTTATGGCAAAGAAAGCAAAACATATGGGGGGGGGACTGTCATAATGCCTATTTCTTGATGGAGATGAATCCTATTCATAGGGCAAATGTGTAGCAAGTACAGGTAATGTTCATGAACTCCACTTCGTAGCAACACTCATTACACTTCACCACCTCACAAAACAATCTGAGCATTGTCTTGAACTCAGGTTGCATGCCAGACAGTTGTTTTCCCTTGTGAAGTGATAGGAGTGGACTGGAGAAGGAGAAGGAGTACATAAGTGCTTGGAGGCTTGCACATTCACAAGCCGAGACAAACAAGGGTGTTTTACTGTGCTTTAAGTCTGGTACAAACAAGCCTGGAAAGGAAATGAACCACTTCCAGGTCATTCAAGGGTATGAATTTTATTTATTCATGAGAATCTTGTAGACATTTTTACTGTAGAATTTAATGTCAGTCCGTCATGTGTGTCCCAGATGGGCTTCCCTTGAGTCTTTTACCTCATAGGGTTAAATGCAGGGTTGAGACAGTTAAGTTGTTCCTGGCTTTCTGAGCTCTGTAAGAGTTACTTGAGAGAGCCATCAGAAGACAGAGAGAAATGGAGAAGGCCGAGAGAGAAAGATGAAAAGAGAAAGATGGTAGAAAGGTTCAAAAACCCCTGGAGGATCCAATAAATTGTCCTGTATAGTTCTGGATGTGATTTCCAATGGAATCTAAGGGAATTAGTGGATAAACTCCACTAATGCTTCCGATAAATTGTTCAATTCACTGTTTGTATTATTTTAAAACAAGATCATGAAAGCCCTTTTCTCCATTGCTGCCAATTAAAGAGCTTCGAGATATTCAAAGGAGGCACATAATCCACAGTGGAAGATGACATTCAATTACAGCATCAGTCCCACTCAGAATGGCTTTTGGGTCTCTTTTACATTTGCTCTTGGGCTAGCCATAGTTTGGTCATCCCTTGTTCAAGTCATTTGAAGTCCTTCCTACCTTTGCCTTTCCCCTCCTGCCCAAGCCCAGCATTCAGAGCCCTTTGTTTGACCCAGGGCTGTTAGGTTTCTACAGTATCCCCAGTCCCCAAATAACAATTCCTCTTAAAGTCCATCGTGACACTCTGATGCAAAATGTTTGCCACTTAATGGAAGAATTAAATTACTGTGATGTGCTATTTGCATGAAGGTAATTGAACCAAAGAACATATTTCTTCCTCAGCGATGCGGTTCGGTACAGCCAGCTTATGTTGAGATGATTACTTCCTGGGCAATAAATATCTAGAATGTTTTATCAGGAGGAACAGGAAAGACAGCTTGAAATATGCATTTAAAGGAGGTGGCAAGGGTGACCAACTGGCAGTTGGTTTGCCAGTGCCCTTTATCTCCAAGAGACCACCTGGCAAAGGGGCTTGTTCCTTCTTCTCATGGACATACAGCACGGAGAATAGGAATAGAATGTTATGCTGGCAATTAACTTACTGCTGGAGAAAATAGTTCCAAGGATCATTGCGGTGAAAAGTAGTTTATTTTCTGTTTTACTGTGAACAACTCCTTGGAAGCCAGTTGGATTCTGGCCACTCCAAATCAAAGGTCAAGTAGCAACTGGTTTCTATTGATTTCCCTTCTAGGATCTAGGAAATCTGCTGAAGAATGCAAATATTTTGTGGTTGGTCATTACATTCATACGAATTTTTCAGGTAAAGTTTGGTTGTTTTCTAGCCCCGAGAGGAACTTTTTGATTCCTTGCTGCCCATTCACCGTGAAATTTTGAAAAGACAAGCCAGATGCTAGGTGTTGGAGTGGATGGAGAAACTCAATTGTTAAATTGCATTCAGAGCCTGTTGCATGTTCCCTTGAATCTTTCAGCGGTGACAAATCTCTGTCCTCTGAGAACAGGCTATATTTGAACAAACAGCCAGAAGTCATTAGAGCCCACACGGGTGAGTAAGGTGGGTGATCATGCTTGGCAATGAATATTTTGGATTTAGAAATGAGCTGTCTCTCTGCAAAGGACACAAATTTGCCTGAACAAATTAGACGTGTGCTTTGGCAGCAGTCCTGACAAAAGGGGAAGCAGAAGTTTTAGAGCAAGGTTTATGTCCTTGGAATCAGTGTTACATTCTTTCAAGAGTGTATATGGACTATAACCCATAACACCCAGATCTCCTTATGGTATTTTCTTGATGTTGAAACACAACTTGTAGGAGAGGCAAGGGAAAGTTGAACTGCACAGCTCTGGTTCTCCACTAGCTCAGTTAAGCTTTAACCAAACTGCTCTGTGTATTGCATTTCGATCAAATTCTCTTTATCTGTGAAATGGTAACAATGGTAACTTGTTTAGCAATATTTTTATTAGCATTGCAGAAGACGATGTTCAATAAAAACAGTGCAGTCAACACATAGGGAGGTGTTCCACACCGGACACTAGCATTTTTGTTTAAGAACCAGTGGCTTCTAGATGCAGCATTGTTCAACCATTCAGGTTACCTCTCTCCTATTATTTATTTTAATTTATTTTTTAAAGCCAGTTTACAAAGCGGTAGGTTTTCATATGCTTTTAATAGATACTTCTTTTTGGTTAATCCTTCCTCCCTGTCTCCTTTTCTTGCCTGTTTCACACTATCCCCAATTTGCTTAACTCTTCCTACTCCTAGCGTTCCTCCCACGCTGTACTAAGCCATCTTCCTGGTAGGCACTCTCCCCAAATGGCCTCAGTCTACTTTCTTGGCTTCTATGAGTGCGTTAGGTTAAACACACACACACACACACACACACACAGAGAGAGAGAGAGAGATCCCACCCCTATAGATGCAAATATAGTATACACACATGGAAAAGAATAGGTAACATTTATCTCTTTATGCCTCGAGTCATAAAGTCCCCAGAAAGTCCCAAAACAATATAGGCTATTTTTCATTCTTCTTGGTTGCCTCCAAGAATTACGTGATAAAATACTACTGCTGAAGACACCACACACCTTTGTTGCAAGATACACAGAGAAATAAACCTGGAACTGAGCTGGAAGCCTTTTTCCTGCTGGCTAGCTTTCTTAATGATAGAACGTTCTATGCCTGTTGCTAAGGGAGATAAAGCATCAGTGATCTTACCCAGCTGTGAACTCTCTGAACTATGATGTCAATCTGTGAAGCAAAATATGCCCATTGGTGCAATAGTAGCACGACTGGTATGGAGGTAACCAAGTGCATTCAGGTTGGATTTGAGACCCAATCCACAAAGGGGAATCCATACTAGTACTGTAAACTCAGTTAACAGCTCATGGTTGGAGAGGTCATAGATCCTAGTTAGGATCTTATTATTGTCTTTAGCTAGACTGACATGATACCAAACTACATTCTAAATATTCATGTTTATACACAGTGTCAAATGATACCCTTATGCTTCATTAAAGAATTTCTTTGCAGTCAATGGTGATGAATGCAGAGACTCCTGGCTGTTCAAGGTGCTGAGAATAAGTGACAGTTGAGTGATCTATCCTAAGCAGGACAGTAATACCATAAAGCTCAGAGAACATTGCAGATGAGAGAATAGAAATAAAAGAGTCAGATGGAAGATAGGGAGAAAGGATGCAGAAACCTGGCTTCACAGCAGGGCAGGACCATTGAAAACTTGATATCATCATAACTGAGAATGTTTGCATTGCTACCATAGAGATTGGGCTTTTTAGCAGTTAGTCATGGATTTGGAAGGGGCTTATGGAGCCCTACCCACTCCTGATTAATTATTGGCTACTAACAGATTCTTGGGCAGAATAGTCTTCAGTTGTGTACCCAATGGTGATTTCTCCAGGCTCCAATGGGTCGTTCCAAGTCTGTGGACACAAGATAATTCTGGTTAAAATTAATGGCTCACAAAACAAAGATACAAATGTGGGAAAGGGTCCTATAGGGAAGAGTAAGTAAGCTATGACAGGGATGGAAGGAAAAGAGAGAAGATGGGTGTAGGAGGATTGTCACTGAACCATATGTGAAATTGTCAAAAAGAAATTTGTGAAACACAATTTTTCCATGCCTAATACATACCAGAGACTTAATAAAATGAAGCTATGATCATTGTCATCATCTTAGTAGTCGTCGTCATCATCATCATCATCATCACTGCAACTATCCGTGTTTGAGCAAAAATAAGGTATATTTTTAAACATTTCCTGAAAAAAAATTGAGCTACTCAAGGCTTGACAGTTGGAAGTTGGGGAGGCATGGAGCAGAAACAGGAAAGGTCACTGGCAGATATAAGGACATTATGGGGACAGAATAATAAAGGTGATTGAGTTCTCCCAACTCCATCTGATTTTTGGTCTTTCAATTTTTAGCAGATTATGATTGATTTTGTTAGAGAAGTTTGTAATGAGAGATTGATTTAGAGTTTATTAATGTAAATGATCGGGGTCACAAAGCCATATTGATGCTCTCCTCAATTAGGCAGGAAATATATAAAACAATTAGCAATTAATTGCCCTGTATGTATGAACATTGAGACAAATTAAAACATCACAGATGGGCCAGAAAACAGCAAACAAATACAAACTAGCTAACAAAACCCTAGCTTCTTCGGCAAAGTGAAAATTATTTGTCAGAGTGGCTTTTCTATTCTCTCCAAGGTACTCCATCTCTATGCACTCTGTGCTGTCAGGTCTCTCAGTTTTCCTGATGAGTTTAAGGTAATGTGGATATTTAAAGGTAGGCCCTGGGGTTTTAAATATGTATTATGAATATGTTTTATATGCATACAGTGACTCAGTTGATCCATGAGCTTATCTAAAGGCTCACGTGGAATGACTTTGAGAGAGCTTCCGGGTAATCGGGAATACAGTTAAGATGAGCAGCTGCAAACTATCACGTGCCATTCCTTAGGGGATGGAAAATTTCTAAATATCAATTGAAAGGCAATTGGTGGGGAAAATGCTTGTTTCATGCTCTTCTGCCTCCTTAGTGTCCTACCCTGAAGCAAAGCTTACTAGTGGGATCATAAATAAAAAAAATGCAGAAATCACGCTAATGAAATAGAAGCATGCATGCATGTTGAGCAATGCCTGCATTAGGAATGAAAGGCAACCCAGGAGATGACTGCAGCTGCTGCCCACAGGCCACCTGCTATTTGGACTAGTTCCCATAGAATCTGCATTTCCCAACCATTTAATTATAGCTCCAAAAATTAACCTTTCCATAATAATGATTTAGATGTAACAGTTCAGTAGTGTCAAATATTTTGGCACAGTGGTGCAAGAGGTCTTCACAGCTCTTTCTGCTTGCAAAGCCAAAACTCAAGATCTATAAAGCATCAACTTTTGTCCCCCTCAGCTCAGCTCCTGAGAACCACCATTCTACTCTCTTTCTCTGTAAAATTGACTGTTCTAGATACAGCACCTATGTGGAATTATGAGGTGCTTTGTCTTTTGTGTCTATCCTTATTTCACTTAGCACAATGTCATCAAGAATTGACTATGTTGTAATATGTGACATTGTTATTTGAAGAAAGAACGATTTTCCATGAGTGAATAATATTTCAACGTATGGATTTACCACATTTTTTCTTCCTCCATTAGTGGACATTGAGGACATGTTCTGATTTTCAGGGATTTTATGTCACTGCTCTTTTCTTACCTTCCTACACAGACTAACAAGTCAAAAGAAGATTCCGAACACAGGTGAAGTGCATTGAGAGGACTGGCGAATGACGGAAGAGAGAAAACCATACTTTCTTTAATTTACCCTGATCCCTATCAGGAAGAATAAATCAGCTGAAGAATAAATCAAAATTATTGCAGGTCCAGAGTTTTCTCCAAGTGTATCTTTCACAGATACGAAATCCCTGCTTTCCCTTCCTTTAACACAACTTCTAGAAAATAATGAGCAGACTTTCTACATATGTAGAGTTGAACATGATCAATATTTTTTATAAAAACAGAGACCATATGTTGTAAAATATAATACAATAGCTATAAGAGGTCCACTAAATACAAGAAAAAATAGTAGTTAGCATACAATTAATCATTCCATGCAATATATATGTATTGCATGCATCATTTGGCCAGACCTTAAAAAATGCTCAATAATGTTGGCAAGTTGGGGAAGGCATACAATGAATCAACATCACCATCATTTCTTGTTCCTGTCAGAAACAAATTTTGAGTCAAAATTAAGAAATGCTGTTTACTTACACACCTGTAGCTATCACTATCATTATAGCAGGGCAAAAGAATGAAAGCCAGTTTATTATAGATAATTAAGCAAAAGCACAGAGATTGCCTCACACTGGCAAATATGACACCAGGCTAGCAAGTTTTGAAGTAAAGAACTTTGTACTAGTCTTCAGGTATAACGGGCAGTATTTGGTATTGGTTGCATGTGACAAGCAATATATTTGGGGCTGTTTACAAAGAGTAAAGATCATTAAACGTTAAGAAAACATAATGGTGCCATTCACCAGAACAAGTTTGGGCTGTTGGGTTGTGGGTTTGTTGCTGTTTGTTTTTTGTTTTGTTTAGTGGCTTTTGGTGATTAAACTGTTATTATGATTATTTTTATAATTATTTATTTATTATATGTATATGAGTACACTGTCACTATCTTCAGACACATCAGAAGAGGCATCAATCCCATTACAGATGGTTGCGAGCCACCATGTGGTTGCTGGGAATTGAACTCAGGACCTCTGGAAGAGCAGTCAGTGCTCTTAATCACTGAGCCATCTCTCCAGCCTGTTATTATGATTCTTAAGATGAAAAGTCACCATGGTAAAACTGCTTCTCAAGTACTTCTCATATGCACTGGATGACTAACACAAGCTAAGTCATTCTGATTACCACAACTGAAGGGACAAAGAGGAAAGCTGCAGCACAGACAGGTCACACAACGTGTGTGAAGATACACAAATGCCGAGTAGGAGAGTCAGGACTTGACTCTCCTTCTCTGAAGCCATCTTTAGTATTCCTTGGAAAAAGTCACTACAGAAAAAAAGAATGAGAAAAGAAGGATGCTGGCTTTTGTAGCAAGGATGGCTAAAATATTGGGGGGGGAGTACTGTGCTCTTCTCGTTAAAAGCATCTTCATCATCCATTACATAATATTTATTAGGTACCTTAACCCCTCATGCTCTATAGTCCTTTGGGATACCAAGAAAAGAAATAACAGATTTGTTTTTCTCAGTGAAAAAGAGAACATTTTGTGATTTCTATTTCTCTTTAAAGTTTGTCCATGCACTTTTTCATTATTTTAAGATAATTTTACTTTATTTTTCTTCAATTGCTACTGCCTCTAAAGGAGAAAATGAAAACAATTGCAGAACAAAGTGCTTCTTAGCATAAATAATCTGCACTGTCATTTCTGAGAAGTCCCAACAAGAGACTAAAGAAACCCTTGATGGACCAATGAAGGAAGAGAGGGGGTGGTTCTCATCTCAGGCATTTAAGTAAGGCTTAGTTAAGTGATTTTTAGTTTGAATTTGATGGGTGAGAAGGCAAATACTTCACATTAAGTACATTCTGTTAAATTCAATTTAGTGCTCACTATAACTTGAATATGGCTTTTCCTCACCAACACTCATGTTGGGGGTATAATTTCTTATGAAAGTTTTAAGAGACAGGTCTTTGTGGATGTAGTTGATTAATAGAGTGCAACCTTCCTAAATGGAGTAATGTTTTTCCCAAGATATTAAATCAGTTTCTCAAGGCTGTATAAGGTCTCTTGGAACAAGCTTGGTCTCTTGAAGTTGGATTACTTACTGGGAGGGAGGCAGATGTCAAACAAGCTTGTCATCTCCCTTCACATATACATACATATTTTTTGTAGGTACCTGTTTCTATTTTCTGCTTCTCCACTATGATATGATGCAGTAGCTTTTCTCTTCAGAAAGTCAATCAAAGCAGCTGCCCAAATAAAACATCTTTGTAAAAATTAATTTTCAAAACTTCAGTTATATTTATTATAGCAACAGAAAATGGAATAAGCCCAGGAGAGAGGCATGGGACATTCAAAAAAGTTTATATCCTTCCAGATTCTTTAGACTAAGTGGCGTGGATTCTAAGAGGTGCTGAAAAATAATTAAATAGTATTTTCCTTTTTTCTTCATTTCTCAAGCAATTTCTGAAACATCTTTTGGAAAGAAAACAAAAATCAGAAAATGTAAAGATGTTCCGTCTTGGAAACCATCAAAGCCACAGGAATAACCACAGCCACAAACCAAGTGATTAACTGACTCTCCCTGAGCATCCCCCAGCACTGCCAACATTACTCTGCAAGAGAAAGACAGTGAGACATCCGCTCCTCAGCCTGGGACAGGTGCAGAGGTGGACCTTGATGAAAATCCTGATCATCAGTTGCCTGTTATTTGATGTTCACTATGCCTGGAGAAGAACATGCTACTTATGCCTTAATCCTCAGCAAGACCAAACGTAAGTAAGTACATACTATTAATATCTTCATTTTATAAAAGAGGAACCTGGGACTCTAAGTTACAGAGCTGGGATAGTATGGAGGATGGAAAGCGAACCTTGTTCTATTGGCTCTGGTAAGAGTTTGTATGACTTGAATGAAAATGGCCTCCATAGACACATATATTTGAATCACCAGGAAGTGGCACTATTCAAGAATCATTAGAGGTTATAGTCTTGTTGGAATAGGTATGGACTTGTGGAGGAAGTATGGGAGGGCTTTGAGATTTTCAGAAATCCAAGCCAGGCACAGTATAGTGTCTCTTTTCTCCTGCTGCCTTTGGATCCATATGTAGAATCTCAAATACTTCTCCAACACTATGTCTGCCTTTTGCCACCATGCTGCCCACCATAATGAGAATGAATTACTAAACCTCTGAAACTGTAAACAACCCCCAAATTAATTCCCTTCTTTATAAGAGTTGCCTTGGTTATGGTGTCTCCTCACAGCAAAGAATAGTGCTAAGATAGATGGGAGATTGATATTACTTTTTTCCCTCTCTGACACAGATTCTAATCTTCATGTTATATATTAACATGTGCTCAGTGAAAAGGGAAGTTTCAGTCTTGTAAGCATAATTAGAACTGAGATCCTGGAGCCCCTCAGGGGAGTTGGTTTGAAAAGGCTGAAAAAAAAAAAATCCAAAAGTAATTACCTATCTTCAGCCTTTGAGACCTTGGCCCTTTAATAGAAAGCAGGAATCTGAGGGGGTATTTCAGGTAAAGATACTTTGGTGGTTACACAACGAAAGTTAAGAGGAATGAAAACAGGATCTGGAGAAGTCTTCACTGGTACAATCTGGAAGCCATTTCCCATTGAATGTATTTACTCTCTTTATTTGACTAATGAGGAAACTGACGCTGAGATATTGCCAAAGACATTAGCAAGGTGACACCTGGCAGATATTGTGGTGATCGTTCTGGTTCTTCCTAACCTCTGAGCTCTGTCTGCTCAAGCATACTGCCAGAATCTGCTCTGGGGCATTTCATTGTATCTTAAGCACTACTGCTAGAGACAAGAATTGCTGGTGGCAGATTTTGGTCCGAGAATGTGCATAAAGAGTTCTTTACTTCATTAAGATGGAGGGCCAAGAAAGATGTGGACTGTGTGAGCTAGGCCTTGAGGAACTGCAGCTCAAAGTAACAGTGTTGATTACATTCACCATTTTGCTAAATGGACATTGCCTTACCAATTTGCCTCAGTTGAAACATTTATGATATAAACTCTTGTCTGTTATAAAGCAGTCACTTAATCCTGGTTCCTGATATTTTAAATATGGTCTGCAGTCCAAATAGAGGTGCACAATGGCCACCACAGGTAAGCTCTGAGTTACTCTTGTAGCTGTTATAGAAGCCAAGGACATTTGGACACAATCACCAATATTTTCATTTGATGTGTATGATGAATCCATAAAAACCATCAGTAAAATCAGTGCTTTTTATTTTCAATCCCAATCCCTATGTGAACATTTTATGGAAGTACTTCTATCAGATGCTACAAGGTTTTCAGAGAAAGCTCAGTACTGCTTGCTGTCCCAACACAGCCTGAAAAGACTCACTAAGGTCTTTCCTGGCCTTATTTGCCTTTTGATACTCAGTCATGGCCCTCATCTCTTCCACAGCGTCCTAGGAAAGAATCTTGCTACCCTAAAGAAATAGAAGAGGTCTGGAGAAGTGGTATGTGCGTGGGGTTGGGAGGTGGTCTGTAAAGGCCTCTTTATCCCGACTTTTGTATTTTCACATTATTTCTTTCCAGGCTGGTTGGGCCAATGTTAATTGGTACAGCTGGTTTGATACTTAAATGATTAAATAGCAGGTGGAGCAGCTGGTGTGGCACAAGACCCCTGGGAAAGATGGAGATGTTGCTGCTCCTGGAAGGGGAAGAATCTAGTGGAACTTGAGCCTTTTAGAGGCTGCTAACAAGAAGGAATAAGGATCTATTCCTCTGCACCTGCTGGGGTTGATGCTCACATATCCATCTAGATTCCAATAATGTAGGTCCACCAAAATGACTGAGACAGCCTATTTTTAAGTAACTGAGCTGTGAAGGCACAATTCTTCACAAAGATTTAAGAATCATTAAGATCATAGTTCTCAATTCTGGCCAGCCGCACATCAGAATAATCTAGGATTTTAGAGAAACGTGGACACCCATATCACATAAAACAGAATTCTCCCAACTTATTCTGCATTAAGCAAGAATTTAATAATAATAAGCAATAATAAGCACTTCTGAAATATTTGCTTATGTGTGTGAGACATATTTTAAGCACTTTACAAATATTAGGTTATTTAATACTCGTGAAATCACCGTGAAGACTGCCCTGTCCATGTTACCAGTGAACATATTGATGAACAAGCTTCCAGTCTAAAGTCCAATAGGCATTCTGGCTCCAATGTCTGAGTACTTTACTCCTATAGTATGGATCAGCTGGCTTCTAAGGTCTGGTTCATTGAAGTCATTTGGCTCCTATAAGGATGCAAACCATAAATCTAAAAGTTTAAAATTAGAAGGGAGCCAAGACCTGGAAGCTGCTGTGTTTTTGATGGTTGCCTGCAGTGTGCCTTGCATTCTGGCAGATTGGATTGCTTGCCTTGGGCTGATCTTACACTTCCCTTTCCTTGATTAATTCTGTAAATGCTAATGCTGCCTAGGGCTTTATCCTCTGCCATGATCTCTTGAATTCCAAAGCTATATAGGCAATTGCTCTTTTAACACATTTTTCTAGCTCTATATACCCACCACTTTGTTTGAAAGCTGTTTCTTCTCTGTTTTGTTTCACAGTGAAAGCATCACTATCCATTCAGTCACTCAAACTCAACATCTGAGACTTGAGACTCTTTCCTGTCATGTATATCCTAGCAGTTTGAGTTTGAGATGAGTCCCAAATCTCTGTCTCAGACCTCATATTCAGCAAAAAAATCTAGAAATTATAGTACTTACCAAGCAGTTCCACCTGAGTGGCCAAAAACAAAAACAAAAACAAGTCTAGACAGTCTAGACCCAACAAGTGTCAGGACTTGTCATATATTTCAGAAAAGAGGCTGGTTCTCTATGGGGTGTGGGAGAATTGAGGCACAAGGATAAAATGCAAGGTTGTATCTTAGATCTTCTAGCTTAGTTTTGCCATTAAAGATAAGACATTAAAAAGAGATGCCTTGGCTAAGGTTTCAGCTCAGTGGTGAAGCTCTCACCTAGCATGTACAGAGACTTTGTTTGGTAAGGCCCCAGACACACAAAACCCTCTTCTCTCTGGACAGGAAGTAGTCATGAGAAAACTTCCCCAGTAATTCAGGCTGGAATCTTGCCATTGCATTTTCTACCATCCTTTGGGAATGGCTTGGTTCTAGGTCAGTGTTCAAGCACCAGCCCCACTCAGAGTTGTTTTGTAGCAGAAGTTGAACATGTGTAAAGCCAAGGGAGAGCATTTGTTTACTAAATCCTTGAAGGACATGTAGTTTAGCATTGACGTCCTTCCTTTCAAAACCTCAATGTTTTTACTTTGCTTTTTGTGCATTATGGTCACATATTTCAGACCTTAAACTCAGGATAATTATTATACCCAAATTATGCTAGCAACTTCCCCCAGGGTACTGATTTTGTTCTTCAAATGGCATGTTCATATTATATTATTGTATGCAGCACCATAAAACACCAAGAGTCATCTGATATATCACAGAAAAAGGTAAGTTTTAGAGAATTTAAAATGAATGGTAAAAAGTTAGATGAAACTTTTTAATGTTATTCATTTAAAACTAAAATACTGCCCAGGATAGAAAATCACACGTGATTGGCTGGCCTCAGCAATGGGGTTTGATTGGTAGAGTCTGATCAGAACCTTGCAAATTAGATAGGAAAGGGAGACACTATTGGATTTGAGCAGTCTCAAAGTTTATCCCCATGGTCCTGCCTTGTCTCTATGCTGCCTATATTTTTCCTGTTCTGAGTTCTCCTCTGGGTCTTTCTTCTCTACCCTTCTGGTCTCTGGATTACTCTTGTCCCATTTCCTGGCATTCTTTTTAAGTCTACTTAATTTTCAGTTCCTTGATGATGCTCTGTTTCTGTGTCCACTGACAATGGGCTGTTTTCCTGACAATCCACAGGAAATCTTTGTAAGGTAATGGAATTCTAGCATTTGTAAACTGTAGTTATATATTTCATACAATTGTAAAGTCAAAATTAGAAGCATGAATGAACTATAGGTACTGGTAATATGGGGTAAATCTTAAAATGGCATCGAACAAAAGTGAGAAGACACAGCATTTTGACTCTAGTATTCCAACTATAAAATAAGAGACACAATATGTGTTCTCTTATTTGTCAGTTTCCTTGACATTGGATAGTAAACCAGTACCATCATTAGCACACAAAAAGTACCAACAAACATGTCTTCAAATGAGTAGGAATGGCTCTTATATTGCAAAACATCCATTCATGTTTCTACTTAACAAATTAGCTGTCACTCACTTCAGGAATTAGTCCCTTCAACTCCCTCTTCATGTCCCAGACTATGTGGAGTCCTCTCTTTACAGTCCCTTGTGTTGTCATTCTTCTAACAAGAGTGTTATTTGAAAATAATAACCTTAAATAATCTATCTCTACTTCCCCTCCCCTCTTCCACAGCTTTAAGTCCTAGGAAGGCAGAGAAAGTGCTCCTCTTTGGTTAACAGTCTATCCTTGGTGCTTACTATTAGGTCATCTATGGATTTGGTGGAATAAGGACAACCCTTCACTGATTTGGATAAATTATTCTTACCATATGTTTGTGCTGTGCTTTGCCCAATAGGAACTTGTAATCTATACAGCAAAAGTCATAATTTCTTTAATTTTCCCCCCATTGGATATTGTATTTATTTACATTTCAGATGTCATCCCCTTTTCCCACCCCCTAAAACCCCCCTATCCCATCCCCCCTCCTCCTTTTTGTTTTTATACAATTTTAATTACATGCAAGTATTAAGGTCATTTCTAGGTTGAGGAAACTAGCAATACATTAGATGCAAATAGTCAAGGAACAAGCAAGACAATAAACACAAATAGTCAAAGAACAAGCAAGGCAGTAAACAAACTCCCATGATCACTATTTCCAAGGGCTTATCAGGATGACCAAAATATCTGAGCTTACTTCCCTATCCTAGCACAAAGACATTTCCATGTCTGAAGCCTACTTCTTTGTTCTAGCCTAAGATTTAGATCTGCCTGAAATTACTTCTTTGTTCTAGCCTAAGTCAGATCGCTGCCTGAAGCCCATTTCCTTGTTCCTGGCTAATGTCAGATTCCTGCCAAAGCAGCCCCAAAGGCTCCCCACCTCTCCCCTTTTTTAATTTCATTAACAAGACTGAGACTGTCTTACGTCGCTCTGATAAGAATGCCTTCCTTACCTGTCATGGAATACGAATTATCCAAAGCAATGCATTTCTGTCTTAGGTTGGTAAGGCTCTGTGCAGAATCTTACCCATCTTTGGTTGTGTGCTGTACTTTAAGCCATGATTTCTAACTATGTTTCTTGTTCCTTGATGGACATTGTAGCATAAACCAATCACAGTTCTTGATGGTTAGGATCCTAACACACAATGACACAATTTTCTTTTTTCTCACTGAGACCAGACCAGTTGATACCAATTTGTTTTGCTACCAATGCACAATGGCAAAAACTGATTTTTGGAGGGACTAAACCAATAGATGCAAAATTTGATGGTCTATGCTGACCAACAGAATGTGTTTTAATGCATCTTATGAAAGGCTTGGCTTTAATGCATCTTATGAAAAGCTTGGCAAAAACTAGGGTCAACCATCTTCATTATGAATATTTATAGCCTTTTGTTCCATCTGTGGCCCTAGAAAAACCCCAACAGAGGCTAGCAGTAATAAAAGCCTTAAAGCAGTAGATTAGTTAAAGACAGTAGGTATAGAATAAAATGACCTCCTTAAACTGCAGTCTATGAGAGGCCTGTGGTTGGGAACCATCTGTCTGCCTTGTAGCTGTGGGCATTGCCCTATCATGTTGCCCCAAAAAGATTGCTGTGGTAGAGTTACAGGAAGAATGGCCTCTGAGTCCAAGAAGACATTGTGCTTACGCAATTACAGGAGCAGATGCCGAAGCAGACTAGCTCCTCATGTAAATGAACCTAGAGGCTGTGAGGCGAAGCAGCTGGTACCATTCTTAATTTCCCCAGTGGTTTGTTCTGGCACACTATGTGGAGCCACATACACAGAGAGAAGGAATAAAAAAAAAAGCATAACTTATGTCCTTCCTAAACCCAAAAAACAGAAATATTGTTGTTGAAGAGCATTAAGATGGTTTTCACTTAGAATTTTTTCTTTTCCATGTTTAAACAAGTAAGAAACATGACGAGAATGACCACATCATGTACTGCTTGAACTATGATCCATAACCAGAACACTATTATATGTGGCCTCTCCTAAGCAATTAGGATGTTTGGTTTTTCTAGCCTTGACTATTACCTTAGGTAAGCGATAGGCTCCCCAGAGTCCTAAAAATCCAACAGTAAGGGATGGCATAATGTACCTGATAAGGGTTGCAGTAGCAAATTGAATAGCTGGATTTGACCATGTGTTGCCTTGGCATTCACATCTCCACTGCAGTCTGTTCCATTACACCAGTGGGTACACAATTGAAGACCACGACTCCCTTTGCTTTCTCTATAACATTCATAAATTAGAACTTGAATCCATGTTGATTCAACTAAAAAAGTCTCTGGTTTTAAAATACCCCTCTGATTAATTTATTAATTCAATTTATATCTGTGGATTAGCCATGGTTTGGTACAGATTGTTTAATGCCATATATTTAAACAAATATTAAGAACTGGCTTCACCCAACTTCTGCAAGGTTATTCTGACCTCTATATACAACATGGGTGGTGTATGAGGACCCCCCACCCCCACTATGCCTACATGAAAAACAAGTGAATATGAAATAAAATAAAAACAGGAATTAGTTCAAGCTATGAGAAAACTAGTCTCCACCTGGAAGAGCTTTCACTTTAGTACGGGGATAGACACATGTGTGGGTAATTTAAAGTAACAATAAAACCAAATATCATCATCAATGTATATAATGGTTTACTAAAATATAAATTGCATAGTACATTGCATGATTTATTAATATCATATAAAATCTATTTATACAGTTTGTTCTACCTGTCCATAGATTCAACCAGCCTTGAATGAAAAAATACTTGAAAACAAAAATGCATGCATTATTAAAAGACTATGAAGACACAAATTTGGGAGTAGAAGGACAGGTGTGGAGTGATTCTGGGACAAGTTAAGGAGAGAAGTAGGGATAAATATGTTCAAAACACAGTATAAAATTCCCAAAGAATAAAAGTATTATATAAAAAGTAATGGCGTTTCTCTCTCCTCAGCTAGCAAGATGCACAAAGGAAAGAAGGTCTAAGGGGAAGAAGGTAGCCCCAGCCCCCACTGTCATCAAGAAATAGGAGACCAGCCGGGCAGTGGTGGCGCACGCCTTTAATCCCAGCACTTGGGAGGCAGGAGCAGGCGGATTTCTGATGTTTGAGGCCAGCCTGGTCTACAGAGTGAGTTCCAGGACAGCCAGGGCTACACAGACAAACCCTGTCTCGAAAAAACCAAAAAAAAAAAAAAAAGAATAAGGAGACCAAAAAGGTGGTCAATCCTTTGTTCAAGAAAAGGTCCAAGAACTTCAGCATTGGACAGGACAATCCAACCCAAAAGAGATCTAACATGCTTTGTCAAATGGCCCCGCTACATCAGGGTGCAGCAGCAAAGAGCCATCGTCTATAAGCGGCTCAAAGTACCTCCTGCTATTAACCAGTTCACCCAGGCCCTGGACAGGCAAACAGCTACTCAGCTGCTTAAGCTTGCCCAAAGTACAGGCCAGAGACAAAGACAAGAGAAGAAGCAAAGGCTACTGGCCCATGCTGAGAAGAAGGCTGCTGGCAAAGGGGACAGCCCAACTAAGAGACTACCTGTCCTCTGAGCAGGAGTCAATACAGTCTTGGTGGAGAACACGAAGGCTCAGCTGGTGGGTGATTGCCCATGAGTAGACCCCATTGAGCTGGTGGTTTTCCTGCCTGCCCTGTGTAGAAAAATGGGGGTGCTCTACTGCATCATCAAGGGAAAGGCCAGGCTAGGGCACCTGGTCCACAGGAAGACATGCACCACTGTTGGGCCTTCACGCAGGTTAACTTAGAAGACAAAGGTGCTCTGGCTAAGCTGTGGAAGCTATTAGGACCAATTTACAATGGACAGATATGACGAGATCCGCCGCACTGGGGAGGCAAGGTCCTGGGTCCTAAGTCTGTGGCTCCCATTGCCAAGCTGGGAAAGGGCAAAGGCTAAAGAAACTCGCCACTAAAACTGGGTTAAATGTACACTAAGCTTTCTGTACAAAATATAATTACAAAATTATCAAAAAATAAAATAAAAATTAATGGATATGTACTAAGCATGTTCAGAATTTTTTCATGACTTTATTCTGCAAAACAGTACATGTTAACTAGTTTTTGTAGGATTACAAAGTTTTAAGTATTTTATTGTAATTAATCAATAGTGATTTAAAAGAATAAAGTATGTAGTCTATATGCAATACTGAATCATTTTATATTAGGGACTTGAGCATCCACAGAGTTTATTATGTGTGGATGTGGGACATAAGCTGTGGGGGTTAGAATCAGTTCTCTGCCAGTATCGCATTATGATATCTTTTGAGCTATTATCAGAAGATGGACTTGGTATGAAAGGGTGGGCTTGGATAGAAGTAGGGCGATGGAGATTTCTGGCCACACTCTTGGTGGTAGAATTTGCATTGAAGTTGGTAGTAGCAGAGTAGGTAGGGAGTGAATGGCCTTGAGAAGCAAGAAACAATGGTTTCAGGACTTTCCAATAGATGATTGATGGGCTATAATGGAGGGAAGAGTAAAGTAGGTTTCTTGAGTTACTAGCATGGAGAATGAGATTGAGGGAGGGCCATTAGCTAAGATAGGACTCATAGGAAGAACAGAGGAAAAGCTCTTCCATGTGAAAAAAATGGCAGCTGCCAATATACCTAACCCATAAACTTTCTGTATTTGTTTTATTTTACCTTAATCACAGTAGTAGGGATTGAACCCAGGGCCTCACACAAACTAAGCAAATGCTCTGTCAATTAATTTGCATATCATGTCACCCCTCTGCAACTGTATGTATATTTCGGTGGACTTTGGTCATTAAAATAAAGGCTACACAAAAGTAATTTTACTGCAAGTCCTTCAGTTTTCATAGCCACAACAAATAGTTCTCAGTGTCTTGTTTAGTCTTCTATTGCATAGAAGCTGTTATACATAGTATAGTATTATAGGAATTCTCCAGGCCATTTTTTTTGGTTTTAAAATTGCTATTTTCCATTGAAGCCTGGGAAGGGGAAGTGATTTCCACAAGGTTATGGTTTGTAGCATGTCAAGATCTAGAAGGCAGGTGTTTTTCCTCCCAGCTTTCTTGTTTGTTCTTTCTCAATCCCAGAATTAGACTGATTATATACTTGGCATTTTTGCTCTTTTCCATGTACTCTGCCTGAGCATATGTATGAGAACTTCTATGGAATTCTCTTTAGAATCAGGTTCATATATCTTTTATTTGTGAATATATATATGATATTAAAATATTTTATGGTTCTTGAAAATTTAATTTTGACGGTATTAAAAGAAAGAGTTAAGATCAATAAAAAATGTTATCTCAGGAAGCAAAATGTATACAGAAGAGACACTTCCCCTCATTCTGAGTCTGTTATGTTCTTTACTTGGGATTATAAGTTCTTTTTTGTGTTCTCCCCTCTCTCTGTCATTTTGGGGGGAGGGTCGCTGGCACACCTCTGACCAAGAATGCTAGGGATGCTAGTGATCCTTCCCTCAGTCCTTCTTTACCTGATCCTCCCCCTTCTCCCTACTTACATGTGCTTCCTCATTATTCTCCTTTGGCTTCAAATCACTTACTATTGATAGTCCCTTTGTAGTTTCCAGGATTCTTCAGGAACTGCACATTAAATATGTAAATTTAAAGGCCTGATACTAAGGTTCATGGTATCAGTGAGAACATGTGTCATTTGTCTTTCTGGGTCTGAGTTACCTTCTCACTCAACTGTTTTCTAGATCTGTTTTACCTGCAACTTTCAGTTTTCTTTATAAGCTAAATAAATTTCCACTCTGTATATTTACCACACTTTAATTATCCATGTGTTAGTTGATGCATATCTAGAGTGCTTCCATTTCCTAACTGAATAGAGCAGCATAGAACATAGCCAAGAAAGAATCTCTCTGTTGGACATAGAGTGCTTTCACTAAGAGTTGTATAGTGGGGTCAGATAGTAAGTTGGTTTTTTTTTTTTTTGGTTCTCTAAGGCACTACCACATTGATTTCCACAGTAGCCTCACCAATTTGCATTCAACCAACAGTGCATGACTGTTTCCTGTTCCCCACTTTCTCTCTATACTTTGTTGTCAGTTTTCATAATCTTAGCCATTCTGAGTAAGATAAGATGAAATCTCAAGGCATTTCAAATTTGCATTTCCCTTATGGCTAAGGAGAGTGAACACTTTTAAAAACATTTCTATGCCATTTATATTTCTTCTGAAAACATTGAGTTCCAAGCCCTTGAGATATTTTCTTTTTTAAAGTTTATCATTAGTAATTTTTTATTTTCTTTTCCTACCTCCAATACCAACCATTGTATCCTCAACTTGCTCCCTTTTGAAATCATGGACTTTTTCTGTTTAATTATTATTGGTGTGTATCTGTGTGCCTAAATATGTAAATAAATAAAAATATAAATATATACTACTTATATTTATATATTTCACAATATAATATATTTATAATAACTAGATTATATTTGTAATATATTACATTCTTGTATGAATATGAGTTTAGGGCTGACCACTTGGGATTGAATAACCAACTAGGAGGTTTATCCCTAGAAAGACTATTTTTCCACTCTCAACATTCTTTAGTTGTTTGTGTGTGTTTCTTTTTTCCTGTGATTTCCTATTTCCATGTTAGTGCATTTATTAGTGTTGTCATTTGTTCATGTCTTGTTTACGCAGCCACATTGTTGATATGTCAAATGTCAACCCATTTGACAGCCAGAGAAGTATGACAGTGAGTCCACTATCATGGAATCCACTAGTCTTACCATGTTGCCCACCATCCTAAAACAGCTAGCCTGATAGAAAGATGGAATGGCCTTTTGAAGACATAAGTTACAGTACTAGTTAAGTGTCAGCAGCTTAGAAGGCTGGGAGTATATGCTTTGAATCAGCATCCAATATATGGTACAGCTTCTCTATAGCCAGAATCCATGGTTCAGGAATCAAGGGGTAGACAATGGAATAGTCACACTCATTATCACTCATAGTGACCCACAATAAACTCATATTCCACAAGACTGGATGACTCAGCTCACTTTAAATCCTATGCCAGAATTGCAAAGTAAGTAGGTTCTAATGCCAGTGAAGGAGTGGAATTTACATCAAGAGCATAATAAGAAAGCAAAGAGCAGCAAAAGTTTCCTTCTTTCATGTCCTTTATATAGGCTGCACGAGAAGGTGTGGTTCAGATTAAAGGGATATCATCAACATCAAAAATATCTGGATTAAGAGTGGATATTACCACATCAAATAATTTAATTAAGAAAAAGAAACCCTCACAGATGTACTCAGCCACTTGGGTTTTGTTAATTCTAGATGTAGTCAAGTTGACAAGCAGGAATAGTCATCACAACCAACATGTCTGCCTAAGCAATATACATTTGTAAGTACATTCTCCCAGTTTTTTGAATTTCCTTAGTGTCTACTGCAATGTCTCATTTTTCATATCTAATTTTTATGAATTTGGGCCTTTTCCTTCTGTAAGTTAATTTAGCTAAGAGTTTGTCGATTGTCTTTAATCTTTTCAAAGAACCAACTCTTCATTTTATTGATTCTTTTTTACTGCTTTCTATACTGTCTACCCCGATCTTTATTGTTTGTCTTCAACTACTGTTTTTAAGGTTTGATTCATTCTTGTTTTTCCAGTAAATTAGGCTTATTATTAGGTTGGTTGTTTGAGATCTTCTTGATATTTTAATGTAGACAAAGTTATAAAACTTCCCTGTTAGGACTGCCTTTATCATATCTCATACATTTGGCTATGATGTTGTATTTTCATTATTATTTTATTCTAGGATTTCAAAATTTCCTTCTTGATTTCTGCAAGAACTCATTATTCAGTAGTATACTATTTAATCACTTCTCTCTTTTTCTAATTTCTATTCCCATGACGTAGTTTCACTTATCTTAAGGCCAACCTCCAATTCACTATGTAGCTAATGATGGACTCCTAATTCTCCTTCTTGAAGCTGCTGAGTTCTTGGATTACAGGTATAAGTATTTAATGCATGTCTATTTATCAGAAGGCGCGTTGCTTTAGCAACTGAGAGTGTTTCATGATGCACTTGAGCCCTAAATTTTCTAAATGTAGTCCCTAATATTATTCTGGAATTTTGGTTAGTCCAGTGTTTACTGCTCTAGTTGGGAGTGTGAACCAGGGAGAGTAAGATCTAAAAATAAGGTGTACTAAAGTCTCATGCAATGGAAAACTTTATTCAGAGCATCAGACAATTTATTCTCTGAGAGTTAAGAAAAGTCACCTGAATAAAGTGTACAAATCACAAGGACAAGCCATATATGGGAAAAAAATATTTTTCCAAAGAGACACATGAATAACAACAGCTGAAATAAATTCACGCCTATCTGCTACACCTGGGAAGAGCACAAAAAACACACTGTAATAAGAAAAGAACAATTCCCTGTTTTTAAGAAACTGGGGTCACATGACTCTTGTTTCATGGAGTTTTCTCATAAGCACTCAGTTTTCTCATAAGCACAACTCCATTCTTGGACTGTGTTCCAACAGTCCAATATTAGAACAGTAAATATATTCTCTAATGTTAGCATTTTGGAATTTTGGTTAGTTCAATATTAAAACTTTTCCTTCCCTTTTACAGGAATTGACATTGCCTTTAAAGTTTTTTGCTCTGTGCCAAAATTGTTTGGTGGGCTGAAGATTGCTGCTCCATTGTGGACAGATGAGAAATTGTTAACCTATTTATTACAATCTACATAAAATTCTATTTTTATGGTGTCTTCATGTCATTATTGGCACTTTACTACTTATCTGCAGTGATTTAACTTTTTTTCACTTTGACCATCTACACTTTTTTTTTTTTTTTTAAAGAAAATGGACATTACGAATAGGGTTCACATACCCAATTCCAGGTTTAGAAAGGTTTTTTGAATGTCATAAGAATCCAGAAATATAGATATTCACAGTGCCTGATGCTATTTACCTGTTATTGAGTGCTTATATTAATCAAACACTAGGCTAAGGGATTTGCATAGAGTAGCTCATCACATGCTCAAGCAATCACCAGTGCATAACTTGTAACATATTGAATTTTGCCTCTCCACTCATATTTTGCAAAGCTAATTTTTATTAACTTTGAATATGACCTTATTTGGAGACAGAATCTTTATAGAGGTTCAACGATTAATATTAATTGTTAACTTGATAGAATTTAGAATCATCTTGGAGTCAAGTCTCTGGAAATGTCCATGATGGATTGATTGTCTTAACTGTCGGGGGAGACCTGACAATGGATTACCTATTTGGTGTTTCTGCTACCATGCAGCCTTTCACTTCCATGAGGCACTGTAACCTCAGACTCTGAACTCAAACACTTCTTTCCTTAAGCTGCTTTTGTCATGTGTTTTATTGAAGCAATGTGAAAGTAACTAATGCAAGAGATAATCAAGATAAAAATTTAGATTGTCACATCAGACCTTAATTCAACAGGAATACTGTCTTTATAAAAAATCTGGAGAATTTGACAATAGACATATCTGAAAGAAGAAAACCATGAGCAAATGAAGACCTCAATCAACAGGACAAGGTGGGCCTTGAGCTCACCTTGACTCATTTTACTTCAGGAGACAAACCCAGACCATAGCTGGGTTTTACACTTCTACCTTCTAGAAATGAAAGGTAGCATGTTGTATTCTTTAAGAATTCTCAGTTGATTTCCAAATATTGAACCGTCCCTGCATTCCTGGGATAAAGCCCACTTGATCATGATGGATGATTGTTTTGATGTGTTCTTGGATTCGGTTTGCCAGAATTTTATTGAGTATTTTTGCATTGATATTCATAAGAGAGATTGGTCTGAAGTTCTCTTTCTTTGCTGGGTCTTTGTGAGGTTTAGGTATGGAGCAATGTTTGTGGCTTCATAGAACGAACTAGGTAGTGTTCCTTCTGTTTCTATTTTGTGGAATAGTTTGAAGAGAATTGGTATTAGGTCTTCCTTGAAGGTCTGATAGAGTTCTGCACTAAAAGTATCTGGTCGTGGGATTTTTTTGGTGGGGAGACTTTTAATGACTGCTGCTATTTCTTTCAGGGTTATGGGACTGTTTAGATGGTTTTATTTGCACCTGACTTAACTTTGGTACCTGGTATCTGTCTAGAAAGTTGTCCATTTCATCCAGACTTTCCAGTTTTGTTGAGTATAGGCTTTTGTAGTAGGATCTGATGATTTTTTTAATTTCTCTCAGTTTCTGTTGTTATGTCGCCCTTTTCAGTTCTGATTTTATTAATTTGGATACTGTCTCTGTGCCTTCTGGTTAGTCTGGCTAAGGGTTTGTCTACTTGTTAATTTTCTCAAAGAACCAGCTCCTGGTTTTATTGATTCTTTGTATAGTTGTTTTTGTTTCTACTTGGTTGATTTCAGCCCCTGGTTTTGATTATTTCCTCCTCTTGGGTGTATTTGCTTCTTTTTGTTCTACAGCTTTCAGGTGTGCTATCAAGTTGTTAGTGTATGCTCTCTCCAGTTTCTTTTTGTAAGCACTTAGAACTATGAGTTTTCCTCTTGGTACTGCTTTCATGGAGTCCCACAAGTTTGGTATGACGTGTCCTCATTTTTATTAAATTCTAAAAGTCTTTAATTTCTTTCTTTATTTCTTCCTTGACCAAGTTATCATTGAGTAGAGCATTGTTCAATTTCCACATGTATGTGGGCTTTCCATTGTTTTTGTCATTATTGAAGACCAACCTTAGTCCGTAGTGATCTGTTAGGATGCAAGGGATTATTTCAGTCTTTTTGTATCTATTGAGCCTGTTTTGTGACCAATTATATGGTCTATTTTGGAGAAGGTACGATGAAATGCTGAGAAAAAGGTATATTCTTTTGCTTTAGGATGAAATGTTCTATAGATATCTGTTAAATCCATTTGGTTCATAACTTCTGTTAATTTCATTGTGTCTCTGTTTAGTTTCTGTTTCCATGATATGTCCATTGCTGAGAGTGGGGTGTTGAAATCCCCCACTATTATTTGGTGAGGTGCAATGTGTGCTTTGAGCTTTAGTAAAATTTCATGTTTGTGGATGCCCTTGCATTTGGAGGCATAGATGTTCAGAATTGAGAGTTCATCTTGGTGAGATTTTTCCTTTGATAACTATGACATGTCCTTCCTTATCTTTTTTTGATTACTTTCGGTTGAAAGTCGATTTTATTTGATATTAGAATGGCTACTTAGCTTGTTTCTTGGGACCATTTGCTTGGAAAATTGTTTTCCATCCTTTTACTCTGAGGTAGTGTCTGTCTTTGTCACTGAGGTGCGTTTCCTGTATGTAGCAAAATTCTGCGTCATGTTTATGTATCCAGTCTGATAGTCTAACATTTTTTTGTTGGGGAGTTGAGTCCATTGATGTTAAGGGATATTAAGGAAAAATGATTGTTGCTTCCTGTTATTTTTGTTATTAGAGCTGGAATTATGCTTGTGTAGCTATCTTCTTTTAGGGTTGTTGGAAGATTACTTCTTGCTTTTTCTAGGTTGTAGTTTCCCTCCTTGTGTTGGAGTTTTCCATCAATTATCCTTTGAAGTACTGGATTTGTGGGAAGATATTGCGTAAATTTGGTTTTGTCATGGAATATCTTGGTTTCTCCATCTATGATAATTGAGAGTTTTTGGCTGGTATAGCAGTCTGGTCTGGCATTTATCTTCCCTTAGAGTCTGTATGATATCAGTCCAGGATCTTCTGGTTGATGCAAAAGGTGGCCATGAATTTGAAGGAGAGTGAAGGGTATATGGGAGAGTTTGCAGTGAGGAAAGAGAAGAGACAAATGTTGGGATAAAAATACAATCTCAAAATAAACAAAAACAAACAAAAAAGCAAAAAAAAGATATTCTTCAAACCGTGATCTCCATATAAATACGTAATTTTATTCTGTGAAAATTTTCTATGTGCACAATTAGTTTTTGCAATTTTTCTCATTTAGTAGCATTTTTTTAAAATTTAAATCAGAAAGTGATCAGGCAGGCAAAAAGTTTTGCATGAGTCTTGAGTATCAAAATTACTTGATTTGTTAAAATATGTTCAAATACACTAAAAAGAATATGAATCAAAATTTATAAAAGAAACTATTCCTCCCCCTGTATATGCTATTTTTTTATGGAAATCCTAGAATACAAGATAACAGTACATATACTCTAGTCTAAGGTGAGTAAACTGACCTATGTATATGTGTACACACACACACACACACACACACACACACACACAACACACACAAAGTTATAAAGGAAACGAGAATTGTGCTGGAGCTAGAATTCAATTTTTTCTGGTCTCACATCTGCTATCTACTTCCAAATTGACGCAAGCATGGCATATGATTGCTTTTTCCTGAAGAGCTGAATCACCACCCAAGTATACCCTCTTAAGTTTGAGAACTACATAGAAATACAGTAACAATTGAAACCCATATTGAAATGCCCTTGGACTTTAAGAACTACTTTCACTGTGAATAGCTGAAATATAGATACTCTTTTACTGAAAAAACATACTTGGGACACCTAGAACAATATTTCTTAGCCTGAAGCTGTCAAGCCAGTATTACCCAACAAACTGGCTTCTTTAGGTCATTGTTATTCCTTACAATATTGAGCTCTGGGACCCGGTTTAGTCTCTCCTTGGGGTTACTTCCTGAGACAGGTTAGAGCAGTAGAGTCTAATATCTTCTTTTTGCTCATGTTGGAGACTGATGGGAAGGCAATAGAAACACCAAATCACTTCTATACCACATGTTCAAAAGGCTTTAAGTCACTTTCCATATAGCTATTAAGTCTAGATGTACTTAAGGTGGATACAAAAGTTTCTCCATGGAAATGTACTGAGCTATTAGAAACTCTACTAGGATAGGACAGCAGTTTGGATTATGCCACACAAACATTTCAAACCAAGTCTATGTAGTGCTAATGATTTGTATAAATGTGATGGTTAGATAAAAGGGGCTTTTGGAGTTATGCTTGAAGACACTAATTAAATTCACATCAACAAATCAACATATTGTCTTGCATAGCACTTTGGAAAATGCTTCTTTTGTTTGGGTAGCATTAATTAAATTCACAACATTTTGTTGATATTGAAGTTACCTTACAACACAGACAACCAAAGTTGAAGCTTTTGAAACAGCCCTTCTGAGTGCATTTCTGTGAAGCTGAGTAAATTAGAACAGTTTTTCCTTTCAAGGAGATAATTTCCCAGAATTTTCAAAATTTCACAGCAGATAGTGAGCTGTTGATTCTTTCCTAACAAATTCAATCCAAATGATGCATGCTTTTACTTAACTGCTACAGGCTTAACTGCAGTTTTAAATTATTCTCAATGCAGAGGCAATAAAGTATTTCAGTAAATATGTCTCAGAGGAGATGTTAGGAGGAAAATGTGCTAGCATTCCCAGTAGCCACTGTCCAGGTCACCGCTTTGAACTGCAAGCAAGACACATGCGAAAGAATTATGACTTGCCATGGGCAGTGTTTGTCAGAGTTAGGAGTTTATAAATATCTCAAGAGTCTAACGAAATGACTCCATGCAGGGATACTTCATTTGAGAACTAAATATCTGCAACCTTGTCTTGTCAACAAAATTAGATTTCTCTCTGTTATTATGTTGTTTCTACTTATGACTGCTTCATAGTGGAAACCTAGGGAGAAGATGAATGTGTGAGGAGTCTTCAGTGGCTGCTGGAATGAAACAATTCATTTCCTGACACTCCTTTTCCTTGGATCCTCAAATCAGGAGTTGCAAATGGCCAAAAGGAGTTGCTCATTTTGCTCAGCATGGCAGAGTAATCCTAGCTTTTGAATGCTAAGATAGAGCATTACATTTGCTTCAACAGATCTTGATCTAGTGATGACTGTGTGTGAAAGTCAGTCTTGCACTTGGTGCTGGCAAAGGACTGTGGAGAGATGCAGGACACTAGAGGGAACAAGAAAGAGGTGATGCACAAGAAATGGCCTCTACTCTGTTCGTAAGAGCTGTCATTTATTGAATCTAAATAACCGTGTACATAAATAATCACTGAATTAAATAATTCTATCAGTAAGTGTCATTTGTATATACAGTATACAAATAGAGAAACTAAGGCTCAGATGGTCAGTGACTGCTGCTCCCTTTCATTCTCTGTCAAGATCATCTCAACAGACCACCTAACTTTGGAGTGCCTCAGGCTTTGTCTTTGGATTTCTTGGTCATAATATTCTTCCCCCTTTACTGTTTCATTTAGTTTCCTGCCTTTAGAGACATCTTGGTTAATTAAATAGGTATCTTCAGAATGACAGGTCCTACTTAGAGTTCCCAATGGTGTCTCTGCCAGCCATCTCCCCAAATGCTTCCCTTGCTGTCTCATTATGAATTGATAGGCTTTCCACCTTTGTGTTCTTATTGGATAGGCTCACATCTTTCAAGAAGTTCCATGGCTACTATTTTGGCCTGAGTTGCTGTCTTGTATTGCTTGAATTACTACCATGGCTTTTTAATTGGTCTCCCAGCTTCCTTTCTTGGTGCTCATCACTGCATAATAAATTACCACAAACTTAGCTACTTGAAACAATATTCATGTATTATCTCATGGTTCTATAAATCAGTAGTATGGAGGGGTAGAGTGAGTTCTGTCTTAAGATTTCACCAAGCTGAAAAGAAGGTGCGATATGGGCTAATATCTTATCAAGATTCCAGTAGGGGAACAATCCCCTTCCAAGCTCATTCAGAGTGTTGGCAGAATCCAGATGCTTGTGGCTCTAGGTTTGAGGTCCCATTTTCTTGTTATTGGTTTGCTGACCAGGGGTCAGTCACTCTTGGATTCTGCAAGAGTTATTCATCATTCCTTAAGTTATTCTTTCCATCTTCAAAAGCAGCATAAGAGTCCTCTTTTGCTACCAGCACAAGGAAACCATCTGCTTTGGAAGGTTCACTTGATTGGGTCCAGCCCGCCCACATCATCTCTGTCTTAAGTTCTGCTGAGAACTTAAAAAACTTTTGCCAATTATGTTCTAGAAAATGTTTTGTTAACTAAATAGATGATAAGATACTCGATCACTAGACCTCCTTTCAGAAAGGCCCATCATAATAACTCTATTTGAAATTGTATCTCAGATCATAGTTCCTAAATTCATTCCTCCAATCCCTAACACAAAATATATGATTTCATAAAATAGAATTTACTTATTTGTATTGTTTGTTGTCTGTCTTCTTTAAATGTAAGCTCCACAAGGAACTTTGCTCATCTGTGTCTGGAATATATCAGACACTCAGCAAATGTGTGTTAGATGAATGGATCAATAACTTTCCCTGTGGTGGGATTTATTTAAATCTCCAACCCAAATATGACCAGCCAATGAAAACACAACTCAGTAATTATGAATATATTCTATAAGCCTGGATTGGGCAGATACCTCTACACTACTCTGTTCCCCAGCTATGAGACCCTTATAACTTGAGGATTTTCTAGACCCTGCATCTGTCCTTCTATCTCCTGCTTCCCAGTTGTCCTCTCCTTCGTTGTCTTCCTCCTCCATTGTCCTCCCCCAGTCCTTGCCTCTGCTCTCTTCCACCAACCTTTATTTCTCCACCTCCCCTTCCTCTGTCTAATCACTGGCTCCAGCCTTTATTTTACAAATTAAGATGGGCAGAAGGTTCACTAGAAATCACCTGTGTAATGACTCATACCTCCTCTGCAGTCCTTCACAGGAAAAGGGAATTAGTATCAAAATACAAGGCCGGGGCTATCCACAACATTTCCCAAAGTCATAAACACCAGCAAGTGGAAGAATTTGAAAGTAAATATATTAGACAATTGGAATCTGTTACCTGATTAGAGCTTATAGCCTATGGATAATGGTGAGGGTCAAGTTTAAGACTGTAATACAAAGTTTCCAAAGGCAAGTTTTCTCGAGGAGGTACCAACCAAGGATTCTAATGATAGACACAAAGAGTATGACAATATGAAGACAGAGGCAGACTGGATTACTGAAGCCACAGTCTACAAAACGTCAAAGAACACCAGATACTGGAGCAGATTCTAGCACCACTAGAATCAATGTAGCCCCGCCCACACTGTGAATTCAGACTTCTGCCACCCATAAAGGCAAGAAGATCAAGCTCCATATAGTTCAGCACCCAGCTTTGTGGTAATATGTTAAGACACTATCAGGAAACTACCTGGTATGGTTTGAAGAATGGCTAGGATTGCTGTGGATCCTGTGCAGCACTTTCTTCATCTCATGCCTGAAGGACCTGTTTCCCCAACTGCCTGGGCCATGTTGCATGCTGATCTTCAGTCGACAACCACTTACAGGAATGGCCTCTATAGGAGAGGGGACCTTGTTCAAAGTGAAGTTTGCCTCCTGGAGATAGCTTGGATCCAGAAACTGGTGAACATGGAGTTTATATTAGTTGTCAATAAGTATCTGACAATGAGTTAAAACAATACACATTAATCATCCTAACTTCTGTGGATGAGGAACCTGGACAGAGTGTAGCCAAGTCCTCTTCTTAGGAAATTTCCAGGCTACAATCACATGCACAGTCATGTATTATCTTCATTTAGAGATTAGACTGGGGAAGAACCCACTTCTGGATACCGATGGTCATTAGAATTCATTCCATGATGTTTGCAGCTGGAACTGGAACCCTCACCTCTACTATTCATTGGTTAGGAGTCTATCATTAGTTATGGGTATTTAGCATCACAACATGGTTACCTTATCACACCATTAAGGAGCACTTCTCTAGTGAGTGTGGAAGCAAGCCCAAAGCTAATAAACATTATATACCCGTGGAAGTTACAGCCCATCACATTTTGTTATTCAATTAGGAACAAATAGACTTGAATACTAGAGTTCTTTGCTACAAGAGTGAGCTATGTGGAGAAAGGACCATGTCAACTATCACTCATTATTTTTGTTAAGATGCCTCTGGCTTCAAACAGTTGAACATCTAACTTAAAGTAGTTTGAAAAGTCATTAAATATGTTATATCACTTGAGATCAGAGGTTAAGAGCTCTTTCAGGTTTCACTCATTAAACAGTTCCAGGTTAGCAACTTGGTATTGACTCACTCCAATGTCAGGGCTTGAGAAATTCTGGGCCATTCAGATGAACCAAAGGCAGGAATAAATCCATATTAAGTATGACTTCTTTTCTGCACTCACAGACACTGATTAGCATTTAGTCCTTTGAGGTCTCCTACATGATGGTAGCATACACGTCTCTTCAACCTTTGTCCCTCTGGCACTGACAGAAAATTCCTGTCATTATAGCCTACTTTTGGGGGTTTGTAGCCTATACAGAAGGCCAGCTAAGACATCCAGCTTCACGAACTGAGCAGGTATTTAACTGACAGAACCCTCAAGCACAGAAGTGGACCAAGAGTGTTCCTCTCACTTTTCCCTAACACAACTACTCTGATCTAAAAACAGAAAGAGAAAAGGGGGAATCCAGTACCTCTCTAGGTTTCCTGACCCAAAGTTATGTCTAGGTGTGATAAATCTATACTCGCTCAGTACTTCAACAATAATTATGGCAATGAATCTTTTAAAATATCTCTTTGTCACTCATTTTCTTTGGAAGGAGAGTGATTCTGACTTGTTTCATCTGCAGTGATGAGAAAGGAAACTTCAAGTTTTATCTCTAAAACAAGAAGGCACAGAAGCTACCCAGATAACCCTTTGATGCTTATTGAGTGTGTGGGCTATTCTTGGTTGTCAACTTGCCTATACCTAGAATTAGCTAAACCTAAATGGCTGGGCATACCTATGAGGGATTTTTTTTTTTTTTTTTTTTTATTGATCAGATCCCTTGAAATGAGAAGACTCATTTATAATATGAATCTTTTGAGATGGGAAGATCCACTTTTACACTGGGTCACACCTTCTGCTGGCAGCCTAAATAAACGACATATAAGAAGGAAGCTTGCTTTCTTTGCCTGCTTGTTTTTGTTCTTCCTGGCAAGTCCATTCCTCCACTGGCATTACAGCCTATATTTTTGGGTTTATAGCCTATACAGAAGTCCCACTGAGACATCCAGCTTCGTGAACTGAGCAGCTATTTATTTCTTGGACTTCTATGGGTAGGTAGCTATTGTTGAACTAGCAGGACCACAGCCTATAAGCCATTCTTACCCACTTCTTATCTGTCTGTCTACCTTTCTATCTATCTATCTATCTATCTATCTATCTATCTATCTATCTATCCATCTATCTATCTATTCTACTGGTTCTATTATTCTAAAAGATGCCAACTAATACAAACCCCCCTTCTCTTCTAAGAGAGAACCATTACTCTAAAATTTATTTTTTACCATTTCATGCATTTTACATACTTAAACAATGCATAGTGTTGTTTTATGTAACCTGCAACATTCTCTGTTGAATATTATTTCTCAGAGTTTTATCTATTTTCTATGCTAGTCATACAATGCATTAATTCTAATCATTCAAATAATTTCTTATATGATTGCACCACAATTTCCTCATTTCTTCTCCTGGTGATGGACATTAGGTTATTTGTGTTTTCAAATGTGCATTTTGATCCAGCAAGATTGATGCAGGCAAGGGACGTTCTCTCCAGGGTGTTTACTTAATCATAATATTTGTACCTGACTCAACCACGATGAGAAAGCAGTGCCCTTTAGGCATATGGCAAGCTGAAAATGAAAGTTTCATGCTCACAGCTGTCCTGAGGGAAATTTAAAATCCTCAATTGACAAATGAAGATTAGATCTTGATCTTTGCAAACTCCTTTGAATGGAAATGTGATCAAAATGGAAGGAAATAACGGTCTTCTATTCTTATGCAAAACTGTCTACCTGTGCACTTTACTGAGCTGGGCATGTGGCAGTGATACCGGGATGTCTAAGGGTTGCTCTCAAGGAACTTCTGTAGGCCTACATTCTAGAAATTTCCTTGCCACTTACAATATAGGTTATTGTGAGTCAGTCTTTTCACCTTACCATCTTCATATCAGTACTTTGAAATATTTTTCCACTTTCATAAACTTTTAAACCTTATATCTCCCTTAATACTGCTTAGTCTTTCTTTCCTTTGTCCTTAATACTTTATTATGGAAAACTTCAAATATAAAGCAAAATTAAAAGGAATTTACAGTGAAATGTCACATATATATCACTGGATTTTATAATGAAAACTTTCTCTTTCTACTGGTTTTATACACCTGTTTCCACCACCAGTTTCACCTTAAGTTCATTTCTATATGAATATAAAATTAAGTTGCAGATTTCTGTACATTTGACCTCTGAACTGTTTACAAGAATATTGTTATGATCAATATTTGCTAATTTTTGTTAAATTAAGTTTTATATATAGTGAGATCCACGAATGTTAATCTTACCCTTTATGGAGTTTGAGAAATGCACACACTTCATAACTCTAATCCCTATCAAGATTCAGAACACTGCCAGTATCCCAGACATTTTTTTATACTTCTTTCTAGTCAATTCCCACCCCACAGGTAACCAGTATTTGAATTGTTTCTGCCATAGTTTGGTTATTTTAATAGTTTTTATTTGGAAATTATTTTTAATCTGATGAAAAGGGTGCGGAAAAAGTAATGGCTTTACAGATGTTGAGCAATTTACAGATAGCTATGCTTCACTTGGGGTCTCCTCTCTTTAACATTTAACTCATTTAATTTGACACTTGCTCTCTCTGGGTATATAGAATATTTTTCTGAGTCATTTGAGACTAAATAGCACACAACCATAGATTAGTTTAGCCTGTTCTAGTGCTCCAGAGAAATAGAATCACACAGCATGACTTTACTCTTAAAATGTTCATGAAAGGAATATATTTACATAGTTAAAAAAAAAACAATAGTGCTGGACAGTTTCATAATGGAAAACAACAGTCCTTTCTAATGGTTCCTACATATGTCTTGCCCCCTACGGAGTTGATCTTTTTTAACCCTTAACTGGTCATTGAGGTGGATAGTTCCTTGTTCCTAAATTCATTTGTATTGTTGTGTTTTTCTTAGAAAATTTTGTTTTAGACATGGCTCTAATTTGAATCTTAAATGTTCTCCAAAGCTCCATGTGTTAAAGGGTTACTTGGCTGTGGTGCTGTTAGGAAGGGCTGAAATCTTTAGACAGCAGGGTGTAAGGAGAGGGTCCCTGGGGCTATGTCCCTGAAAGGTATATAGATACCTCTTTTCTTTTCTCACTCTTTGCTTCCCAGTCACTATGAGGAAGAAGCCCTTCTTTGCATGCTTCCTACTATGGTGTTCCATCTTGTCATGGGGTCCAAACCAATGTGACCACACCTTGCACAAACAAATAAAAGAAATTGTTCCATTTAATTGGTTATTTTAGGGATTTTTCTGACAGCAGTGGAAAACTGACTAGCCTGGGCATTTTCTAGTCATTTTGTGTTCTGAGAGATCCCTTCACTTTTGCATCCATTAAGCTATATACATTAGTAAATGTCTTCTGGTTGGAAATAAACTTTTACGTTTGTTTTGGTAAGAAACTAACAAAGTGCTTTTAATTAAGAATCTGTATCATTTGGCATTACTAAGAACTATGGATGAAGGCTTAGCTGCTTTACATTCGCATCACATATTTTCAGGATTATTGATTTTAGCCTGAGTAAACATGTAGTTATGTCTCACTGTAGCAGTCATTTTCTTCCCCTGATTGAACTCATGGTGTGGAACATGGTTTGTGTGTTTATAGTCATTGGTAGCAAATCTTGGGTAAAATATATATTCAATTATTTTACCTATTAATTTTTTAGTTTTTAGAGCTGGGTTTAGAGCACTTGTTCTTGTAGAGAACCCTGGCTTGATTTTGAAATCCCATATGGAAACTCACACCTTTCCATAAATCCAATTTCAGGGAGTCCAGTGCCTATTCTTACTTCTATGGACACCAAAAATATACATGATGCATCTGCATATATGTAAGATTGATAGAAGGAAAAACTCTCATACACATAAAATTAAATAAAAATGTCAATATATTTTCAATTCTCTTATGGTTTAATGTTTACTTTTTGGTGCTGGTAATAGTACACGGGACCTCGTGCATGCTACACAGGTGCTATGCTACTGAGCTACACACCAAGCTAGATCAGTGAGGAATTTTTTACATTTATTTGTGTTAGGGTATGTACACTGTGTGGGGGTGAGCACACGTGGATGTGTGTGCCTCTACACACTTATGGAGTGAAGTGATTGTCCTGCTGAATCCAAGATGTACTTGTACCTGAGGTTAATTTTTTTTTTTTTTTTGGTTCTGCAAGTTCTGGTGACCTTCCTCTTCTCAGGGCCTTAAAAAATAGGGTTACAGGTGTGCATTGGCAATTGGGCTTGTCATGTGGATATTAGGATCTGAATTTTGGTATTCTTGATTGGGAAGCAGGCTGAGCTATCTTCCCAGTTCCTATTGCTGAGTTTTAAAAGTTCTTTTTTTCTCTCTCTTTTTTTTCTTTTTTCTAGGCCCAGCAGACAGAAGCCCATGATTACTAGCAGTGCATGCTGGGGGAGTGGATGTAGACATGCTACACAGCAAGCTTACTCATACCAATAGCCTTTAGTGAAAGTCTTGGCATTTGAGTCTTGACAGATACAAATGGTAATCCAAACTCCAGAGGTTCAGAGTTTGCATACATGCAAAGCGTAGGAAAAGAAAGAGGCAGGAATGACAGGTTGTGAGGAAATCCATGAGAATTATTTGGTGAGGTCAGAGAATCAATTGAAAGTATTTAGAGACAAATAGCTGATTTAAAAAGATAGAAACAGTGTAAACAGCAGTGCAGCTCCATTAAAACACAAAGTCCATCAGCACAACCAATCTCTGCATCCCAGATTGGTACAACCCAGAGACTTTCTTAGAACAGAGAGCTCCAGCCTCCCCAATGCAAAAAAAAAAAAAAAAAAAAAAAATTGACTTTCAACCAAAAGTTATCAAAAAAGATAAGAAAGGCCGGGCGGTGGTGGCGCATGCCTTTAATCCCAGCACTTGGGAGGCAGAGGCAGGCGGATTTCTGAGTTCGAGGCCAGCCTGGTCTACAGAGTGAGTTCCAGGACAGCCAGGGCTACACAGAGAAACCCTGTCTCGAAAAACCAAAAAAAAAAAAAAAAAAAAGATAAGAAAGGACACTTCATATTCGTCAAAGGAAAAATCTACCAAGATGAACTCTCAATTCTGAACATCTATGCTCCAAATGCAAGGGCATCCACATTCATAAAAGAAACATCACTAAAGCTCAAAGCACACATCGCACCTCACACAATAATAGTGAGACACTTCAACACCTCACTCTCAGCAATGGACAGATCATGGAAACAGAAACTAAACAGAGACACATTGAAACTAACAGAAGTTATGAACCAAATGGATTTAACAGATATCTATAGAACATTTCATCCTAAAACAAAAGAAACCTTCTTCTCAGCACTCATGGTACCTTCTGCAAAATTGACCATATAATCGGACACAAAACAAGCCTTAAAAGTTCTTTGTAGACTTTAGTAAAAACTCTTTTTCAGGTGCGTGGTTTTCAAAGTTCAGCCTGTTATTTTTCTTTGTTCATTCCCTACTTTTATTTATTTAATTATTGGTTTTCTGTAGTTAGACTCTTGTTTTGTAATCTAGGCTGGCTTTGAACTCATGGCAATCCTTCTGTCTCTACCTCCTGAGTGCTTAGATTTTATAAGCATGCACTCCATCTCATTCTATCTTTTGTTCGTTTCTTTTGTAGAAGAACATTTCTAATTTTATGAAGTAATATTTATCAGCTCCTTTTTAATAGATGTATTTATTTTATGTGTATGATGGCTTGCATATATATATATCATATAAAATATATAAAACAGTGCATATATATGCACTGTTTTAGTTATTTTTCTATTGCTGTGATAAGACACCATGACCTAGGCAACTTATAAAAGTGAGTTTATTGTGGATTTGCTTGGAGTTTCAGAGGGTTAGAGTCCATGATCATCATGGTGAGTATGGATCATGGCAACAGGTAGGCAGGTATAGCTCTGGAAGAGTAGGTGAGAGCTCACATCATGAGACATCTATGAGGGAGGGAGAGAGACAGACAGGCAGACACGGGTATAGAGAGACAGAAAGAGACAGACAGACAGACACACACACACAAGGAGAAAGACAGACAGACAGACAGACACAGAAAGAGAGAGAGAGAGAGAGAGAGAGAGAGGGGAGAGAGAGAGAGAGAGAGAATATCATGGGTTTTTAAAATTTCAAAGCCTGTTCTAAGTGACACACGTCTTCCAGCAAGGCCACATCTCCAAATCCTTCCCAAATAGTTCTTCCAACTAGAGACCAAGTATTAAATATATGAGTCTAGTAGGGCAATTCTTATTCAAACTACCACAGACACTGTGTACATGCTTTCTGCCTGTAGAGTTCAGAAGATGGTGTCAGAATCCCTGGAACTGAAGTTATGGATAGTTCTAAGCCACCATGTAGGTGCTAGGAACTGAACTTGGATCCTTAATAAGAACAGCAATTAATATTAACCACTGAGCCACTTCTTCAGGCCCTCTATCGACTCTTTTTTTGTATCAATAATGCTTTTGCTGAGGGACTGTTTCAGGGCTTTATAAAAAGTAATTCAAGTATGTGATTTGGTAATTTGTATATAAAACTAAATTGCCAAAGATTTCTAATTTTCTACTCTAAACTTTTTGAGATTTTTATGTTTCATATTTAGGCTTATGATCTATTTAGAGTTAATTTTTTGTGTCAAGTGGGAGGTTTAGATGTGAAACTATTTTTGCTGTTGCAGATATAATATTTTTAGTTCTAGGTCATTTACTTATATGTATTTATTTTAAAAGTTTTTACTGTGTATATTAATTATACATCAAACTGAATTATGAAGCACGCTTTTCACACATGTATACACTGACCGCATTCCTTTGTTAATTCCATTTGTTCCTTTAGATAGTTTTGGTAGAGCCTTTTTACTGCATTCGAATACATGTGGCATAATAAGTTGTTCAAGTTCAATTTGCTTAAAATATCCTTTCCCCACTGAGGGTGCTTTGCCCAACATCAATTGGCTATATAGGTGTGGGTCTACTTTTGAGTTCTGAGTTTTATTCTAACAATCTTCATGGCTTTCTGTTCCTTTCCTTTGTGGTAACCACTCTTATTGCTGTGTATATGTCCAGTGATATTCTGTAAACACATAACTTCATACTTCAGTGTCCTTGTGTTTCCTTTTGTATTTCTATCATAATTGCTAGTTTCCTATGCTGAATATTCATTTCTCCCCCAACACCTGATATAACAAAACAAATCTTCAGTGCATAGTCTTGTGCATATTTAAATCTCTACATATATACCAGTAACTGCAAGATAAATTCCTAGATATAGAATACTTAAATAATATCTACATTTTATACTTTTACATATTTCGTTAGGCTTCAATCCTAGAAACTATTATCAACAATGGGTTAGAGTATCCATTTCCCCATAGGTGAAAATATTCCTTGTAGTTTTAAAGACATATTTCCCTTTATGAGTAAGGCTGAGTATTTTACTAAAGAGCTATTTCTCAATTGACCAGTTGATCCATGGTAGACTTCTTGACTAGCATGTGTGAGGCCTTGGATTTTGTTTCCAGCACCATAAAAAATAAACATGATAATTTCTTCACATTCTTTTCCTACTCATCTATAGAATTATTTGTCCATTATTTAGTTAGAGATATACACATTTGATTTCCCTTAACTTGCCACAAAAAATATAGGTGACTGATACAGCATTTCATAGGCAAGTGTTGTGGTTTAGATGTGAACCATTACACAAAAACTCATGTGTTGAAGGTTGGGTATATTATGTATCTGCAGTCAAAGGTCAAGATTTCAGGGAATTATCAGGTCCTAAGGGCTCTGACCTCATCAAAGGATTAATCTGTTGAAGGACTAATACTTTGGTGGTTTGTTGAGAGTTGGTAGAAACTCCTGAGATCTAGTTAGAGGAAGTGGGTCACTGGATGCATGGCATTGGAGGACTGTATTTTGCCTAGATTGTGTACTCTCTCCCTCCCCCCTCTGTCCCTCCCTCCCTCTTCCCTTTCTATCTACCTCCTGTTTTCCCCATTTTTCTCCATCATTTCCTATCTGTTTTTCTGTTTCTCTTTCCTGGCTATTAAGAAAGGAGTTATTTTATTTAAACATGGACCTCTTTGCTATTATATTTTGTTTTATCTTGGGTCCAAAGTGATTAAGCCAACTGATCATAGGCTAAAGTCTTTGTAACTATGAGTTAAATCAAATCTTCCTTGCTTCTTATTTTCTGATGCATAGTTTCATGTATCTGAGACTGATCTTGAACTTACTATATGGTAGAAGATGGCCTTGAACTCTGATCCTCTTTGGGATTATAGTATTTCTAACTGAACATATCCGTGTGTGCATGTGTGCGCGTGCGTGTGTGTGTGTGTGTGTGTGTGTGTGTGTGTGTGTTTCCTTTCCTGGACTATGAGACACAGCAATATTTTTGTGATGAGAGAAAAAGCCAGTTATAGAGATTATAGTAGCTATATTTGTTTCTAGAATTGGATAGCTTAAACAAGTTATCTCATATTTTTTGAATCCAGAATTAAATATTTAGGTGTTAAGATATCTGCTTTTTATAATATTGTCTATAGCATTCATGTGGTCTGCTATTGTCTTAGAAATAGACATTGGCTTTTTAAGAAGAGAGATTTGAGGCCCTAGGGAGTGGGGAGGACTGATAGTGGTGGGGCACCCTCATGGAGACAGGGGGAGGAGGAATGGGATGAGGGCAGACCAGGAGCGGGGCAAAGACTGGACTGTAAAAAAATAAAAGTAATTAAAACAATAAGAAAAGGAACCATTACCAAGTTTTATGAACAAGAGTGACATGGTATGAGTATATCTTAAAAGTAATTCATTGCCCACTCTGTTGAAAATAAGAATGTAGTTAAGATAATATTGCAATAATTTATGTGAGAGACAAAGAGGGCCCGTGTAAGGATGGTGATATAGGATATGATACATGAGTGTGTGTGTGTGTGTGTGTGTGTGTGTGTGTTATATGAGAGGGAAAGAGAGAGAAAACACTCAAGCAGTATATGTAATGATTGTTAACTGGCACTTCAGAGAAGGGTGTTTGGGCAAGGATCCTCACATCTTAGATGTAATGCTTAGAGAGTATTTTGTTCACACTAGTCCAGTGATTTCTCATATGATAAGACACTAGCCTGTTTGAAGACAGTTTTAGAGACTAACAGTTGAGAAGCTGGAGTGGAGGTGGAGGTGGCCTTAGTGTTTCAATAGATTTTCAGGAGCCCCTTTTCTTAAGACCTAAGACTCAGCTCTGGGCCTCAACATATTGATGTCTATTAAGTCTTGAACCTCTCTGTTTTTTTGCCATGATGCTTGGGGATTAGGGTGGAAACTTCAAGTGAGCCTTCAATCCTTATTAGAAACACTCAGTTAGGGCTTATTTTTTTGCTCTGCACATAACATTTGCCTTCCATAGGCTCTACAGGACAATGCAGCAGCCTTATCTTCAGTATCTTGCCCTGCGGTTATATAAAGTTAAAGCCTCTTCCTCTCTGCTCTCCTTCTGGGGGTTGTGAAACATTCTCATTCATCGATGTCTCCTCTCCTAAACCTTTTAGGTTTTCCATGTTTGATCCTTTCCTCATTCATTTACAAAAAATCATTTTGGAATATTATGAGGGAAAGGAGATAAGTATGTGCTGTTAACAAGCACCTTTAACCAGCTCAATACCTTTTTTTTTTTCCACATTTCATGTGACCCTCTACCAATTCTAGCTTTAGTTTTCCACACTGAGGACCAGTGGTCTGTTATGTTGAGCTATTGTCAAGGAGTTTTAGGGACTGACAGACAGGAGTTCAATTTGCAGGCACACTATTTATAAGGCTATAGACTATGAAAAAGAATCATTTACATTTTAGGAACCTCATTTTGTGTTTGAAATGTAAGTGACATGCATACACATAGTAGACTATTAACTTCACTCGGACTATGAGACTACTTCTCTACTGTGTGTATGAGTATGTATAGATATGTTTTAATGTCACAATCATTACATATGTGTCTACCAAATCATGTCAACGAGTACACATAGTTTTTATTCTGGAGAAAAAGGAAAACAAAATGGGAATGATCACTATAACAAGTGAAAGGGATGTTGTGAGTATTAAACAAACTCACATGTGTAAATCCCTCACCACAAATGTTCATAAATGCTCAATACTCTCTATATACCGTTATTGACAGTCCTTTTGCACGTCTTTTAGTTTTTTACAGAGTTTATTTCCTCTACTGGGAGGAAGAATAGATTTGACAAATACAGACTACAATTAAATCACATAGGCCATGGCTAGGCTGTTTTGATCCTTAAGATGCATCTATTGTTTGCATCACCAAGAACTACTTAGGGTAGTCATAGGTCTTATGAATAGGCAGCCTCGGCAGACAGTACCAACTTAGATAAGGACAAGTGAATCATAGGCAGAGTCATAGTGACCTGTCCCCTGAACCTACACCCAGCTGATACCCTGTTCTGAAAGGTATCTGTACTCCCCCTGAACACCTATGCTCCAGAGTCATTCCCTTCCCCACATCCTGCCTTTTTGTGTTTATAACCTCTGTGTAAATAAGTAACTTACAATGTGATTTAAATAATTAAATAAATTTTAAAAAATAAAAAGAAAAATAACCAAAAAGAACTACTCAGGAAGATGGGTGGAGACTGCCTAATTAATCTCATTATAAAGTGACACTAAAATAATTATTCACTTGGTGTTTCATTCTTTAGTTACATAATTTATCGTATATTTGCTAAGTTTATACCATGTGGTAGGCACTGTGCTAGATGCTAGAAAGTATTTAAGGTGAATCTCAGCAGAACAAGTAGACATAATTCTTGTCTTCAGTGACAAAATGACCCTGTGTGTGTGCGCCTTCACACTGTTGTGAAAGAATAACTGAAAACTAAAGTATGTTTTTTCAATATAAGGGCAAATAGTTCATATATTTCATTCATTTCTGTTGCTCAGGTGCTAAGCATTGTGCATGGCATGTACTATATGCTCAATAAAATTCTAGTTGAAAGTGGCAGGGAGATGAGGGAGGAGCAATAGGGGAGTTGGAGGGAAATAGTGGTGAATAGATATGACCAACTGGCTTCATTTCAATGTATGGGGCTTTCAAAGAAAAAAAAACATTTTAAAACAGTAAAAACATTGTCAAACAAATGGCCTACAATGAAAATATTTGTTTGCAGAGGTTACACAGAAAAGGTTTCCCATGAATTTTTTGCTTTTCTTTTTCACAAAGGATGCGCAATGAATGAGTGACTTATTATTAAGTTAACATGTAGCAAAAAACTGAACTAAAGATAACAGGAAGCACATTTGATTTTAACAAGAATTTCTTCCATGAAAACTATGTGTCAGGCTTAGTTCTGAGCATGGAGAACACAGAGATAAATAAAATGCAGCCTTTACCCTTGAGGATCTTGAAGTCTAGTGTTTTGAAGACAGACAAGTGAGCAGCCGGTTATAGCAAAGAATGATAAGGGCCATAAATAAAGCTCAAATCAGATGAGGAGTCTAAACTTGAGGACTTTGTGGGAGGCTAGAGCCATTAAACATGATTCTAAAGACATGTTTCATTTTCTACAATAAGACTTAGTAAGGAAACAATTACTCAATGAATCTTTTTTTTTTTTTTTTTTTTTTTTTTTTTTGGTCAGAGAAAGTGTGGAAATTTCATTATTGTTAATGTAAATAGAACAGTGAAGAAAATGGAATGAAGAGAAATATCCAAATAAGCTCTCATTATGGATGAAATAGAGTCATTTACTGGTTAAGTGATGTTTGTTAGGAAGTTATCTTGTCAGTCTCTTTTTGAGAAAGATGATCAAAGTCACACCAAAAATGCCAGTTAGTCCGATCGATCATTACTTATGATAACTTTGCACCAACAGGAGAGAGAACTTGTCCATTAAAATAAACTAGCATTTAAAGAATTGAGTGCTTTTCATCTTTATTATTGTGGAATACTTATTTTTAAAAGAAAAGCAAACAAATCAGTTTCATTAGAAACAATGGTGGAGTTGCTGAAACAGGTAAGGAAGAGAAATAATTGGAGCTTAGAAGTCGCCTTTCCTTCACAACAACAGGTAGAAAGCAAAACAAATTGAAAACTCAGTAAATCCAGATCCAACAGAGAAGTGACATCATAGCTAACCCCAGCTTATTCATGAGGAGCCTGGAAACTGCTACAGACCAAGTGAACCAATAATGGATGAATTGCCAGAGACTTGGTATAGAGATGACTGAGAATTGGAAACTCCAAGAAGATGCAGTCACAGGGGACCCATATTTCGCAAGTTGCACTCAAAAGGGATTCTACCAGATTCTTACTGAATATTGGCAAAAAGCCTCCAACAGAGAAGAGGGGAAAGGAACTTCTTTGAATAGTCAGAACATCTGTCTCTTGTGGTTCCTGCCCTCAGAAGAAACTAGGTCTATCAAAGCCCCACTTACTAGGTTTGTATCAGAACCTAGACCACCTGGAGGAAAGGAAATGTTCCCTCCCAACTCCTTCTAGACTTCATATGGAGGAAGGGCATATCCAACTTCAAACCCTTTTTGCCATCTTCTCATGAAGTGGAGACTGCCTTGTAAATGAAGTTCATAGTTGAGAATGACAGATTCCCTCTAAGACCAATACCTTATTATGGAAATAGAGGATACCCTTAACTCCTATAAAGTTTTCTATTCTACTAGTAAAGGCCTAGTTATCATAGATCTTTTGTGGATATATGTGTGGGGGGAATACATGTTCATGTGTGAATAAGAGCATGTGCATACATGGCTTGCAGAGGTCAGATGACAACCCTATTTGTTGTTCCTCAGATGCTGTCTACCTTTTAAAAAAGTTGAGACTAGGTTTGTCACCAGCCGGGAATGCTTGCCTAGTAGGTGTGGGACAGTGAAGGATAGCTTGGTTTCTGGTAGAGCACTGGATAGAAATAGCTGGAGACTCTGCAAGGGACAGCACACATTTCGCCACGCTCCCAGAATCCAGGCTCCTGACACATGGTCTAAGACCTCCATTGATCAGCGCCTTTCAGTCAAGTAGTGCTGGAAATGCCCGTACAGCCCCTCCACAGGTAGAGGGCGTGACTACAGCCTCAGGGCCTTGAGAGATTTCCATATTAATGAGATACCTGAAGGCCAGAGGGCATAGACAATTAAGCACTTTCCCAGACCCTCCTCCCTCCCTATTTAACTCAGGTCTGCCCTGAGAGAGGGGGAGAGTACAGCGAGATTCATCCACTTTCCGCCATGACAATAAACCTTTAAAACCTTGGACTTCCTCGTGTCTTTGGGCTCCACCATGGGGAACCATGGGAGAAGGCTTTTGACTAATGAGCCGCCTAATCTCCCGACTGGAGGATTTCTCTATATTCCGTCCTCATAGGCTGCCAATTAAAGCAAGCCAGCCTTGATCCAGCCAAGGAGTGCTGTACTTGGTTGCCCCGTCTCTATCCAACGGGGCAACGCCAGAGCTCTCCCTCTCACCTCTCTCACCTGCGAGCCAGTCCATCCTGCAGGCCCCCAGTCTCAACTCTTCTGCGGCTCTCAACAGCACCTGGGAGCCCACGAGTCTGAGATCAGTCGATCCCCACAAGCCTTCTTGTCCAGGGGTCCCCATCCAAGAGCTCCGCCCCCGCCAGACGTCAGACTGGGATCTCTCCATGCCTGGGCTGAGCCCCCACAGCATCTGCCCGGCACCACGTGGAGTGAACTCAGTCAAATTCCCTCGCTTCTGATCCCTGGAGGCACGGGATCCACAACTCCGACCGCCCGAATGCTCAAGCTAACAGCCCACAGTAGGGTAAGTGAGTTGGGCAGTGAACACCAGGTTCTGCTATTTTCCATCACCCAAGCACTAGAGTTACAAGTGTAAGCCATTGTGCCCAGCTTGTTGTGTGAGTCCTGGGAGGGAACTCACATATCATGCTTATACAGCAAGAACTGACCTGACTGAGCTATCTCCCAGCCCTATAAAAGGAAGAGAGTTTCTTTTATCTGGTATATCATGTCCACTTCTTAACAATATAATATATAGTATACTCAGAGACAAAAAAAAAAAAAAAAAATCCAACCTAGTTTAAACAAATTAAATCAGAATCTTAGATTCATCAGAATGCTTGTAATTATCAGACTATGGATTTTTAAAAAGTTATTAAGGGATGCAGATGTAGCTCAGCTGGATGAGTGCCTTCACAGGATGCACTGAGCCCTAGGTTTGATCCCCAGCACCATATATAACCAGGTATGGTGGGGCAGTGTTTAGTATGCCTATTGGGAAGGTAGAGGCAGGAAGATCAAAAGTTTAAGGTCACCTTTAGCTGCACAGTGAGTTTGAGGCCAGTCTGAGCTAAATAAGATCATGTCTCAGAAAATTATATCAGGTGAAAGGATATGTAATTAAAGGGATGGAAATTTTAATAAAGTATCAAAATGAAAGGATGGAGGTTAAAACCATTGAAACAGGAAGAATACTTTGGATGGGCTCATCAGGAGATAAGACGTAGCCGAAGAAAGAACATAACTTTGGAGGGACTACAATAGAAACTTCCAAAACGTGAAAGATAAAGAGAAAACAAAGACTGGAGAAAAGAAGAATAGACTAACTTAAATCTGTGAGACATAAATAACAACAAATAGTATATGGAATACCAGAGGGTAAAAAATAGAGAAAAGAAAAGAAGCAACAATGACCCAGATTTTTTTTAAAAAGCCTACACATAAGCATATCATATCCAAGCAGCAGCAAATCAAAGACTAAGACAAAGAAGAAAGCCATTGTAAGAAAGCGTCTCATCTATAGAAGACTACAAATAAGAACCACACACTGGGTTTTCATTAAGAACTGTTCATGTATGAATAAAATGTAGTGAAATATTGTAAATGTTGCCGGGGAGGGGAAACATCAAATCTAGAGTTCTCTATCTTGCAAATTGTGAGACATTTTCAGGCAAAAACTAAAGTAATGTGCTGTCAGTTAACCTGCCTTGAAAGAAATGCTAGAATGAATTCTTCAGAGAGAAGGAAGTTGACAGAAATCAGGCATTAAAAGAAGGAAGAGTATCAGACAAGAGTAAGTAAGGATGAAATAAAATGGCTTATTATTCCTATTCCTAATTGCTTTAATATACAACCATTTCTTCACAGCAACAGAGGCTGGGAGGATAGCTTAGTGGCATGCACAATGCCCTGATTGAGAGCCCAGAAATAAATGCATATTATGTATGCACATATGCAAAGTATGCATATATGCTATGTATGTATATATGATATATAGGTGTGCATGAAGTCAATGATACAATGATACAGAGAACACAGGGGATTACGAGTATTTTGTAATTATGTGACAATTACTTGGTCTGTAGACAAGTATAACAAAGGGTTCAGTCTATCTTGGCAAGAACTTCCAGCTGCAGGAGTTTGAGGTAAGCCATCTTCCCGCTTCTACCATTAGGAATCAGAGGAGCTGAATATTTGTAATTAGTTTGCTTTGTCTTTCTATTCAGTTCAGGACTCAAGCCCATGGAGTGGTGATATCCACATTTAGAATAAGTCTTTTCACCTCAATTAACCCAAGAGAGATAACCTTTTACATGCTTGCTCAGAAATTGGTTTCCATGGTGATTCTAAATTCAATCAAATTGACCATCAAGATTAATCATCTCATTAAGAAAACACGACAAAAAGGAGAAAGAGAGCCTGTGAGGTGGCTTGCTGAGTTGTGACCTGAGTGGAGGAAAGAGAGAGAAAATGAATGTCAGCAAAATGCTCTCATCTTCCAACGCTCACGGTGGAGCATCCACACCCACCAACAGACATGCACTAAGAGAAGAGACAGATACTTACATAAATACATGTAAAAGGTAAAATAATAGTAGGAGTAAACTAGAAAAAGTTAAGGTAAAAGACAATGGTGAAGAAAGAAAATATGTAATTTGATTTAGGCACAAAGAACAAACTTATGTTGCTGGAAGGAAAATCGATGCAACTGGAGAGAATCCTGTTAAGAAAAATAAGTCAGGCCCAGGGAGACAAACATCATGTTTTCTCTTGTTTGTGGAGCCTATTTTAATAGATACACAAAATCATTTATATCTATAGCTGTATAATATGAAGGCAGAAATGAGATTGTCTGTGGAAAGGAAGGAAACTAACAGGATGGATGAGTGTGAGGGACAGGAGGGTAGAAGTGCTAAATATGGATAACACAGATGACACACTTGACTGATAGTGTCTCGTTTTATTGAAAATAGATTTTTCTCTCATATGATACATTCCAAACACAGTTTACCCTTCCTCCAGTCCTCCCAGCTACCTCCACCTTCCCTCTTCTCCAGATTTATCCCCCCTTTCCCTCTTCAAATAAGAGCAGGCCTTAAATAAGAGATTACAGTCAAACAAGACAAAATAAGATACATTTCCTCCTATTGGCTTGCCTTGTCCAGCCATGAAATATGAGGACATTTTTATTGTATCTTGGATCTCAAGTTAAAACAGTGAGTGGTTGCCTACTCCCACAAGTTCTGTGCCACCATCTTCCAAGCAGGATAGATTGTAGCTCAAGGATTTTGTGGATGGGTTGGTGTTCAGATTTCATATTCCTCATCTGCAAAAGTACCAGTTCCTTTTAATAAGGGAAGGAAATGTCCACAAAGTATAAGTTTGACAAGCATTGGAAGTGTGAATAAGTGGTTTGTTTGAAGATGCCAAGAAATTTGACAAATGAATTAAAACTAGGAAAAGGGACACATCATGTTCCCTCCTACAGGTCTTGCCTCAGCAAAACATCATGTGAGGGGGCCTCACTATGTGAGTCTGTATCAGTAAAACATCACCTGAGTCTATACACCTGACATATCCAGAAACTTCCTCTTCTGGTCTGTGCCTTACTTGGTCTAGAAGCTTAGTGTGGACACTAAGGCTTTGCTTTCCCGAACTTTCCTCTCACCTTGACCCCAGGCCAGTCCTCTCATGATCATTGAAAGAGAAATGACACATCTAGAAATCAGTCTTATATCTACAGTGCCTGCTCCAGTAGACTCCCCCACAGGCAAGGCTGAAGGAAACCATCATTGGCTGCTACAATCATCAGACATTTGAGGAAGGATCCAGAGACAGTTAACCTGTTTAATTTTTAAATGAATGAATTGAAATACCAATGGTCTGTGTTTTTTTTTTCCTTTGTATTGAAACTTACTATGAGCAAAATTGCTATAACAACAATATGGATATATTCATAGCAAATCATTAGAGAAATTGCAGTTTCTATCTGCAAACACAAGTTAAGCATTTACCATCTATGCTTCTTAGGATTTCCAGCTGACTCGGGAGCAGTTAAGGCTGGGTTTTAGTGAATGAAATCATTTCCTTTTACCAGGAAGAAAGACTAACTTAGTAATGGGCTTTAGACTTAATTCAGGATCTCACTCAGGTATCTTCTTTGAATAAAACACATTTGCAGGTAAAATTTTAACATACATACCAATTGCAACATGCCGTGTTAATCTCCTCACTCATGAACATTCATGGAGATTTTTGAATGACTAAATAGTTAAACTTATCAGCTGTTCCACAGAAATAGTGACTCCCTATGAAAGACTGAATTAATTAAATTTCATGTTCTAGTTAACTCTGTTTGGTGGCAATTTAGAACATAGTACCTGTAGTAACCTGTATCTAAAAGCTAGCCCCATGGGAACAACTGAGGTCCAGATGCCTCTGCATTAGCCTCTTTCTGGGTTATACACATCTTCCTGTCACTACCTAGAATTCCTGGGGTCCCTGATTCTTAGCTATTAACTCCTCTGGTTATTTTAGCATTCTTCCCCCACCACCAATACTTTGAATAATTGCACAGATAATTATTAGACATTGCAAGAGGATTCTCTTGCTCAGAGAAACATTAAACTTACCAGTCTATGTCCAAGTTCCTTTTCCTGTTGTTGTGATAAAATATTGTGACAAAAGCCACTTAAGAAAGAAGGGGGTTATTTTATGTCACAGTTCATGATACAGTCCATCTTGACAGGAAAATCAAGGCAGCAGCAAGTTGAAGAAGCTGGTCACATCCCAGCCGCAATTACTAATCAGATAGGGATGAATGGATGCCGCTGATCTTCTCATTGACTCCATCTTACAGTCTAGGTTTCCAGCCAGGGAAAGATGTCACCCACAGTAGACTAGTCTTCCAATTTCAATGAAAACAGTGAAGATAATCCCTTATAGAAATGCTTAGAGGCCATCTCCAAGGTAATTCTAGGTTCCGTTAGGTCTGTACTTAACACTAACCTTACTTAGCACTACCTATCACAGTTTGGATGCTCTGGAAAGCTAAGATGAGCTTTGAAAGACAATGTGTTTAGTCAAGAGTAATATTTATGAAAGGTATAGAGATTGGGGCCAGCAATAGGCAGGCAGACCCTCTAGGCCTCTTGCAGATCTAGCATTTGTGACAGGAGCAGCAGCAAGTAGGATTGGGGCTATAGAGGATCAGACATGGGTGCAGCTTTGGAGAAAATCTGAGCTACAGCACAGGGAACCTCTGGTCCCAGGCCTCCTCATGGGGGTTCCTGGACCCTCCACAATGGCCTTCTCAGTCCTTGGCTGCAGGCACTTTGGCTCTTGCTCAGGGCTATAGCAGATTCCATAGGAACTGCAGGTACCACCACCACCTCACCTCGCCTAGCCAATTTCACTTTATGTGTTCTTGGCCATAGCTAGCCTGTAGGGAGATCTCAGCATCCAACCTGCACTCCTACCAGGGGAATACGGTTTCAAGCAATGGTCTTAGAAGATAGCTACAGGTATAAATCTTAGAATCTGAAGTTTTAAGTGATACAGTTAAAAGGGGATGTTCCCAGTGGCTTTACTAAGTTGAAGGTGTATTAGTATTCAGAACAGGGCTGGCAAGTGGAAATTTTCAACTGGGAAAATTCTACAGTATTCAGTTGATGAGATGCAATGTTCTTCACTAAGATTTTAAGAGGATTAATTATTAAATATATAATTTGGAAATCTCAGGAGTGACTGCAATTATTTGCTTCATTTAAAACAGGATTCAAAACTTCTGATATGCTTGTGGTTTGCTTAATAACAATCTTTTAACCAATTAAGTGGAAGGTGATCTTTACAGATCTGTCCAGGACTTTTCAGTTATTAGGAAAATGTCATCTGACTTACCTGAAGGCTTTTGCTGTATGAAGAGGTTATTTGCAGTCACCAACGATTAGAATATCTGTATTTCCTAATTTTGTGTTTTCAGGCACAAATTAATAAATTAACTTTCCTACTGGGAAGTGTTTTTAATCAGCACACACCCTGCACTCAGAACAACCCTGCGAAACACTTGTGCTTTCTTTTTCCTGTAGTGGGGAGCAAATCCAGGACCTCATGGATGGCAGGCAAACACTCTATCCAACTGAGCTATATCCCTTAGGTAATGTTTTGACATCTATTTATGGGATATGGGTATTTAAGTAGATGACACAGTTCTACTCTAAGAAAAAGTGATGGAACCCAGATTTATTAGATTCTGGAGATGATACCACACTGCTGACCATTTAAAGTTCCATCACAAATTCATTTACAGGAAGGTAAGGGAACTGATATTATCCACAATAATTAATCTCTGCTCAAGACTCTTTATTGACTTTACATGGGCTTATCTGTTCACTGAAATGAACAAATCATATCCCAGTCAACTCCTTAAACATTACATCAGAGTTTTATGTGTAGGTAGATTTGGAAGTAAAATAAATATAAGTTTTTTGAAAAACGAATTTGACCCATGGTTTTTTAGTTTTTGAAATTTCAAAAGTTTGAAAGATATTTGGTCTCCCCCCCCACCCCTCTCTTTTTTTTCTCTCTTGGTTTGGTTATTATTGATGGTTTGATTCTGTTGTTATTGGACAATAAAATCTATAGAATTTCAGTGAGCTTAAACTTCTGTCCTGGGATATGAATAATCTTAGGATTTGGTTCATAGGCGATTGAAAGTGATGCATGCTATGCTATGGCTCAATAGAGTGTTAGATAGTATGGAACTGGAGATACCATAAGAGTGCTGAACAATTGAATAGAGTGTTCTTCAAATGTCAGTTGGATCCTGTGGCTTGACCATATTGCTGATTTCTTCTCTATTCTTGCTGACATTTTGCCTACTCTTTTTCAACCAATTAATGATACTAGATACTGGGTTCTTAAGCTGTGGGTGCACGTTTGTCTATTATCTTGTAAGTTTTGTTTTATTTCCAAATTCATCTTTAGACTTAAAATGTTTATTTTCTGTGTATGGGTATTATGTGTGTTATTATCTATCTTAACTTCTCAAAATTGTCATCCTGGCACTGGAGAGATGGCTCAGTGGTTAAGTGTATTTGCTGCTCTTCCACAGGACTCGGGTTCAATTCCCAACACCCAAATGGCAGCTCACAACTCTTTGTAACTCAAGTTCCAGTGGATCTGGCACCCTCACACAGGTGTTGTGAGCTGCCATGTGGGTGGTACAGAGTTGAACCACAAAAACAGTCACAAAATAGTTTCACCATGTCCCAGACAAGTTATGGTTTAGGTGGTGGAATTTTCACAGCTATCTTTGACTACATGTGGGCTTGCATATGTAGGCATCCCCTAAACTAGGAAAAGTGGTATAATACAAGGATAATGTGAGTCAACATCGCAAAGTTCCTCTTAAATGACCCTTGAAGCATAACTCATTTGTCATTAGAGTAGCCTTTATTTTCCAGTCTCACATGAGTACATTCTCCACCCCTTTTCATCTTTCTCAAGGCTTCATTTTCATGTGACTTAAGGGACAATCAGGTTATCAATCTGTGTATTCTCTTTCAGGTAATGACTCAATATTTTCTTGTAGTCGTATCTAAGCTGTGAGGACTATTACAGTCAATTGTAAGATATTTCCTTTGGCAAAGAACCGTTTTGTCTGTATTCTGCCATGAGATCTAATAATGGAAGTAATCGATCGAATAATCACAAAAGCAGGAACATTAGGGAGCCACATTTCAATGTGGCCTGTGCTGACGTGGTTGAGGCTTCATTGGAGCCAGAGCTGTAAGAGATTGTGCTTTTTATTTCCAAATCCCAAAGTACATATTTCCGCTTTGGTCTTATATGTAAGAGGCTCTCATCACCCGAGGGTTGGGAAGCCAGACAATTACAATGCAATTGAACAAAGGAACAAATACCTATCCAAACATGATGGGTTGTATTTTGATTCTAGTTCTGACAAGGAAAGCACCAAACTTGAAGCTCTGTAAAATGGGCAATAAAATGCAAATCAGACAGTCCTCAGCCTTTAAATAGTACTTGGTCACTGAGGTTCAGTGTAGACATGGAAGGTTACATGGGACAGAAACCCAAGCTTTATAGTTTTCTTCATGTCTATGAGATTTCTTATGGACATACTATTAACATTTTCCCAAGGGTAAAACAATTAAATAAAACAGCTACCAATTAAACCAAACTGTTCTGTTTTAGAGAGTTGGAAAAAAGTACATGTAAACATTTCTGAAAAAAAAAATGTGGCCAGCCGGGAGATAGCTGTGAAGAAGCTCACAAATCAACGTGTCTGTCAAAAGAGGACCCATGCAGTTTTGAAGTACCTTATTTTATGTGTATGGGTATTTTACATGTATGTATGTATGTATGTATGTATGTATGTATGTATGTGCACCATGTACATGCAATTTCTATGGAAGACAGAAGGGAGCATTAGATTCTTGGAACTGGAGTTACCAATGGTTGTAAGCAACCATGCAAGTTCTTGGGAGAGTAGTTAGTGCTCTTAACCACTAAACCTTTTCTTCAGCCTCAGGACGCATGTTTTAGCCCAGGTCTGGTAGCTACTAGCTGTCTCAGTTAGGGTTACTATTGCTGTAAAGAGACACTATGACCATGCCAACTCTTATAAAGGCAAATATTTAATTGGGGTTGGCTTAAAGTTTCAGAAGTTTAGTCCATTATCATCATGGTGGGAAGCATGATAGCATGAAAGCAGACATGGTGCTGGAGAATTAGCTGAGAGTTCTACTTCTGGATGGGCAAGGCAGAAGGGAGAGAGAGAGAGCCACTGGGACTGGCTTTGGCTTCTGAAACCCCAAAATTCACTCTCAGTGATACAGTTCCCCCAACAAGGCCACATCCACTCCAATTAGGCCATACCTCCCAAATCCTTATGAGCCTATGGGGGTCATTTTCATTCAAACTACCACATGAGCTGGAGTTCAAGTCATAAATGTAATCTCTTTGAACTTCAGTTCCTTTATCTGTACAAGAGGAAACAATGTATTTGGAAGTTCATTGAAAGTTAAAATGAGACTGAATGCAATCAAGCTACATAAACCCTAAATAATTAAATCCATTTGACAAATTAAAGTTATTGAGTGTGCTTGTCTCTTTAAAAAGTGCATAATTAGTGGAACCATCAGCCTTTGTCTTAGAAACTTCTTATTGCTGTTGGCAGTGGTTAATGGAGAGATCCACAACTGGTCCTAGTATTGAGAAGAAATGGCAGTAGAGTTTTGGTTCTAAATGAGACATCCATATCATGCCTTCCAATGCTCGAGGAATGTCATGAAAGAGGGATACAAAAGCATATAAGGGGTAGAGCATGGGGTCGTGTACTACAAAAAGAACTCTTCTGGGTACAACATGTCTTTTGCACTGGTGAACCTACTGTAGCTGTGTACACAAGACTGGAACCATCAAACAGTTCATCACAGAAGGGGACTGGGGATCCCCACCCCTGTCAGAAGGAGTATGGTTATTGGAAAAGAATGACTTTGTATCTCCTTTTGGTGCATAAAAATTTCAGTTTACTCTTAGACATATTCACTGGATGAGGAAGTAAATAGTCTATTGTTGAACAAATAAACTATTTCTTTTCTTATTTGACAAACATTTCTGTTGGAAGAGTGGCCATGAAATTAATGATAGATGCAAACCGAAAAATTTTGAAATTTTAAAAAATTATATCTTATTTATTTTGTGTGCATATATGTAAACATGTAAGCCTGTGTGGGGAGGAACCAAGACTGGAACTCGGGCCTCAAGCTTAGCAACAGTTTCCTTTCCCTGCTAAGTCACCTCACTTCCCTCAAACAGGTCCAGGAAGAGCTTACTAGAGAGTCTAATCACAAACGTGATCAGTGTTCAAAGAAAGATGCTGCAATACCTTTGGTATTAACAAAAATGAGATGTTGTTAACATTTCTAATCCTAAAGGGGTAGAAAAGAAAGTTTCTAGAACCTAAGTGAATGAAAACCCGGAGGACATGCTCTGTGAAAGGATGTGGTCAACCATTCCCCCACAAGTCACCTCTGGTCAAGTCACCAGAGAGGCAAAGGGAGCTAGCAGGAGAAATGCACACCTCTCTATTCTCACACTCTCTGACTTTTTTCTACTGCTCCACTCTGCCCACCCACAGGCCCAGAATACCTTGCTTTCTGAGTTAAGCTTGGGCTTCAAACTTAATGGTTAGATTCTATCACACCCGGATAAGAACAAAACAGGATGGTCTTCTCTCACCATCTCTATTCAAGATCAGAATAAAAAGCCTAGTTAGTGTGATGGTGTATGGGAATGGAGCAAAAAAAAAATCATAAATTGGGAAGGAGGAAATTATAGTTTTTCTTCACAGGTGACAAGCTAGTCTATGTACACTCCTCCAAACCAAAAAAACAAAGCAAACACCCAAATCCCAGCCAGCCAGAATAATGCATATACCACAGCCTACCTTGTAGTAACTTAAGGCCACTTTAAAACTCCCTGGCTTATTAGACATAACACAGTGACTTAGATCACATAAATAGTAAGACTTGGAAGATTCACAATAAAACATACACCTTTACAGAAAGAAGACTTCAAATGTAATAATTTATAATGACTTCTAAGAGAAACAAGCAGAATCCCTTATAATGGTAGATGCCTAGAAACCCAAACTTGGAGTTCTGAGGCAGAAAGATGGGGAGCTTGAGGTCAACTGTGAGTTCCAGTCTGGAGCTCTAGTCTCAGCACCTCTTCTAAGCAAAACGTTTAAAGACTTTAGTATCTAGAAATGTAATAAAGGTGTACTTGTAACCATAGTCTTCTACTACCCACCTTCTCCAATCTATTGTAGCCTCCACCCTCTCTTTTGCATAATTGATAATGGTTAGTCTTAATGAAACATGATTATCTTGCCATTTTAATTAAAGAAAAATCTCTCGAGTATACAAACATATGAAAATAGTTTAATGAACTCCTGTATACCTATCATTCAGTTAGAACATTATCACCTCATTGGCTAATTTGATTCCACTTGCAATTTATTTATTCACCGTGGAATCATTTTAAGTAAATACTATGTTTCATATCATTTTAAACAAGTATACTTATTTTAAATCTGGCTTTTCTTTTAAAACAGCTCAATTGGAGAAAGAAAATGAAGAAAAGTGGTTATCAAGGCCAAGCAGACTAGCAGTCATCCATTTGAAACAGTTATTGTCCTGAAAGCAATGTTAATTCATACTTCAGTTCTAACAGAGTTTGCTGCTCTGTACTCTTCAGTCTTAGCTATATGCCACCACTGTTTTATACTCATTTGGTTGTTTTCTTGTGTGCTTCTTCCATTAGAATATATGCTCATTAATGGCAGGAACTAACAAATTACATGGCTCCTGTTAAGACTTTAATAAATACCTATTGAAAGAATGGAAGTCAAGGAAGGTGATAAAAGAAAGGAAGAAAGAATGCAATGGACAGGGTATGAATGCAAACAAGTGTGAAAGGGGGCTTTCTGTGATTTTGTGGGGGGAGGGGAGAAGATGGAATAGACTCCTCTAATTGGGCTGCCTCAAGTAGTGTCATGTAGACCATGACCTCCATGCCAGGGATAACAAGCCATATCTGCACAATTGTAAGAACTACTCTATTGCTGCCTTTGCTATTGCTATGACAATCTTTTACAATATGAAATATAAATGCAGAAGGGTCTATAAATTACAAAAACTGTAGAAGCTTCACATAGTGAAATCAGGATATTTAGGAAAGGAAAAAGGAAAAAGTTGAAATCACCCATTGTGCTACTACCTGGAGACAAATATAAGGTTTTGTCTGTGGATAGCACTCAAGATATCCTGCTGCATGTGTGTTACATGCAGGTTATTGAATGGGAGAATACCATTGCAGCTGCCTTGGTACCTGTTTTCAGTGAACAACTGCTCTATAATATCTTTGACTGCTATGAGGACTACTATTGGTAGGCAGGTTGAAAGGATCACGATTCGCCTAAGAGTCAATGTTCTAGGCAAGTGAGCTTCTGGATTGTGCTCACTAAAATGGTACAATTCACTACAAATGTGGTTGACACCATCCTCTGGGATGAGATCCTGAACTGAATATGAAGAAGGCTGTGAGCTGAACACGAGCCCTCTTTTCTTTGTTTCCTGCTTATGGCTGCCATGCCTTCCCCACCATAACAAGCCATGCTTTCAACATATGAGCCAAACAAGCAAGCAAACAAACAAACAAAGAGACATGCAAACCTTGAGTTTCTAGGTTGCTTTTGTCATGTATTATGCTACAGCAACAAGAAAAGTAACCAACTGTCAAAATCTTAAGTGTATAATTTTATTTTTAATGATTGTATGATATTCTATCTCAAGGAATCTTTAAAATTGAATTATTATTACAGCAGGACATATTAGTTTTCCCCCATTTTTTCCCATCTGATAAACAATGATGAAGAGTATATATTTTAGCCAACTTTTTAAAATTTATTATTAGTGTGTGTGCACATTCATCACACTGCAGATCAGAGGACAGCTTTCAGGAGCTGGGTTATCCCCTTTCACTACACCATCACTTCTCAGCCTGTGGGTTGTGACTCCAATGTCAGAAGTCAAAGGGCCCTTCTACACAGATCTGCCTAAGACCAAGACACATACACACATAATGTATATCTAATATATATATATATCAGTAGCAAAATTACAGTTATGAAGTAGCAACAAAAATAATTTTATGACTGGAGGTCACCACAACAGTGTTCAAGGGTTGCAGCATTGGGAAGGTTGGGAAGCGCTTCTCTATGGGTTCTGGGGATGGAGATTGGTTGTCAGTCTTGTGCAGCAGACACTGTTCCCACAGCTAATTTTTACACACATTTTTTCCTGTATAATTATTGTAAAAGTTAACCATCAAGTCAACTAACATTTTGCTCCAAATTTCCTCACTGTCTAGCCTTTCTTTTACTCAAAGTGGTGTTGCTTGATGGAATGTATAACTGAGTGAAAGGAAAGATTGGAACTGTGGGCAACTAGAGGAAGTCTTAATAAGAAGTATGTGTGAGCATGAACAGGTGACATTCTGGTCTAATGCAAGCCCTCTATCAATGAGACTGTACCTGTCTCAGGTAGAGTGCTGCATGCTTGAATGGTGACTCCGAGAAAACATCTTATTAAACAATTTAGGCTATAGGAGGCACTAGCTGTAGCTCAGTGTGGATTCGAGTTGAGTGGAAGCTTTCTTTAGTAAAAGTATGGAATGAAGGAAAGGAAAAAGAAAAGCATTATGGTGGACATCAAACCTCAATACAGTTTAGACTGAAATCATATCATCCTCATGAGGAGATTAGCATTCAAAGCTACTGTTCTCTGCCAACATCTAAGATCTGGTGTGAGTAGCAAAAGAGGCAATGAAGAGAGATTGTAGGGGAGCCTGGGGAAGGAGATCTATGAAGGCTTCATGTTCTGGGTAACTTTATATCCTTTCACCTTCAAGAAACTTTACTCAAGTAGCCACTGCTGCCACCCCTACAAATGACACATGAACAGTAATGTGACCCTCTAAGAGTGGTCATGTTGGAGCATAAAAGTATACTGGAGTAAGAGTGGCCATTTGCTTTCATTTTTTTTTAAATTTGAGAATAGGGTAAGCATGTAATAAACTACTAAGCTTATAGAAGTATAACTGAGGTGAATCCTGCTACAGGTAGAGTTTGTTCCAGCTGTAGTCTTCACTCTCCTTTGAATCAAGGGAATGCAGACTCCACAAGGGGACTGGAAGTGGAGAGCTATGAGGTTTTTCTTTAGTTTTGAGATTCTATAGGCATATCTGCATATGATTTGATCATAAATATAGAATATACGCTCAGTGTTTCTCTATGAGAGCAATTTGAAATTTCACTTGTGGGGAAAAGGCTTCCCTTTATACTAGAACTAATAAAAATAAAATAAAAGTCAATAAAAATGAATACGTGAGAGTTAGAGGTGAGATTCCATGGGAAAAGTGTTTTGTCCTTCCAGCAAGATGAGTTTAACAATGAGAAATTTGGGAGTAGATGATGCAGGTGGGTTTGCAGCTGGAACAACAGGCCCCAGATTCCACAACAACATGGTCGGCCGTAAGGTTGAAGTGAAAAAGGCAGGAGGGCACACAGCAAAGGCAATAAAACCATAGTGGAAAGACTCTTGGCTCCCAACAATAGGAAATTGGCAGCATGGGGGAAGGGGAGTGTGCCAACTTCATATACCAACTACTGAACAAATGTTGTTAAATATTGCTTGCTGTGAATTAAACTTCCCAATATAGTTTTGTGCCAAGAATGTTCAACAAGATACAGTGCATGTGCAAAAAGCACTACTTGATTTAATGTCATAAACACATACTATGTAAAGAACAAAGCTCATAAAATTTATACTGTGAATATTTTGTGGTAGACAAAGTCAGTCAAAGGAGGTGTGGGTGGTGCTACTCAAGGGTTCAGGGCATATGTGGGGGTGGCATGAACACAAAGCTTAGGTTCTAACTTAGAAAGAGAGGTCAGACATCTTTCCAAGATTTAGCAAATTAAGTAACATTTGTTATTTATTGGATACTACACCTTATCCTGGGTCCCATATTTACATCAGTGAACATAGCCTGGTTTGGGAACTCAAGGGCTTACACAAGTAGTAAAGTGTTCCAATCAGTACAGTGTGTTAGAAGTACTAATAGAAGTTCACCCAGAGGCTGGGAGGATGGATCAGAGTTAAGGGTTTTCATTCTTCTTGCCAAGAACCTAAATATAGTTTTGAGCACCCATATGGCAGCTCACCACCTTCTGTAACTCTAGCTACAGAGGATCTGACATCATTTCCTGGCTTCTGTGGACACTGAATGAATACAGTGCATCTACACTTACATAGTTACAGGCAAAACACTCATATGCTCAAAACAAACAACTATTTTTTTTTTTTTTAAAAAAAGAGGTCCACTCAGGTGTTCTGATGGGTTAATCCAACCTAGGTTTAACAGGGTGGGGAAAGCATGAAAGTATCTGTGACCATGAGTTGAATAAAAACCTTTCTAATGAAGCAGTAATATAAGCCACTGTGGGAAGAATTAACGTAGTTCGTCACTGGGAGGCATGTGGGCTAGTGATCATTGATAATGGAAAATTCAGAAAAAAAATATTGTAGCTTCTGATAGCACACGAGGAAATGTTGCTTCTAATAAGGCTGCAGAGATGGACAAATACATTTTTCTCCTACTTCATCTTTGAAGAGAGTTATTATGTTGTAGCTGATTGGCCCTTGCTAACTGGGGGGGGAAACACTTTGGATGCTCAGGAGGTAGTGTGTCTTACCAACATGGGAACCCACATAGGTGCTCTCTCCCCTGAGAGTTGCTGTCAGTAGCAAGAAAAACTTTAGTGATGTTGTGGATTTTAAACATGTGGTCACAAAACCACTGTGCTGGCAGAATATAGTGTAATGGTTAATTGTAATTTTCTTTGATGTGTGTACTCACAAGAAAGCACCCAGGGTAAATCATCGACTCTGTTGAATTCACAATCTAGTTCCCATCAGTGGAATGCTGGTGATCAGGAAAACTACCCAATGAAGACTTCTTGGAATGCAGGAGCATCAACCATTACCAGGTTTGTTGTAAGCCTAGGTGTTGGCTACTCTTTAGGCATCTCAGGTAGGGTGGGGAGACCTCAGGTTCAAGGTTAAGAGATGTTCAGAAAGTGCTTTCATGTGCATATTAGGACTGCAAATGTCAGCATCATTAGTGTCATTTTGTTTGTCCAATTCACAGGAACATCTCTGGGTGGGGGGTGCTGTGGTGAAGCTGGTACTGGATACTGAAGCAGTGACATGTGCAGTGAAAGACAGATTCCTAAAAACACCAAATGGTTTGTAGAAATCCTTCTATTCTCTCTGAGTGCATAACGGGTGTCACTTAATCTTTCTATCCTCTTCCCACAATGCTAACCTGGTTACCCTCCTATGGCATTTGGAATCTCTGAAGGGTAGGTTCCAAAATGTTGTAAACAAACAGGATTTACATGGTACAAGTTTGAGCTCAACTGAAATCCATGAAACTACTCATTGGTCATAAGAAGTGTAGAAAGAGGCACATTCCAATGAGCCTGACCATGACACAGGCATCTTCTTTGCTCAGTTCCTTACAATATCAGAAACAAAATTTCTTTGAAGTTTGTCAGATCCTACCTGCTTTGCTTTCTTCAGATTCTCTGGAATCATTCAGACTATTAACGTTTGAGGCCAAAAATCATCAGCAGAAGAAGTTCAACAGAAGACTCTCGGTCGTGATATCTAATGGAAACCCTTCATGGAAAAGGGTTGTGCAAGACCTAGTAAAGATGCTTCTCTTGACACTGCCACAGGAGGCAGAAGATATTTAGTGGACAGTAAGGAGAACCCCCAAATAGCTGACAAGAAGGAAGCAGAGACAGAGACACTAGATTCCACCTTCTGTAAAGAATAGGAAAAGAGAAACCTTGTCCTCGTGGTTTCTTCCATCCATTTTGTCACCTCATAAGTCTGTCCAGAAGTTGTCAGTTAGCCTGGGCTGTATAGTGAAATCATGTTTCAAAGAAAATACAACAAACAAACAAACAAACAAACAAAAAAAACAAAAACCAAACAACAACAACAAAAAAAAACCCAAACAAAACAGGACAGTGAGATAGCTCACTGGGTAAAGTCACTTGCTAGCTTAACCCTACAACCCTGAGCAAGACAAGGCAACAAAATAAACAGCTAGGCATAGTGCTGTGCATGAAATCCCAGCACTCAGGCTGTGGAGGAAAATCAAGAGTTTTAGGACAGTCTTGGCTAAGTAGTTAGATACTGTCTCTTAAAAGTGTACACACACACACACACACAAGCTTGTGTGCATGCATGAACACATGATACATATATATGGATGCATATAATGCATGCATCTGTATGTTAAATATAGAGTTATTTCCTAGGTGTTCTAATCCCAGCATCAGACACCCCTGAAATAATACTTTCTGCCTCAGTCTAGCACTCTGTATTGAAGCACTCATTATCTGGTGTGGTGTTTTGTTTTCATGTCTGTTCCCTAGCTAGACTCTACCCTTAGGGGAAGATATCTTATTTAATTAATCTCTATATCCTCAGCACGTAACAGAGTGACATGAAGAGAGTAACAATTCATTAAATGTCCCTAATGAGTAGCTGGGTGAATTGAATGAAATAAAATGTCATTTTCTCCACTCAGTATCAGGAGCTAGGAGTGGGTAGCTGAGATTTTCCTGCACACAATCCTACCACAAAATGTAATACATGTTTAGTTGACTTCAGTAGACATGGGAGGACTTGCTATGTATGAGGATGGTTTTAGGGATAGTGGGAGGGTGGCACTGAACAAGTGCAAAGTGCATCTGACATATAAAATAACCAACACAGCAACAGAGTAAGATGGTGGGATTAGGTGGTGAGTATGAGCCAGTTCATAACGGTTCGGAGAAAGGGAGGAGTGCAGAGGAAATCACTGTCAAAGAACAGCTGCAACCAGCAGAGGTGTTTGTAAATACAAGGCAGTAAGTATTTGCAACACATCTGTCCAGTGTTCCTTTCTTTACTTTGGTGTGGTTAGAGAGGCCAGAGTGCAGTGTAGTAGCTGGTGGAGCCAAGAGAACATTTTAAGTAGAGTATTCTGATGGCTCAGTGGGTAGACTTAATGGCACGACAGCCTGATGACCTGCATTCCCCGGATTCCTGGATTAGGACACACATACACACATGCACAGACAGACAAGTAAATAGGGTAGATAATAGGTAGATAGATAGAGAGATATATAGATAGACAAATGATAGATAGATAGATAGATAGATAGATAGATAGATAGATAGATAGATTTTTTTGTAGATAATAGGTAGATAGATAGAGAGATATATAGATTAGATAGACAAATGATAGATAGATAGATAGATAGATAGATTTTTTTGTAGATAATAGGTAGATAGAGAGATATATAGATTAGATAGACAAATGATAGATAGATAGATAGATAGATAGATAGATTTTTTAAATAATTTAGGTTAAAAAGGAACCTTAGAATAATAAGCAAAAATAAAATTGAAGTGGACACATTCAAAAGACAATACCATATCACACATTTCTAGGAATGCCTTCAAATCCTCCTGTATTTTGTCTGGGATCATTCATGGTTTTTGTTTTCTTGTTTGTTTGATGTGGTTTTGGTTTTTTCAAACACTGCTCAAACTAAAGCTGAGGCCTGTCTTTTTGTCTTCCGTCTCTCTAACTTCTTTGGAGCATTGTCTATGGTCTTTCTTCTTACCTGGCTCACCCTGTGCTATGGCTACTAATTTAGGACAAAACAGACTAGAATCTCAAGAAAGAGACCCCCCTTTCTCAATAATTAGAATTTGTAAAGAAATATTAGTGTAGTTTTTATGGCATATGGCCTAGATCACATACTATCTAACATCTAGAGTTGAATCACAAATATAGAAAAAGATCCAAGATTACTAATGAGCTGCCCGAGTCTGCCAAGAAGCTAACTTAATATCAGGAAAAATTCTATTGCATGGCATCTGTCTGTAATGCTAGCCAAAGAGTTGTATAATGGGCAGTCACAATTGAAAATGACCTTCATTATGCTGAATTCATTTCTTTGATGTGTCCATTTTTCCCCATCTTACATATTGCAACAGTAATAGTAGACATAGAAATAACTCCAATTGTAATTCAAATTTCAGAATGTGAGATTCAAGGTGTGGTGGCTTTTCTCAGTTGAATGTCGAGGGTAGATGAGTAAGAAACCTGGGAAGATTGAACAAAGTGAGGAACATTGTTCAGAAAATCAGATACAGACACAGCATGGGCAAGACAGTCTGTCTTACTCAAACAGGAATTTTTACATAATGCACCAAGAATTTAAGTGGATGATCTACCATTCAGGAAGAAAAAGTTAACTCTTGGGAGCAAAAGCCCAGGAGCACTACAGTATCTTTGAGCACTTGCCTCTACTTCTTGTGGCTGCACCTGTGGTGCTATGGGCTTGGAATTCTCTGCCTGATGTTGGTTTAATCTGGTTGTGCCACTGACAGAAAGGAAGCTGGCTTTAGCAACAGCAATGGCTCTGCTGCTCTGTGTCTATACCACGTATGTTAGTTACCTTTTTCATTGCTCTGATCAAAAAGCTGGCAAAAAAACAAACAAACAAAACCACTTAGAGGAGGAAGGTTTACTTTGCCTCATGATTTAAAGGTATCGTGGCAGGGAAGGCGTGATATCGAGAGCGTGAGAGGGCTGATCACTTTGTGTCCACAACCAGGACGCAGAGAGAGAATGCTGGTTGCTTAGCTGGCTTCCTATCCAGAACCTCAGCCCCTGGAATGGTGCTACCCATATTCAATCTGGCTCTTTCCTCCTGGGTTAACACTCTCACAGGCATGCCCAGAGGTCAAGTTGACAATAATGATTAATTACACCATCTTCTGGGATGACTTAACCTTTTTGCTTTAATTTCTGCAGCTGTAAAATAGGAAGATAAACAGTGTGTGCTCCACCTCCCAGGATTATGAAATGATGTAAAATGCTTTGTCAGTTGTGAAAGGCTGATTTGTCTCTTTGAGTTCAGAGAACACTGAAGCAGCAGAAAACTGGTGTCAGGTTCAACCCTACTAAGACCCTTATTTGTCTATTGCTTTATATATTCCTTCATAATGAGTCTCACTGCCTTCTCTCTCATCTCTACCTGAGGTATCTCTGGGTACTGAATTCCTTCAGATTTGGTATTCTGTTGATTCCCCCCACCCCTTATATATAGCACACCATATACTAGTCAGTAGCAAGAAACATGGGCCAGCACAGCCTAAGTCTCCAAGCCATTTAATATGAAAATATTTACAGACAAACTCACATACTCATGCACTCATGCGTGGGCACGCACACACACTTGCATGTATGTATGTTTCAGGGATGACCATTTAGAATCAAATAACCAATTGATATGCTCCTCCTGGAGGAAGCTCATTTTCTCCCGCTCTAGAAATAATTTTAAAAGAGAGAGAGGATATATAGGAGGGATATATAGAAGAGTTTAGAGGAAGGAAAGACAAGAAATCATACAATTATAATCTCAAAAAAAAAAAAAAAAGAAAGAAAAAAGAGCCACCAAATTAGACGGCATTAAACTCGTGGCATTTTGCTTGGTGCACTATCCCATTGCTTGGATCAAGAGAGGGAGCAGTGACATAATTCTGAGGGAGCAGTTTGTTAATGAGATCTCTCAAATATAGATGGTGGACAACGCTGCTGTCATTTCTATGAGTATAGAATGATCACAGTTGTTTTGTGATGATGATTCATGGCCTTGCAGCTGGGAGGGCCTGTGTACTTCGCTATAGAATAGCTACAGCTTAGCAGAATAATAGGCATCCTGTCCCTTTTGGGCAGAGATTTCACATTCAGTATTGCAGTTGAACTCATTTTCATCTCACAATCACTTCCTAACTCTGTCCTTTCAGCAAGCTTCCTGAGGGTCTTTTGTCATTGCTTGACCTCTATAATTGCTTCTCAGTCATGGCTCAGGTTCTGTTCTCCTTGGTGGAAATTGCCTTGACCTGGCCACGAGCATATACCACTTCATTGCTGGCACCTGAGATCTTTCCTGTTCTCATCCAACTTAGAGTTCTCGGTGGTATTTGATTCTTTTGGAATGCCTTTCCGCTTCTTCATAAGACTTTCATCTCAGGAGCATTATTCTTGATCACCCTGGGCCAGTACGTTTTGTGCATTCTTCCGCCTCTGTCCATTGGAAAGTCTTGGTCCTCAGGGCTGGCCCCAAGTACTCTATTGTTGCTGTCTATTCATTCACAGGGCTGTCATCTTCTATTGTGTCTTCAGTTCCATTTCTGGTATTCAGAATCAAATCCAGTCCACATAACTCACTTGTCATAGAGTTAAAGCACCCACTTGACATGATTGACATGAATGGTATGGTCAGCTCAAGCTCATGTAAGTCTCCTTACCTTGCTGCATTTAATACACTTACCAGGTCTCTCTGGATCTGTAATGGTCGTCTATATATTTCACATGTTTAATAATTTCACAAGTTTAAAATGCTACTGATTTTAGTCGTTTTGTGAAATCAATAGACACTGATAATTGTTTTGGACCATCAGTGGGGGTTACTAAATTATAATTCTTTTGCATTTTATTTTTCCCCTTCCCTTCTCCCTCTTGATCTGACCACTGACTCACTCCAGGCCCAGCTAGCTCCGGTCCCGCTTGCTCTGACCCTGCTTGCCCCGGCCCAAAGTACACTGTAGCTGTCTTCAGACATCCATATGAGGGCATCAGATCTCATGGCGAATGGTTGTGAACCACCATGTGGTTGCTGGGATTTGAACTCATGACCTCCTGAAGAGCAGTCCTGCTCTTATCCACTGAGTCATCTCACCAGGCCTTCTTTTGCATTTTAGATGTAACAGTTTATTAATTATTTGATACTTTATAAATGCATATAATGTATTTTGAGCATATTTATCCCCAGCTCTTCCCTCTAACATCTTCTGGATCCCTCCATGCAGTCCGAACTTCACATTCTCTCTCTTTTTTTTTAAATAACCCACTGAGTCCAGTTTTTACTGCATACACAGCCATGGGTGTTGGCCATACAATGGACCTTGGTCCATCTACCAGAGCCCATATCCTTAAAGAAAACTCAGTCGACTGCCTCATTTTTGTGAGACTAGGAAACACTAGGAATTGTTTTTATTAAGTATATCAGTAGGGTTTGCAAAATTATGTTATAATTTAAATAATTCTTTTTTCTCATATATCATATTACTTAAAAAGTTTAGCTAGTATTATATATAGTACAACATCAGGAGACTTATAATGATATTTTGATGCATATATGTCATGTATTTTGCTCATCTTCCTCTCCCCACTTCTACTGCTCACCTTCATCTTTCTTCTACTATTTTTAGCAATGAGAATATTTTATTCTTCTCTCGATCATTACATACGACAACAGTATTCCCTTTCCCCACTCCTCCCAGTCCCATCCCTACCTTGCCTCTCCCTCTGAATCTTTTGCTTCTACTTTTATGGAACATAGATAGGTAAATAGAAGATAGATAGATAGATAGATAGATAGATAGATAGATAGATAGATAGATGTGAATATCTAAATTCTGATTCAACATATAAGAAAACATAATATTTGTCTTTATGATAATCTTTTACCTTTTATTTTTATGGTGAAATTTAGTTAGCTGTCTTCTTTGTCCTGAGGTATTCTTTTGCTGGTAAGAATCTAAAAAAGTGGCATCAATTTTCAAACGTTCTCCTTATATGACTATTTTTATTACCATTATTATTTCATTAATTCAAATATATTTGATGTTTTTAAATTATTCAATATGTCCCAAAATTTATGATTTACTGAATCTATTGTATTTATCTCTTAATGATTTTGCAATTCAAAAAATTGTCTACATATGAATACGTTCTTCCTTCCACAAAATATCAAATGTATATCTATAACTCTCCATTCCTCTAAATATGACCCAAATTGTCTTATTTCTATAATAATTATCACTGTCCAAAGTTTGTGAGTCATGAACACATAGTCCCTATCTGTCCCTATCTGTTCTGTTTCTTGTTCTAATGCATCCCCACAAGGAATGATTTTGTGAAATGGATCAATATAGGAGCTCAGGACTTCTTCACAGCTTTTATGGCTTCTCATTATTGATAAGTTAATACCTAAGCTGTTTGTTATGCCCCTTCAAACATATAACATGGCTTTATAATGAAGTTTATGTTTTAATCTCCATTCATTCTCTCCTCTGGCTACAGTAAATAATTCTTTGTCTATAAATACAATACATTTGGGTCATGTTTTATATTTTGCATTCTGTGCAGAAATGGAAAGCATAGAAAACCAACAAATTGGAGGAGAGACAGGGAGGATGAATGAATCTTATGAGTTTCTTTACTCTCCTCTCCCTTTCTTTCTCTCCCTCTCCCTCTCTCTCCCTTTCCCTTTCACTCTCCTTCTGACTCCAAATTAGTTTAATGCAAATATAATCACTATTTGCCATCTTAAATAAAGGAAAATGGAGACTTATAAGTAGCAACATAGCTAGGGATTGAATGAACACTCAGCCTACACGGGAGCCTAGTTCTCCTGGCTAGCTTTTGCCATTCTTCACTGTCCCTGAAGATACCTACAAATTTAGGGGACACAGCAAGCAGCATATGTTCAATAAGACAGGGCTAAATTAAGTCTTCTGCCTGATTCTTGCAGTGTAAGGGACCTTCAGATACAAAAATCCTTCTGCTGACTGAAGCAGCAAGCTATAGTTCTAGAAATGCCAAGACAATGTGTTGGTTTTTTTTTTTTAAAGTAAAACACATTTACTGGAAAAGAATATTAATCAGTCAAGTCAAAAACAGTGACAGTAACAACTTCATGGGTACAGTCTCCTGTTGTTCTTTTAACTGTGGGGCCCTCACCTGTCCTTTGAGCCAACAAACATGGGCTCACTACTGTAAAGCTGCTCCAGAGACTCCAGGGTTTAATGCGCTTGCTTCTACCTTCTTCCTTTCACTCAATATCTGCAATTACATCTGGAAAGGACCAATATGCAGTGTGCAAAACAGGAGAAACTTCTAGAACTGAGATGACAAATTGGATGTGTTAAGATACCTTGAGGCTAATGAAAATGGTTGCCAATGGCTGAGACTGTAGGGCTGGCCAATCCAGGGTTCAAACACTGTGTGTGCTTAAGAGAGGTGGGAAGCTCATGACTTTTTTTTTTTTTATCACATCGTAATTTACTTATTCACACAGACGTTATAAACACAAAAAGGCAGGATGTGGGAAAGGGAATGACACCAGAGCATAGGTGTTCAGAGGGAGTACAGATACCTTTCAGAACAGGGTATCGGCTGGGTGAAGGTTCAGGGTTCAGGGGACAGGTCACTATGACTCTGCCTATGATTCACTTGTGCTATCTAAGTTGGTACTGTCCATTGAGGCTGCCTATTTATAAGATCAATGACTACTCAGGCTGGTAAATTTCCACAAACGCTGCCTGTTTACAATAGCTTATAGCCTTCTGTTTCAGTGTTTTTCCATAGAGACCCAAGACTTTGTGTTAGCATGTATGTATGTCAGGCCTATTGCTGATTTTAGGCCTATGGCTGATTTTAGGCCTTCAGTGTATAAGCAGGGCTACTCCTGACATCTCCTCCCTTCTCTAAGTATAGAAGGGCCTTGGCGATTCTAATCTTACGAAGGCTGGGATAGAGGCCTGACCTCCAATAATTGAAGGGGACCTTGTAATGGCTCTGGTCCTCCTGTCATTGTCATGACCGGTTTTTTGCTTCCCTCTCTCTTTTATTACCTTTCTTTTGAGACTATTTTAAGATAACCTGTATTATTTGGAAGTTTGTTGTTGGCATTTGTTGTACTTTATCAGAACATAAATAAACTTGTGTTGCTTAGTTACTGAACAAAATTTTTCCTGAGAGAACCAGCTCTAGTTTTATCGTGGCAATTATAGAAACATTGATTTAAGGATGCTCTCTTTAAGCAACCTTTGTTTGAATGTGTCTGTTCATTTTTGCAAAGGATATCTGAATTTTTAAACAGAAATTTGGGAGTTCTTCTATTTAAACATGCTTTCTATTGGTAAACAGTGCAAGATAGTCAAGTAGATGCTGCCTGAAAGCAGAAGGGGGTACTAGCTTATGGGAAATAAGGGAATCAGACAAGCAGTTGGGGGCAAAAGGAGGGCACTTAATTAGTACAAAGTATAAGAACACATATGTTTCCAGTATCCATAATGGCACCCTCTGCTTTGTATTTTTACTTAAAAATTAATTCAAAAAGAAATATTGGTGGCCAATGTCTGAAAATGATATATCTATAAGAAAATTATATCTAGAATATACCAAAAAAAATCTTATCCATTCTTATGCTACAAACATAAAACAAAGAGCTCCATTTAAAGAGCATAAAGAATCTAAATAGGTATTTTCCCAAAGAAGATATCAATGACTGATAAGCACAGGAAATGATGCTCAACATTTTATTCAGGGAAATGGAAATCAAACCCACAGGAAGAGAGCACTTGGCATGCATCAGCTCGATTGCAACCAAAATGTGAGATGATAACAAGCATTAACAAGAATATCGAAAAAAGGCCTCTAATCCATTTTGGGTGAGATTATTATGGTAAAAAGACAACACATCTTCAACTAGGCAAACATAAAGTTGTGATGCGAGCCAGAACTACAGTTCTACCTAGGAACTGAAAGCAGGGACTTGCACAGATAATTGTGCACCATTGTTTACAGTAGCATATTGACTGCAGGAAAAAAAAAGAATGTGAATAAGAATAAAGAGAGAGATAGAGACACACACCGGGAAACAGATCAAATTTCCATCAACTGATAATGAATAAAATGTGATGTAGCCATTAAATGGAATGAAACACACATGCTATGACACTGATGAACTTTGAAAACTTTAGGCTATTTGAAAAAGCTAAACACAGAAGATTGCATATATGATTGTATTTACATGAAATCTTCAAAATGAGCAACTCTACAAAGACAGAGAGGGAAGTAGTACTTAAAACTGGGGGAAGACAACTATTCACCCTGAAAGTGAAGGTTGTTGCACAATTCTGTGAGCATTCTAAAACCAACTAAGTTACAAACTTTAAATGTGGGCATTGTTCAGCATGTGAATCATATCGCAACAGAGCTGTTACAAACAAAATGTTTGCTGGAGGTGTTCTTTTCTTGTTGCTGTATCAGATAGTAGAGACAGGGTTACAGAGATAAGACTCAGAGCCATCAAGGAGCGTATGATTTAAGGAGACAGATAAGAAAGGGTGAAACTATTGGAGAATAAATAAAATCTTATAATAGAGCCCGGAGTAGCTCAGAAATAATGAATTAAACAGTGCTTCATCTAGGAGAAAGAATTTAATCTGGATCCTGAACTGGGAATAAAATTTCAGCTCAATCAACAAAGCTTCAGGATGTTGTTTCTGTCAGTGTGGAAAAAGCAAGGTCATTCCAAGTTGAGGGGTCACCAACTGTGAAGGAAACCCTGGCCATCAGTCACCTAGCTCCATCAAAGAACAAAGGAGGGCTGCAGAGGGTGTTGTGACAGATGAATCTCAAAAAGTAGTCTGGACCAGAGTCCCAAGGGTCTTAATCTCCCTGGAGTATAATATATTTCCTGACTTAGGATCGCATGTCACACAGAAGTCACGTGGTAAAGCTCTCAGTAGGAATCATGAAGTTACCTATAGCTGTAACTGACTAATCCTCTCTGGATCTTAATTTCAGTAATTTTAACATGAAGGAGAGCATCCTCTATTTTAGGTGTTAGCATTGACCAAATGAAACAGGGCTGCAACAAACTCTCGGGGGCTGGGTAATCCAGCATTGATTTCCATCCATTTCCCTGTTCCTCTTGCCTGCATCTATAACAATGGTTTGAAAAGCCAAACATTTTCCCAGCTTCCTTTGGAGTTTGAGGTGGCCATATGACAGTGACATACTTACAGTTAATGATACATAAACAAAAGATGGCTGAGGGGCTTCTAGCAGAGTTTTTCTTCCTTGAAGAAAAGAGCCAGGCATTGCTAATGCTGCCTGCTATCTGCTGGTCTCTGCCTTAAATGCAGGCGTGATACCTGGGGTTCTAATAGCCATCTTGCAGCTGAATTACTGGTGACAACGAAGATGAAAAGCTGACAAAGAAAGGATGATGGCAGTGCAGAGAGAGTCTAGTCTTTTGATGGCACCAATGGCTAGATGCCAGCTGCCAGCTACCTCTGGACTTATGGGAGAAAAACAGCCTTCTTACTTGTATGAGTCATTCGTCCTAGGGGTTTGTTACTTGTGCAGAAAGCCTTCTTTTTAAAAATAAAACCAACTGAACCACATCTTCAATCCAAGAAGCACTAATAACTAATGTAGGGGTTATGAAAGCATTTTCATATGATATGAAGAACATTTTACACGACAGATATATGCTTTCACTTCCTTTTCTTTTTGTTCAAAAAAATATTCATTTTTTATTCTTTGACATTTTCATACATTATGCAAAATGTGTTGACCATATCCATTTCTTACCCTCATTCAGTATCTCCTATGTGCCCTGTAAAATTTTTATGTATTTATTATTGCCATCATTATCATCAATATTATTATTGTATGTGCATGGACACATATGTATGCATGTGAGTGTGTCATGGGTCTTGTGTGGAGATCAGAAGACAACTATGGGTTCTCAGGATAAATCTCAGATTGTTAGGAATCTGAGTGGAATGTAGATCAGTTTGCAGAGTGCTTTCCTAGCATGCAAAAAGCCCTAGATTTGCTCTCCAGCTCTATAGAAACCAGGCATGATGGCAGTCAGCTGTCATCTCAGCCCTTGGGAGATAGAGACAGAAGAATTAGAAGTTCAAGTTTATCCTCAGCTACAGAAAGTTCAAGGCTAGCCTAGGATGCATGAATAAGACCCACTTTTTAAAAAAGATACATTCATGTAGGGAATATTAGTGAAGTAGAGAATGACAAGATTGCACATAATGAAAAATGAAAGTGCAGTAGAAATGAAGCTGCAGAGGGCAAGTTGGCAGGATCTCACAACTGACTGGACACAGGGCTGGGCACAGAAGTGTATGTGTGTGTGTGTGTGTGTGTGTGTGTGTGAGAGAGAGAGAGAGAGAGAGAGAGAGAGAGGAGAGAGAGAGAAGAGAGAGAGAGAAACAGAGGGAGACAGAATGACAGGGAGAGAGAGGAAAAGAGAGAGAGAGGGAGGGAGAGAGAGAGAAGCAGAGGGAGAGAGAATGACAGGGGGGGAGAGGGAAAGGGGAAGTGGGAGATGGAGAGAAGGAGGGAGAAAGAGTCCTGTTTACTAAAGCAATGTTGAGACTCTAAGCTTCCATTCACTGCATAGAAATAAACATAACAATAGTGGTTTGAATGAGAAATGTACCCCAAAGGCTCAGGTATTCAAGCACTTGGTGCCCAGTTCAGCTGTCTTGAGGCTGTCATGAACTCATTTGAGGTATGGCCTTACTGGAGGAAGTCCTTCATTATGGGTGAGCTTTAAAGGTTTACAGCTTATCTATTTCCAGTTCACTCTCTGCTTCTTGGACATGATGGAGATGTGGTCTTTCTGATTTTTGCTTCTGCCCACCATGCTTTCTATCCCATTATGAACATTTAACTAGCCGGAACCATAAGTCAAAACAAATTTTTCCTTAAATTGACTTTAAGAAATAGAATTTTATCACAGCAACAAGAAAGTAACTAGTATAAAGCAATATTAAGGCGAACCATAAGAGTTCCATGTTTGCCATCTTATCCTTAAAATGGTTGTCACACACCTGAGAGGCCCTCGATGATGGGATTTAGAACTACAGATGGAAGTATGCATGAGGGGGCATCGGTGTGTACACGGCAGCTAAAGCCTTGAGAGCAGCCGAAGAGAGAGAGCAAGGTGAGAGAGAAACTGGTTAGGGCTGGAAACTTTAAGTATTGGAAAGAAAAGGAAGACTAATCAGCACAGAAGAGAACAGGAAGTGCTCAGTCAGTCAGGAATATTTGTCAAGCACTGCTGGGCTCAAAGCAAAGCAGTGGGAGAGGTAAGGAGAGTAGGTAGCAGCAGTGCAGTAGACTGTAATGCCTTGGAGGCTGGTGAGCAGGCAGGGCTGGTCAGCGGAGTCAGATGCTGAAGACAAGTCAAGTGGGATGAGAAATGAGGAGCTTCTTCCCTCGGCTACATTCATCTAAATTCCTTTAACGGGAGTTTATTGTTAGCTGTAATAGCCTGTCTGGAAGATAAATGCTAAATTAATTTGGGAACTGAGTTCTAAAACTCTCAAGTGGCCTAAATCGTTTAAAAGAAGATCAAATTCTATTATGTGAGATTGAATTGGTTTCTGCAGGTGGTTGTGCAACACTCTTCCCCAGAGATCTGTTTGTCAAATAGGGTTTCTGTCCAGTTCCTACTCGGAGCACAAGGCGTGGCAGTGTGAGAGCAATGCAACTCCATCAAGTCCCTTGGATACCTTGTTCTGTGAATGAAAATCACAGTGTCTGGCTCCTGATTCCAGCAGACCTTAGCTCTCTGGCTGTGTGATAAACATCTCATTCCTGCAGCTTGTCTTCCTTTACTTCTGTCATTAGTATCACTCTTGTCTCTTTAAATAAACTGAAAGTTCCTCGGTGGTACACATTAATGTCTTCTGCCCACTATTCCTTACAGTGCTAGAGGCATGGTAGTCATTTAATAAGTATCTCATCATGCCAAAGTGCTGTAATCAAGGTGTTTTTAGACAGTGCCCATGCATGTTTTACAATGTGTATATCTTTTAAAAAGCTAGTGTTATTTAAAATCCCAACATCAAGGACCTAGATATATAATCTCACTAGCCAGAAAGTGAATGAGTAAACTAGCCTGTGTGGATTAATTCTGGGTTGCAGAAGTAAACAGGCAAGAAGCAGGTCCAGCTTGAATAAAGCTCAATACCACTTGGCAGCAATCTCCCTGTCCTCAATGGGGAAGACTGGAGGAATGCCAACAGGATGGGAGATATTTCAAGAATCCATTGCAGTACTTAAGAACATGCACTTGGGAACTCTATGGGCCCAGGCAACAACAACAGGTACATTGAGCCATTTTTTTTTTTATATATATAAAGTAGTTCAATGAACATTTATTGAACTTATATTTTGAGCAGGTACACTTGCCTAGCCATTAAATATTGCAACTCCTCAGTGCTCAATCTTTCAGTACACGTTCCTTCTCACTTCACACTATCTCCTTTGGTGATTTCATTTACAGCCTCTGCTTCAATTACCACTCATAGGAAGATGACTCACAGGCTTGTATCTTCAGATCAGAACACCACTTTGCAATTTGGACCTATGCATCTAGTTGCCAGCTTGACATCTCCTGTTTGATGGTTCCCAGACATTTCAATAAAATGATCTTAAAAGAACTCGTGCTCTCCTGTCTCTCCCCACATCCTCTTCAACCATACATGACTCATATCCAGCCTTCTCTATCTCAGCCGATGACACTTCCATCTATCTTGTTCCCTGAGCCCCAACACCCAGCAGTCATCGTTGAACCATCCCACTCGCAAGCCTCATTTCAAGCATCTCAGGAAATCTCAACCATCCTTCAATCTGTAAAACATAGGCAGATCTATCTGTTCATCTCTAGAGTCGCTGTCACAACCCTAGATTTGGACCAGTCTGCTCTCACTTGGCTTTGATCACTACAAGATTCCTAACTGGTCTCTCCATTTCCATTTTAATTTCCCTTAAGTTTGATATCCATCTGGCAACCAATGGGACCATTTTGAAACACAAATCCGACCACAGTATGCCACTGCATGAAATACTTCAATGGTATATTCTTTGTGTTAGAATAAAGAGTAGGGTAATTTATTTAGCTTACAAAGCTTGGAATGAGTTCCAAGTTTCTGACTTGGGTTTTTGTTTAATATAAACTATCTTTTTGTCAGCGAGCCCAAAGAGAATTTTTAAGGCAAACACATTCTTTACAGTTATAGCATTTGGGAATGTCAACAAGTAAAGAAGGCTTAATTATCCAGATCATTTAAACTTGCTCCTTTAACTACTGTATACTGTATTTATGCTTTCACTATACTCAATGTAAATTAACCTTTTCAAGGTGGCTCCATAATTCCTGCATCTTTTTTCCTTTTTCCTTCACTTGTCAGTGTGTATGCTTCAAATATTCTTTCTTCCATTTTTGTTCTACACTTTCTTTTTTGTAATTAATTTATTTATTTAAATCAAATCGTAATTTTTTACTTATTCACATTCACACATGGGTTATAAACACAAAAAGACAGGATGTGTGTTCTGTACTTTCTATTACTATTTTATTAGCATATATTAATTATTCAAAACAATAGGTTTATTATGACTTTTCATACATATGTAATATAATTTGATCATATTCATCCTCCCTTGTACTTTTCCTTTGCCTATGGATTGCCCTTCCTCCCAACTAGTTTCTGTTCTATTTTCATGGTTTTTTTTTCTTTGCAAACCCAAAGAGTTTCATTAGCATTGGGGGGAGCATGGGTAGCCTACCAGGGGCTATACCACTCAAGGAAATGTCTGCCCTTCTGAAACAGCCAATAACTACATATATATCCTCGAGAGAGAAAGGAGCCTCCTCTCTCTCTCTCTCTCTCTCCTCTCTCTCTCTCTCTCTCTCTCTCTCTCTCTCTCTCTCTTTCTCTCTCTCTTTCACACACACACACACCTCTCCACAAACGAAGTTGTTGGGCCTAATCTGTCCAAGTCTTGTGCAACAGGTAATCCTAAGTATTTGGATTTCAAACATATAATAAATATATTGTACCAAGAAAACACTGCCTTCCTCCACGTCTTGTATTTCTTCTTCCTCTTCTGTGATGTTCCCTCAGCTATGGAATATATATATATATATATATATGCTCCATTTAGGGAAAAGCATTAAACAGTCACACAGTCACTTATTCTCTGTATTGTGACCAGTTTTGAGGCTTTGCAGTAATTCTACTTCAAAAGGACACTTCTGTTACCAGTGCTGACAGCAGCACAGCATATACAGAAAGCAATGTGACAGGCACATCAAGATCATTTTAGGCTAAAATCCAATAATCAGTGAGTGAATACCATGTGTGTTCTTTGTGATTGGGTTACTTCACTCAGGATGATATTTTCTAGTTCCATCCATTTATATAAGAATTTATCAAATTCATTGTTTTTAATAGCTGAGTAATATTCCATTGTATAAATGTACCACATTTTTTGTATCCATTCCTCTGTTTGAAGGGCATCTGGGTTCTTCCAGTTTCTGGCTATTATAAATAAAGCTGCTATGAACATAGTGGAGCATATGTCCTTGTTATGTGTTAGAGCATCTTCTGGATACTGGACACCATGAGGAAAGCAACAACCCCAACCAACCAGAGCCCGCAGGGTCTAAACCACCAGTCTGGAGCACTTAGGGAGGGACCCAAGGCTCCAGCTATATATGCAAGGGAGCTATATATAAGTGGGAGAAGATATCCTTGGTCCCATGAAGGCTGGACTCGTGGGGGGGATACTCAGAGGGTGGGGAGGTGAGGTACAGGGGAGGGTGGGTGGTGGCACACCAACGTGGAGGCAGGAGGAGGGGGAAGGGATAGTGAGTTCCTGGGGGAGGGGGGAAAATGGGGTCTTGTCATGCTTCTAATCCATATGGAATTTAACTGCCGGAACCATAGTCAAACAATTTTCCTAATTGACTTAAGAATAGAATTTATCACAGCACAAGAATAACTAGTATAAGCAATATTAAGGCGAACATAAAGTTCCATGTTGCATCTATCCTTAAAATGTTCACAACTGAGAGGCCTCGATGATGGGGATTTAGACTACATGGAAGTATGCATAGGGGCATCGGTGTGTACACGGCAGCTAAAGCCTTGAGAGCAGCCGAAGAGGAGAGAAGGTGAGAGAGAAACTGGTTAGGCTGGAAACTTTAAGTATTGGAAAGAAAAGGAAGACTAATCAGCACAGAAGAGAACAGAAGCTCAGTCATCAGGAATATTGTCAGCACTGTGGTCAAGCAAAGCATGGGAGAGGTAAGGAGAGTAGTAGCAGCAGTGCAGTAGCTGTAATGCCTTGGAGGCTGGTGAGCAGGCAGGGCTGGTCAGCGGAGTCAGATGCTGAAGACAAGTCAAGTGGGATGAGAAATGAGGAGCTTCTTCCTCGGCTACATTCACTAAATTCTTTAACGGGATTTATTGTTAGCTGTAATATAGCTGTCTGGAAGATAAATGCTAAATTAATTTTGGAACTGAGTTCTAAAACTCTCAGTGGCCTAAATCGTTTAAAAGAAGATCAAATTCTATTATGTGAGATTGAATTGGTTTCTGCAGGTGGTTGTGCAACACTCTTCCCCAGAGATCTGTTTGTCAAATATGGTTTCTGTCCAGTTCCTACTCGGAGCACAAGGCGTGGCAGTGTGAGAGCAATGCAACTCCATCAAGTCCCTGGATACCTTGTTCTGTGAATGAAAATCACAGTGTCTGGCTCCTGATTCCAGCAGACCTTAGCTCTCTGGCTGTGTGATAAACATCTCATTCCTGCAGCTTGTCTTCCTTTACTTCTGTCATTAGTATCACTCTTGTCTCTTTAAATAAACTGAAAGTTCCTCGGTGGAACACATTATGTCTTCTGCCCACTATTCCTTACAGTGCTAGAGGCATGGTAGTCATTTATTAAGTATCTCATCATGCCAAAGTGCTGTAATCAAGGTGTTTTTAGACAGTGCCCATGCATGTTTTACAATGTGTATATCTTTTAAAAAGCTAGTGTTATTTAAAATCCAACATCAAGGACCTAGATATATAATCTCACTAGCCAGAAAGTGAATGAGTAAACTAGCCTGTGTGGATTAATTCTGGGTTGCAGAAGTATAACAGGCAAGAAGCAGGTCCAGCTTGAATAAAGCTCAATACCACTTGGCAGCAATCTCCCTGTCCTCAATGGGGAAGACTGGAGGAATGCCAACAGGATGGGAGGATATTTCAAGAATCCATTGCAGTACTTAAGAACATGCACTTGGGAACTCTATGGGCCCAGGCACAACAACAGTACATTGAGCCATTTTTTTTTTTATATAATAAAGTAGTTCAATGAACATTTATTGAACTTATATTTTGAGCAGGTACACTTGCCTAGCCATTAATATTGCAAATCCTTCAGTGCTCAATCTTTCAGTACACGTTCCTTCTCACTTCACACTATCTCCTTTGGTGATTTCATTACAGCCTCTGCTTCAATTACCACTCATAGGAAGATGACTCACAGGCTTGTATCTTCAGATCAGAACACCACTTTGCAATTTGGACCTATGCATCTAGTTGCCAGCTTGACATCTCCTGTTTGATGGTTCCCAGACATTTCAATAAAATGATCTTAAAAGAACTCGTGGCTCTCCTGTCTCTCCCCTACTATCCTCTTCAACCATACATGATCTCATATCCAGCCTTCTCTAATCTCAGCCGATGACACTTCCATCTATCTTGTTCCCTGAGCCCCAACACCCAGCAGTCATCGTTGAACCATCCCAAACTCGCAAGCCTCATTTCAAGCATCTCAGGAAATCTCAACCATCCTTCAATCTGTAAAACATAGGCAGATCTATCTGTTCATCTCTAGAGTCGCTGTCACAACCCTAGATTTGGACCAGTCTGCTCTCACTTGGCTTTGATCACTACAAGATTCCTAACTGGTCTCTCCATTTCCATTTTAATTTCCCTTAAGTTTGATATCCATCTGGCAACCAATGGACCATTTTGAAACAACAAATCCGACCACAGTATGCCACTGCATGAAATACTTCAATGGTATATTCTTTGTGTTAGAATAAAGAGTAGGGTAATTTATTTAGCTTACAAAGCTTGGAATGAGTTCCAAGTTTCTGACTTGGGTTTTTGTTTAATTATAAACTATCTTTTTGTCAGCGAGCCCAAAGAGAATTTTTAAGGCAAACACATTCTTTACAGTTATAGCATTGGGGAATGTCAACAAGTAAAGAAGGCTTAATTATCCAGATCATTTAAACTTGCTCCTTTAACTACTGTATACTGTATTTATGCTTTCACTATACTCAATGTAAATTAACCTTTTCAAGGTGGCTCCATAATTCCTGCATCTTTTTTCCTTTTTCCTTCACTTGTCAGTGTGTATGCTTCAAAATTCTTTCTTCCATTTTTGTTCTACACTTTCTTTTTTGTAATTAATTTATTTATTTAAATCAAATCGTAATTTTTACTTATTCACATTCACACATGGGTTATAAACACAAAAAGACAGGATGTGTGTTCTGTACTTTTCTATTACTATTTTATTAGCATATATTAATTATTCAAAACAATAGGTTTATTATGACTTTTCATACTATATGTAATATATTTTGATCATATTTCATCCTCCCTTGTACTTTTCCTTTGCCTATGGATTGCCCTTCCTCCCAAACTAGTTTCTGTTCTATTTTCATGGTTTTTTTTCTTGCAAACCCAAAGAGTTTCATTAGCATTGGTGGAGAAATGGGTAGCCATACCAGGGGCAAATACCACTCAAGGAAATGTCTGCCCCTTCTGAAACAGCCAATAACTACATATATATCCTCGAGAGAGAAGGAGCCTCTCTTTTCTCTCTCCTCTCTCTCTCTCTCTCTCTCTCTCCTCTCTCTCTCTCTCTCTCTTCTTTCTCTCTTTTCTTTCACACACACACACACCTCTCCACAAACGAATGTTGTTGGGCCTAATCTGTCCAAGTCTTGTGCAACAGGTAATCCTAAGTACTGGGATTTCAAACATATAATAAATATATTGTACCAAGAAAACACTGCCTTCCTCCACGTCTTGTATTTCTTCTTCCTCTTCTGTGATGTTCCCTCAGCTATGGAATATATATATATATATATATATGCTCCATTTAGGAAAAGCATTAAACAGTCACACAGTCACTTATTCTCTGTATTGTGACCAGTTTTGAGGCTTTGCAGTAATTCTACTTCAAAAGGACACTTCTGTTACCAGTGCTGACAGCAGCACAGCATATACAGAAAGCAATGTGACAGGCACATCAAGATCATTTTAGGCTAAAATCCAATAATCAGTGAGTGAATACCATGTGTGTTCTTTTGTGATTGGGTTACTTCACTCAGGATGATATTTTCTAGTTCCATCCATTTATATAAGAATTTATCAAATTCATTGTTTTTAATAGCTGAGTAAATTCCATTGTATAAATGTACCACATTTTTTGTATCCATTCCTCTGTTGAAGGGCATCTGGGTTCTTTCCAGTTTCTGGCTATTATAAAATAAAGCTGCTATGAACATAGTGGAGCATATGTCCTTGTTATGTGTTAGAGCATCTTCTGGATACTGGACACCATGAGGAAAGCAACAACCCCAACAACCAGAGCCCGCAGGGTCTAAACCACCAGTCTGGGAGCACTTAGGGAGGGAACCCAAGGCTCCAGCTATATATGCAAGGGAGCTATATATAAAGTGGGAGAGAGATATCCTTGGTCCCATGAAGGCTGGACGTCGTGGGGGGGATACTCGAGGGTGGGGAGGTGAGGTTACAGGGGAGGGTGGGTGTGGCACACCAACGTGGAGGCAGGAGAGAGGGGGGAAGGGATAGTGAGTTCCTGGGAGGGGAGGGGGGGAAATGGGGTAAGGAGAGAACATCTGAAATGTAAAAAAAATTTTCCAATAAAAAATTTCCAATTAAAAAAAAAAAAGATCATTTTAGGAATTCAGAACTAGTAGGTTCCCCTCTGGGGCCTTATCCTCCTCAGCTACAAGCTCTTGACCAGGTTTCCAGTAGCATGCATTGAATTCCTTCCAGTGAGAGGGATCTCAAATCCCATCTGAAATGTGGTGGTTAAGCCAGAATAGTTCTGCCACCGTTTCACTAATGGAACACCTTTCCAGACCGATCAGCAGTGTAGCACATCGAATCAGTCCACAGCTGAGCTAGGATGTTGGTGACTCACTGTGCCCCTTTCCCTGGCAGCTTCCATCGAACCTCTGGCCTTATGAAAGCTTCCTCACCAAGAAGGCAGTATACGGCTTAGTGTCATCTTCATTTCTCTATGTCTTATATCCAAAGCAGTGCTTCAGAAATATTGCTTTGTAGTTTTGGAACAAGGTCTCATTGTGTAACTTGGGCTAGCCTTGAACTCTTGGAGATCTTTCTGCATCAGCCTTCCAAATACTGGAATTACAAGTATACCCCAATGCCTGTCTAAGCATCTCTTCTTTAGTAGTTCTTTCAGTGTTTGTTGATTGGGACACACACACACACACACACACACACAAAACACACACACACACCACACTACAAACATCTGAGTTGGTTTACATGATTATGAATGTTAGCTATGAAACTCTAAAATCTATAGGGCAATTCATAAGAAAGGGCAGAGAATAGAAACACTTGGACAGATGTAAAAATTTCTTCCTTATAAAAAAAATTTAATTTAGCTGATAAGGCCTTTTAATTAACTGGATAAGGCCCAAATGAGTTGAGTGACAGTAATGTTCTTAAATCCAATTAATTGTAGATAGTAGTCACATGTACACACAATAGGAACAACATTTAGACTAGTTTTATGGTAGAGCATGGTTGTCTGCCAAGCTGACATATAAAACTGATTATCACACTTATGAAGCCAATATTCATAGCTGAATTCTATCCTGATCAATAAGCAAGAAGAAGGCTTGTTGATGGCAGTGCTCACAGGTGTTTTACACTGCCCTGTTCCACATGTTTATAAATTCTTGAAGCCCAAAACTAGTGACAACTAAAATAGTCCTTTTCTAAAAATTCAAGTACTAAAAATTAGTATATAGGCTGAATAGACTGCGTTCTCTTGGAACGCCCTGCAGAATGAGGGTCTGGTGACCCTAGCCTCATTTGCCTCCTTAGTTCTCTTGGCTACTCACCCGGTACCCGGCAGACTACTCCATCCTGCGCCAGGAAAGTGTTGCCACTGGCTCCATGCCCTACCCATACCCAGCAGTGACCCCAGAACAGAAAAAGGAGCTATCTGACACCCACTCACCAATTGTGGCTCGGGCAAGGGCATCCTAGGGGCAGATGAGTCCACTGGAAGCATTGGCAAGCACCTGCAGTCCACTGGGACAGAGAACACTGAGAAGACAGGCACTTCTACTACCAGCTGCTGCTGACTGGGTGAATCCCTGCATTGGACAGGGGTGGAGGGAGGTGATCCTATTCCCACTTTCATTGAGACACTGTACCAGAAGGCAGATAATGCAAGTCCCTTCCCCCAAATTATCAAGTCCAAGCGTGGTGTTGTGGGCATTAAGGTAGATAAGGGCATGGTGCCTCTGGGAGGTACCAACGGTGAGACCCTTACCCAAGGGCTAGATGGGCTGTCAGAATGCTGTGCCCAGTATAAGAAGGATGGAGCTGACTTTGTCAAGTGGTGTTGTGTGCTAAAGATTGGAAAACATACTCCCTTGGCCCTTGCCATCATGAAAAATGCCAATGTTCTGGCCTGTTATGCCAGCATCTGTCAGGAAAAAAAATGGCACTGTACCTGTTGTGGAGCCTGAAGTCCTCCCTGTGGGGACCGTGACTTGAAGCACTGTCAGGATGTTACTTGAGACGGTGTTGGTGGCTGTCTACAAGGCTCTGAGTGACCACCATGTCTGTCTGGAAGGCACATTGCTGAAGCCCAACATGGTCACCCCTGGCCATGCTTGCATCAGAAATTTTCCAATAAGGAGATTGCCATGGCAACTGTCACAGCACTCCATTGCACAGTACTCCCCCACCCCGTCCCTGTGCAAGCAAGCCCTGGCCAAGAGCTTCACTTGTTAAGGAAAGTATACCCCCAAGTGGTCAGTCAGCTGCAGCCAGTGAATCTCTCTTCATCTCTAACCATGCCTACGAACCAGAGATGATCTAAAGCTGCTCCATCAGCACTCCAGGCCCCTGCCAACCCACACTGCTGTTGGAGAGGGGCCTTCAGGCTTTTCCCCCTCAGTCTAGCTGCCCTCTTGACTGGTGTGTGGTTGTTGTCTGTGAATCTAATTCTGCCATCCCTTCCATCTGCTGCCAATAAACAACTATTAAAGGGGGAGAAAATTCTGGGTTTTTATTATGGCTTTTTGCATACTTTGTTCTTATAGGCTCTCCTCACTTAGCTCTCCCACCATTCTGCCCATTCTTCAGCCAACCCCCATCCTAACCATCAAAAGCCCACTTTCTGTTTTTTTTTTTTTCATGTTATATGTATTCTATTATACTCCTTTGTTCTCTACCAACCTCTCCTTAAGATCTTTTCTCCTTTCAGGATCCCCTTTCAATTTTATCACATGCACAGAGATTCATATGAAAATAGCTAATGAATCATGCTGTTAATATGAGGGCAATATGCAGGTTGCCATAGTTCTCAGTGTTAGGTGGGACCTCAATTGCACAATGAAAAACAAGGTTAGGACAAAAGAGGAGACAACTGAACACAGAGGAGAGAGGTGAAACACTCATGACTGAGATATGGAGAATCTTTACACCATGGTTGGAATAAATTGCCCATAGGAAATTCTATCATAAATAATCCATCCTTTGAGGGTTTTTTTATGTCTATACATATCACCAAGAGGAAAATAATAAGTAACAAAGTCCACAAATTTGAGCACAGTGGCATGAAATTTAAAAGAAAACATTTAAGTTATTATTTTATGGGGTGTGTAGTGTATTCACATGTGTGTATGTATATGTATGTTTGTGTGTGTGCACATATGGGGGCCAAAGGAGTATGTCAGGTGTTGTGATAAATACTATTTTGGGTTTTTTTTTATTCCACTTAGACTATATAGTTTCCAAATAAAAGACACAAAAACCCTTATATTTATAATGTCTTAAAACACTCGAACTGGGCAGATACCAACCTTCTATGTTATTTTGTCTATTTCCCTGGCAATAACCCAAGATATCACTTGCCATATTCTACCTGGGCCTTACCTACTCCAACAGGCTGGGCCTCATGTCCATGGGCCCTCAAGATACATCTATCCTATGGTGTCTTCTTTCTTCTCCCTTCTTCCTCTCCTCTCCCCTCCTAGGCCCTGTCTGGAAACCCCAAGCTTGGGAACCTTGTTTTCCACTCCTCTCCCTTCTGCCCAGCCCAGGTTGTAGGTAGCTTTATTAAACCAAGCAAAAAATACCTTGGGTGGGGGCAAGGTTTACACATAAAAGCTGGTGGTCTACATGAAGATCTGTTCATCTTGGAGCAACCAGATCATGAGGTACAGAATTTAACACTTGAATACAAGCAGCACTAGAACAAACCCTCTAGAGTTCTCTCACTTTCTGCTTATATTCCCTTGAGACAAGGTCTCTCAATGAGGTCTAGAGATATATTGGTGTCCAGCAAGACCTAACAATCTTCATGTCTCTGCTTCTTACTGTGTACAGTCACAGGCTTTTTATGTAGGTGCTGGGAATTTGTACATAGCTAGTTATGTTTGTGTAGCAAGCACTGTTACCCACTGAGCCATCTTCCTCTCCACTAAAGAAACATTATTAATAGATAATAATCTTAAGCCCTGCACTGTCTTTTTCTGTTCAGAAAAGAGTTGGTAAAGGTAATTATAAACAGATCATAGCATGACGCTAGTGTCACAGGCCCCCATTAATTTAGAGAAAAGGAGTCTTAGTCAAGTGAGCAAACATTACTAAAATACATTAGCATGGATACATGTTGACATTTGTTTGTAATATGCAACAAGGTCTAGGAATGTTGCATTTCCTGCTGCTAGGTAGCTGGTGATTAAATTCTGCCAGGAAGACATTTTATTGGGTGGGTGGAAGGACAAATGTAGATGGGACACTAGTCTGTGTGTAAAGGAAGGGACTGGAGTAAATTTGAGTCATCTGAATTAAAGTATCTCAGGAAGCATGAGACAGTTTCATCATGAGCAGGGCTAGCTGGCCCAGCATCAGGACCCGAAGGCTGACCCATACTTGTTTCAGAAGTTCCAGAAAGCATCATGCAGAGAGTTTCATCCACTTGACTTTCTCATCCTTCTTCATCCACTATCCTCCAGACATAAGTGATTGATACATCTGCAGATCCCATAAACATTGTCTTTTCATTCTTACTTCGAAGGAAATACCAGTAGCAATGATCTCTCCAAAATTTTATCCTTGAAAATAAAATCTCCTTAGGCTGAATTCTTCTCTGCCTGAATGCCAGTCCAATGTGTCTCCCTATTGAGTAGCTGGGTTGGTGGGCACAGCACTGAATGTGGACTCGGACTCTCAGATTTATGTTCTACTTCCATGTGTCTGTACTTTGCTTTCCTCATCTATATAGTATGAACAGCAATATCAAAGAGCTTAGTAAAACAGAAAATGGAAAAGAGTCCTTTGTTAACTCTAAGCATACATATACCTGTATTCTAAGTGAAGGTAGAAAAACACAGAACTGGAGAAAGAGAATAAGCAAAATGGATTAGGAAAACTTTGCTTTGAGGCTTGGGGCAATTTTGTTGTTGTTTCTGAGCAAAAGCAATGTTCTTTTTGTGAGCTGCAAACAATCCTGATCAAGGCCAGGAAGAGCAGTGCTACTGATGTGTCTGGATCCATAAGCTTTGAAGTCAAATTAGACATCACGAAACCCAATGCTGCCCTCAATCTTGAAAGGCTTGCAAAATGACCCAACATTACCTTTAGCTCCTCCACAGAAGTTTTCCATCTATCTGCTTATTTTTTCTTAATTATCTCTGATTTACCTAAAGCATGAGTCACGAAGCTAAACAGACACGACCCACGGACGTATGTGACATTTCATTTGTTGGTTTTAGAACACAGCAATGAAGCTGTGAATATGCATCACAGACGTGTTTGAATACGTTATTTTAACAACACATCGTTTTTTATGTCTGCATTAAAAAGTGACCCCAATGGTTCAATTTTGGTTTTCAAAACTTAGTTTTAAAAACTCAACAAACATATATTAGTATTGCCATTGTATGAGTTTAATAAAGCTTTGTGTGGCTGTCTTGGATTTTAATCAGGGAGGCAGCAGGTTGATAATGAGCCATAGAATGAGTAATCAGAAGTCAGTGTGGTCATAGTTATATGATAGTCATCTGTATGAGGGTATTTTCCTCCATAAAATGGTAATAATATTTTTTTTCTGAAATGTAGCTCTCCCAGAAACTATGTCTTGCGTCTCTAATTCTTGCCATATTGCAAATTCTATAGTTTCCAAGGCTCACTGTTCTCAAATTACAGCCTGTTATGGCTACTCCCTTTTAGAAACTCTAAGGGGGGAAATTGTTCACTTGAAATTTTCATTGGGAATGTGGGTTTTCTGAGACAAGGTTTCATGTATCCCACACTGGCCTCAAACTCTAGTATATAGCTGAGAATTGACTTGAACCTCTGACTCTCCAGCTTTCACCTTCCAGTTTGAGATTACAAGGTGTTCATCAATATGCCTTGTTTTACGATGGGCTGGGGATTTTAAACTCATGGGGGATTTAAACTCAGGGATTCACACATACTAGGCAAGTGTCCCCCAACTGAGGTCCATCTTCCACTGAGCCTTGCTTGAAAATTTTTAGCTCCTACATGCTTTGGCTCTTTCAGCCATCCTCAAAGGCATCAGGATAGCATTCTTTAATAATTCTTTCATTGTCAAAACCCACTCCTCATTTCTGCTGCTATATTTAGAGGTCCTTGTGATTATATTTTACCTATTCAGGTAATATCAGAATAAAACTCGTTCCCCATTAAAAGACCTGTTTACTAAAAACCTTAATTATAACTTATTTTCTCTTTCTATGTAACATGACATATTCCTGGGTTCTGATAATAAGGATCAGAACATCTAGGAGGGCCATTCTACACACACTACACACACACACACACACACACACACACACACACACACACACACAAACACCTTTAAAAGTTTTACATTTTCAGAATGTGCAAAAAATAGAAAGTTCTTATTTCTTCCTAATGTTAGTAATTTTATGTTACCATGGTACATTTGTCACAAGAGACAATACTGGTATGCTACTACTAATGAGATGACCCTTCATTAGAATTTTTTCAGGTTTTTTACTAATAACTTTTCTGTGTTTCAGAATCCAATGTAGGGTACTATGTTGTATTTAGAAAAACTACTGCTCTGATAACAATCTTATAATTTCTATGACAAAATACAGTCTTGATTCAGTCAACTAATTTGTTTCAAAATTTCTCATAGAGACAAAATTAGATGGAACTCTAAACACAGAGATCCTTTATACTTTAAACATTCTTTATTTTTTCTCTGCTTCTTTTTTAAATGCACCTATTAACTATCTGTCTTGTGTTCTCCTAGGCTCTGGGGATGAGGAATGAATGAAACAGATAAAATAATCCCCTGCCCCCAAGGAGCTGACACTTTAATGGGGGTGGGATAAGGAAAGCACAGACAGTAAGCAAGACAATTAGCTAGAAGCAATAACTTGCAGAATGAAATGAAACAATGAAATTCAATACATGAAATAAAGAAAATAAGACATAAAATAAAATGCAAAACAGGGAAGAATATGGAGGATGCTAGGTTCTTTGGGACCAATTTCAAATAATGTGCTCATGTATACAAAGCCTAAAAAAAAGGATGGAATGAGCCACAGAAGTGCATAAGGGAAGATGGCTACAGGTGGAGAAATCGTTTGAACCCAGGATCTAAGATTTTTTCCAATAGGTTAGAGAAAGAACAGAGGCCAGGGTTGCTCAAAGTGAGTAAATGAGGCCAGAATGGCAATTAAAATGCAGGTCTATAACAGAGAACATCACTGAAAAGACTTTGGCATTGAAGGGTTTAAAAAAATACATGACTCTAAAGTTAAAAACAGGCACATGATATGACTTGATCATATGCAAAATCAATACTGGATACTGTGTAGGAAATAAATCCTAATGGGGCTTGTGTTCAGAGAGACCTGGGTAAGCGGCCATTGTAACCTATGAGAGAGATGATATAGTGTGGATTTTGACTGGACTTGAGAGGGGAAGAGGATTACGAAAGGATGATTCTCTTGGAAGGATGGTGACATGAAGTTTCTGGTAGTGAGTGTGACTTTGGAAATGAATGATTGAACCGGGGGTAATTCAGGATTCAAGATGGATTATCTACATGTATTATTGAAGCCACCAAAGATTTAAGACAGATAGAGTGCGACAGAGAACAAAGGTGTGTGTGTGTGTGTGTGTGTACTGCTAAAGTACACAGAAAACTGGAGTCATTGGATAGCCTCTCTGAAGGGGTAGTAAATGGACTGCACTGACATCACAAATGGAGAACGATATTCAGTTAGCAGGGAAAAACAAGGAAGACCCAGATGTAACAGTGGGAAAAGCTGGAGGTCAGAGAAGAGAATGACATCATTTAAGAAGGCAACATGGGAGAGGATGTCCTCAAGGGAGATTTGAGTTTTAGAGTAAAAGGGGAAGGAAAAACTTCAGAGAATAGAATAAGATTATAGAGAAGGAGTTTATGGAGGAAAGCTATAGAGAAGATAGTGTCAGCAAAAGTACCTGTAAGAAAAAGCTCTTTGATCAGTAGCAATAGGTCCTAGGATTAGCCAGGAAAGTCTGTCCATGTGTCAGAGAAGCAGGACTCATCAAATGGACACAGCTTGGTGCAGTCCTTAATCTGGATTATTCCAAAATCTTTTGGGCTTTGGTCTGTTTTACAAGTTATTCTTGTTCTGGCAAAGGAGAGTTGACTGGCTGGCAGTTCCAATTTCTAGGGGTAAATCAATCAATTGTCTCCCCATTTAGTCCCCTGTAAATTTGGTTAGTGTGAATCAGTTCCCTGAAGCTGGACCACTTTTGTGTGAATGCCATACAAATCAAGTTTCTGAATTTCTTAGCCTGAAAACCAGACAGTGGCACTCATGATGACCCCAGTAATATGGCCTAGCCTGAAGCAATGATGTCTGCTTCCCCATAGATTTACCTTCATTGTCTTCTACTGAAAACAGGTGAAGAATAGGATGCAGCTCAACCCATTATCATCCCTTACTGTTTAGACAACAAAACCTGTTGACTACAGACTAATATTTGCTAATATTTGATATCAGGTTTTCATATTTATATAGATATGATATGAGAAACTATGGAGCAATATTGTTTGGCATATACTTTGGTGAAGTGCATAGACATGTCCCTAGAAGAACCCAGCATTTGTCGTTAAGGTATCCAATTCAGAGTAGTAAAACCAGGTGGCTAAGAGAATCAGAACAGTGATGGACTGGAGTTCTCTCTCCTAAATGCCTTGAGTCATTTTTTTTAAAAGGAGTAGTTCTTGATTGAAGCATAAGGAGCAACTAGGTTCCACCAAGTGATGCTGTCTGCAGGGATGAATATTTAGCTCCTCTTTTAGTCTAAACTCACCAGTACTATGATGGAGACATGCTGCTTTTCTCCCCTGTGAAGGAACTATTTTATTAGTTGTCTGGAGGATCAAAGAAAAAGTTAACAAATGCAGTCAACTCAGTTTTTTTATACCATCAAGGAAAGGAAAGATAACCATTTAAACGTTTTTGTCATTGTTGTCCTCTTCTTCCTCCTCCTCCTCCTCCTCCTGCTCCCCATACTCCTCTCCCATATCATCATCCTTCTCCATCCTCTCTCCTCTCCCTCCTGTGTGTATGTGAGTTTGTGTGTGTGTGTTTAGTTTACATTATCATTGCATTAAAATTAAATCATCAGTAGTCATGGTAGTTCATATTTCTAATCCCAGCATTCAGGTTATCATGGAAGAATAAAATTGCCATGAGATAGACATGTCTGGACTACATAGTGAGTCCCAGACCAGTATGGGTGACTAAGTAAGATTCTGTCTCAGAAACTAAAATTAAGTTATTAAATTAAGATAAATACATAAGTAAAAATATAATCATAAACCTGGAGAGTAATTAGAAATATAAACATAAACAAAATTATGAGGAAAGTTGTCAACAATGCGGTGGCCAACGTCAGCCTGAGCAGAGGTAAAACAGAAAAGAAAACTTATATGCTTTTTCTTCCAAATGTCCATGATCGAGTGATGCAATTTAGTTGAGAATAGGAGAGATATAAAGGCTACTGAGTTGGTTGGACCCAAATTGGTGATAGCTCAAAGAGATAACAGCAAACTCTAGTCCCCAGCATGAATGCAGCTTGCCACTTGGACTTTTATGGTCAATAAGAAGGGCTTATTTTTCATGAAGCTGGCACAAATAACAAGAAGAAAGCTTCATGAAACTTGAAAGCCACATTCAGTGTTCATAATTTGTATTACAGCATAGCCTCTGGCCCTTTTGTGTACTATGTGTGCCTGCTTTTTGTACTACCATGGCAGAGTTATGGTGACAGAAACCTTACAGCGCACTGAACCATCAGAGTTGCTTATCTGTCTCTTTACAAACAAACAAAAACAAAACAAAAACCCTAATTTTTCAGTTTCAGTGTTGAAGAGATACTGCTCTGTTTTGTTTTTGGAGGTG
>JAJTUV010002634.1:0-120839 GCA_021653895.1 Mastomys natalensis | reverse complement strand
AAGGTTTTTTAAAAAACCCGGGTTGGTTTTTTGTATTCCCTTGTCATGGGGTTGCCAGCTGAACAGAGAAGATTGTGGACTCTGGAATTAGAGCATCAGGATTTAAAGATTCATTTTTTTAAATCTAGAAATGCACCCTTAGCAAGGGAATCATTGTTTTCTGATAATTACATTCCTTTAATTTTTTATGTGTAAAATGGTGCAGTAATAGTTTCTAACTCAGAGATGGTTGTGAGAGGTAAGAAGCACTTTTAAACAGTCCAATTAAAACATTTAGAGGTGCTCACCATAGGATAAATTTTTGGGTATAATACTTTTAAATCCTGCTAAGGAGAAAAGTTACATTAAATTAATATATTACTAGATAGAATAGGCTAAATGGTTTCAGTGGAATGAAAGTGAAACTTATGAAACATATTTCACTTTAGTAGACATAATCAGGAACTAGGGCTATTGAGGATGATTGTACATAGGCTGAATCATGTTGAATAGTGTTTTAGAAATTAAAGATCATCGAGGTTTTGTCCAAGTGCAGTGACTACTTGAGTTGAAAGCATGGAATCAGAAAAAGACAGCACACATTACTAAATAGAAGTTTACCATGTGTAAACTGAAACACAGGATGCCCAGATATGCAATTGTTGAATATCTAAGTTAAATGCTCATGTGCTCATGTGAGACAAGTCCCTGAAAATCCTTGAATGGACTTTGTTGAGTGAAGATGCATTTTGGATGGTATATAATGGGAACTCCTAGATGTTGATCTGATAACAAAGCTGTGAATTACTTTGAAGTGTGGATTAGGCAGAGTGCACAACATTCTTCCCACAAAGTAGCTTTCTAGAATGGTAAGTGAATGTACTTTAAAGAAAGGATATGAAGGAATGCCTTGGCATATTCAGATTATCTCTGTGGGAAAGCAAAGGTCTTGAAGGTATGTTCTTGGCTTTTTTTTTCACATGAACAAAGATTATAAGACATATCAGCAGGTGTATTCCCTCTCTATATTTGTATATTGTTTAAGCTAACTATATACATAACCTTGTGTTTTGTTTGCTTTAATAATAAAAACAAGAAGTGCTTGGTTTGCACAATTCTTGAGCTTAGAATCCCCAAATCCCCTGGTGTTCCCACTAAAATCTTTGGAATATATACTTGTTGGCCATGAGGTGGGCCAATAATGGAAGCTTTAAGAAACAACATGTAAGAAACAACATGATGTTCTTGCTTTCGAAATGACTTTTTAAATTTATTAACCATTCCATTCATTTACATCACAAATGGTATCTCCCTTCCTGGTTACTCCTACACCAACCCCTTATCCTGCATCTGCCCTGCTCTCTCCCCCTTGCCTGTATGAGGGTGCTCCCATACCCACCCACCGACCCTCTTAACTTAGATGTGTAAGCTAATGTTACGGAAAATGTACATGTTGATGAAGAGAATGCTTAAGGGTGCCATCTTAAAGGAGTTTTAAAGTAAGTCTAGGGAGAGACAATAAAAAGTGGTGCTGATTCAATCTTACTTTCTTAGGTTCACATAGACAGGTATTTACTTGCTTATCATGTCTCCAGATCAAAATAGGGTTTTGTAATTGCTCAGCATGTGGCAAGCAACACACACACACAAACACAAGGACACACATGCACACAGACACACACACACACACACACACACACACAGACACATGCACACCATAAAATGAATTAAAACACAAATGATAAAAGTCTTAAAAATATAAAAGTGAGAGTATAAGAGACATAAGAGAACCAAGGGTTGTGAATACAAAGAAGTTCCATCCTATACACTCCCAAAAATGATTGACAAAGTGAGTCAAAAGATTGGCTATACAGATTGTGGTTGCTAGAGCCGAACGCAATCCATTCCAGAATTCATGGGTTCCATAAAACAAATTGCCAAGAAAAGCCTTCTTTTAGTGATTCAGAAAGATTGGAGAGACATCTTTTATTGGCAGCCCTTGCTTGGAAAGGAAACAGTGATACAATTAGATAGTAATAGAGATTAAAAAGAGAGAATTTAATGACAAGCTTGCAAGTGTATATTAAGCTAGTTTTGTATTTCCAGAATTTTGATTTATATTACATAAGAGTTTTACTTGCTAGAAAAAATAAAACCTGTAGGAGGAGCTAAGGAGGGAGGAGTAAGGAGAGGAAGAGGAAAAGGAAGAGGAGGAGTTAGGGAGAGCAGAGATGTAGGAGAATGAAGAGCCATGCAGGTATGGAGAACAGTCCTGGGTAACAACTTTTATTTAGGTTAGCTAATTGGGATACACCTGTAATTGTATGGGCATATTGTTATTGAGCATTACCAAACATACAAAGCCTTTGATTAATATTTAAGCATTAAAGTCTCATTCTTACTGGGCCCTGTGGATGGTAGGATGGTCTGGACACTGCCCAGCCTTGCCAAGACAGCATGGAAGATTGACAGAGCCATCTCCCACACTGGCATCTCGTGGGTGGCAGGACTGGTGTTTTTGGCTGGCCGTTTCTAGCTGCTGCACACATGTGGCCTCTGGCCGCAGAACATGGCGGCTGAGCTAGGCAGAGCCACTGCAGGTAGATAGTCGGCCCAAGAAAACGCCGATTTCAATATCTCTGCAACAAAAACCACTATCTTACAGCCCATTTTCCCATGATGTTTAGGAGTAGAATGTCTTCTGTTTATACTAACTGCTTTTAGTATACATTTGAGTAGCTAAAAACATTCTTGAGGAGAAAGATGTTTCACTGGCAGTTTGTGGTTAGAGTATATAACAGGATTTTTGGTATTTAGCATTTCAATTAATTATTGAAATGAATGACTGTCTAGCTCAATATGATCCCTTATTTTATTTAAAAACAATTTGCAGAGCTCTGAGCCTGCTCTTACAAATACTCACAAATGTAAGAAATTATATATACAAATTTTAAAATACAGTCTATTATCAGAACATCATTTCTTGTCAGGAACAGAACCTTGTTCTTTTATTTCTTTGGTTAGTTTTATTTTGAGGTATAATAAGGAAAACACAGTCACCTGTAGTTATGGGCTCCATCATCTTCACAAATTACATTGTCAGTGAGAAGATAGTACTCATTACATATCAAAAAATCATGATGGTGATTTTATGACCTCACAGAAAATATTACTTAAAAGGGTTTTGATGCCCGGTAAGGACTTTGGATTACATCTTACGAAAAAGACTTTCTTGACTTTTTTTTTTTTTTTTTTTTTAAAAAAAATGTGCTACACACACATGTTTGGTAGACTTGTGAGGTGTATGGAGACCTTCTCAGAAAGACATTTTTAAATTATATGTAAAACCGATTCCTAGGATTCTAAAAGAAGGCAATTTTTCACTGAACCCAAATATACTTGAAAATATATATTATAATATTTTGAGATATTTGCACAGTCCGAGAGATATAAAAATATCCGTGGTTTCCATTGTGATAAAGTTAGAGGTACTGCTCATATGCCACAGTGTTTCATCTGCATTCTGAGTTGAAGCATATGCTAAAGTGCATTAAGGGTTGAATGTGTCTTTTTTTTAATGTATGTTCATAGAAACCCAGAATTTTCTTCCTAACCACTTACAGCATAATGAGGAGCATTACTACACAAAATGTGGACAGTTAGATTACTGAAGTGGATGTAGGTCCTACAGACACTTCGTTAGAATAAGTAAAAACAGAAGAATTGGCATCAGAAATATGTAAAATGGAATCAAGTGCAATAACTTTCTAGTGTTTAGGGATGAGACCCATGTCTTTGTTTCTATGAATATTGTCTTTTTATCTATTGAATGATGTTGATGAGTGAGCTAGAGCTAAGAAGAATGGTTCATGTGAAGTAACCTGTGAAGGCTTAGCAAGGCAATTTAAGATAAGAATCATTTTTATTGGGAGATATAGCTCCATTTCCATTTTGCATATTGACATAAATATATATACATATATATACACACACACACGAATGTGATGTATATGTATTGTAATGTATATGTATATGTTATGTAATGTTTGTTTGTATTTACTACATATATTTGGACAAGAAAATCTTTTGTTATCTTCTTGGAAACAGTACTAAACTATTGAACATTAAACCTTTCTTGGAAGGAGATGCAAGAGAATGGTTTTTTTTCCTGTTAGCTTAGGGTTATAGGCATAAATGCTCTGACACCTTGGGAAGAGTGACTTCTCATCAGGATGGCAGATGGGGCTGTCATGTTTCTTAAAATACCAGCAGCACAAGCAGGAAAGGCTCTATTCTTAGTTTGGGATGTAAGCTCAATCTTTTGGATATGGCAAGCTGTGCCTTCCAGCCTTCTGAAACGATTCCTGCTAGCTAAAATAACACTGAAGTTGCTAAAAATTTTAGTTGATTTTGCATCCAACACCTGGCTCTTAGTGGAATTGTTTATACTCATGGATTTAATTTTAGATTTAAGCTTCATATTTTTCCTACTACTCCAGATATTTTTGATTTTTCTAGCTGAATTTAAAATGTTTATGATTTACCAGTAGATTATTTTAGCTTAGGACCACTTATAAATATAAATATAAATTATAAATATACAAATGCTACATCAGCCTGTTAGGACCTTGCTGACTTGTACTCTGTTTTTCATGCTGGGACATAATATTTTTTTAATCTTTCCCTATTTGTTTTGTAGTTAAGTATTTACCTTTTCACTTGTATTTAGCAATTTACTCTTTGCATGGAGAAACTATCAACTTCATGAAGTAGGTTATTTGTTTGTTTACTTGGTTGACCATTCCTTTACTCATTCATCATTCATTCATTCATTCATTCATTCATTCATTCATTCATCATTCACCTTGCTTTGAATAGTCTAGAAGATAGTCCAGAGCATTATACAGCCTAAGGCCATTCTTTCCTTTACAGAGTTTCTGCAAAACTTTTACTGCTCAGGACTTTTCTTTCCTTTTGTTTCTGTAGAGTCTGTAGGAGGGATGACAAGTCCTCAAGGAATCTTACAGAAAATATCTGGGTCTTTTTCACAATGTGCTCTTCTTCATCATTCTTGCTATGTTATATTGAAATATAGTATGCCTTATACTCCCATTGTGTCATATGTTTGAGTCTTATAGGCTTAGGAGGACACCACTAAATCACTTGAAGGAAACAGCTTCTGTTAGAGATAAAGCTGTCTCTTTCATGATCTCTTGTGTTGATCCCAAAATTGGAATAGAACAGTCCATCTCATAGTAATATCTAGGTGATTATAAAGCACCCCGTCCAGTAGTAAAGCTAGCTGATTATGGAGCAACAGAGAATGTACACAGGCTGGTATAGCATCCTCTGCTTATATTGTGTGTGTCTTCACCATGTTTCACACATACTAGTGAAATATGGCTAAACCTGCTTTTCCTTTCTAAAACTCGTGCATGTTCCCTTTAGCCAATTCTAGACTTAAGCCTATAGTTGGTCAAAAGAAAGAGATCTGTTCTTGAAGCAATATGAGATTTGGTAGTTTTTTTCATACTAAATTCAAGTATGTTTAATATTTGTGGTGATTTGGATGAAATTGGCTCATAGGGAGTAGCACTATTAGGAATTGTTGCTTGGAGTAAGTGTGCCCCTGGGAAGTGGGCTTTGATGTTTCAGATGTTCAAGCCAGGCCCAGTGGTCACTCTATCTTCCTGCTGCTTTTGAATCTATATGGAGAACTCTTGGCTACCTCTCCACCACCATGTCTGCCTGCATGCTGCCATAATTCTTACTATAATGACAATGGAATATAAGCCAGCTGAATTAAACATTTTCCTTTAAAAGTTGCCATGGTCATGGTGTCTTTTCATAGCAATAGAAACCCTAACTAAGATAGCACAGGATGATGACTTCAAGGCTTTTCTAGCAGAAGGTAGAGCTAAGATAAGTTTATGAAGGCACCATCTGAGATAGTGAGATGATGACTAAAAAGCTATAACTATAGGCTATGGTACATAGTATAAAATCTACTGACTGTTCTAGAGATTTATTTATAATTTGGTCATAATTACATATGACTTTGAAATTATACTCAGAAATGATTAAGCTTATTAACCTTGAAAGAAAGTCATTAAAATCTAAGTAAACAGTCTATACTCACACAGTTAAGTAGATGGAATGGAGCCTATTAATATTGGAATATTCTCAATAAAGTCCATTGAGAAATTTAAAGACTTTAAGAATTATTACTTGGTATGTGTTGCTCACTACTTTGACCATATATATTATGATCATGTATATTTCATTCAAGCTGATGAGCCATTATTACAATTATAAAAATTAATTAAAGTTACTCTACTCCATGTCTCATCCATTTTAGTATTTACAAATATCCTATTGCATTGCGGCTTCAGAATATAATTATCTAATTAATTTTTGTTTTAAATTATTTTGTTGTGCCATTTTATTTTTACAAATTAAAAATAAACCCCAGCTTTATTGTTGTGCTATTTTGAAAAGGGGAAGCACAGCTCGAACTCATCATTCTCTTTCTGATGTTTTAAATACCATCATGCACTATCATAGCCTTACAAGAAAACATTTTTTTCTCTTTCTTCTAGGCAACCTCTGTATAAGACATGTACTTACTCCATACATGTCTTTAAATGGAGTCAGTTTTATACACAAAGAAGATACACAAAGAAATTTGAGCACATAGATTTATCAGTGAGACAATATATAAATCCATCAGTGCCAGTGTACAGAAATTTGTATTTAATGTATCAGCTTTGTGTATGGAGCCTAGGAATAGAGCTATGGAGTCAGTATTTCTTGAGAGAAGTAAGGGCTGGGGAACAGAAAGGTAGATTACCTTGTAATGGACATACTCCATCAAGACTAGAGCAGAAACCTGATTCCTAAATTGGGAGAGCATTATATTTTCCCTGCAGAAATAAGGATGTAGGTAAATAATAATGTAACAAGTAAGACAACCTGTTTCTATCTATATCAATGTTACACAGAAGGCATGTGTAGGTACAGGTAGAATAAGTGGCTTTCATTTGATGTAATGTTACATCTCAGTTTTTTCTTTTTATTTGCTCTTTGAAAGTTTTGTACATGTATATGATATATCTTAGTCATATACATGCCTCACTCTTTGCTCCATCTCTGTTCAGAATCTTCCATTATATCTGATAACTTCATGATATTCTTTTAAATTTATTTAGTCTATCGAGACAGTTAGTTTTACTCATATATGTGTGGATATCAACTCATCCATAGGGATAGGGGAAAACCTACCAGTGTCCACCTCTCAGCTAGTGAAGAAAAGAAAAGAAAGGAAAGGAAAGGAAAGGAAAGGAAAGGAAAGGAAAGGAAAGGAAAGGAAAGGAAAGGAAAAGGAAAGGAAAGGAAAAGGAAAGCAAACAAAGAATAGTGACTCTCCTCCTAGCAGCAATCAACTGCCAGAGATCCTTAGCTAGCAGTGGAGCTTCAGGAGCCCATTCACTCTCCACACTGGAACTCTTAGTTGCCTTGATATTATGCAGGTCATCTGAGGGAAATTACAACCTCTGTGGCATTTGTTCCCTTTTTACATACTGTGGTGATATTTTTGCCCTACTGAGAACTTTATACTTCACTTCAAAAACTCTGAAATCAGTACCATTGAGTCACAAAGGAGAAACAACATTTGCTAGAAGATTGAACCAGTCTCACTCACTATAAGCTAAAGCTCCTAACAAAGGACTATAGAAGTAATGAAAAGCAGGGCTAAAAGGTTATAGAAAGCCCTAACACTTTCCAGGACAATTGTCCTCGTCAACAGGAGGAGAAGTAGTTTTTGGTTTTATACTTCAAGGCAATACATACATACATACATACATACATACATACATACACACACCTGTAATTCAGAGATACAGTTCATTTAGCCTTAGTATTCACTTGTGCACTGTAAGTGTAATTTGTCATTTGAAACTAATCTACCTTACGGAGGTCCATGATTACCAGAGACTTCAGTACATCAGGAATAAGAGTACAGGCTACACATAGTAAATTACCAAACCTATTGAAATGATAGTTGAAAGGAGAGTTTGGCGTGTATAATAGGAAGAATTATCAGTGTTAGCCTGAAATAAAAAAGGTAAGATTATAACTTATTTCACTTCTCTTTCCTAAGTTTTCTTCCACAAAGACAGCCTAGAGGCAAGACATTAAAACTGTATGTGGAGAATGTAGGCAGGGCAAGGAGTAGACAGAGTTAACACAGTTCTGGTGTTCAATAGTTGCTTTGAAAAAATCCAGTGAGAATTGTCTTTCACTATCATAGCCTTACAAGAAAACATTTTGTTGCTCTTTCTTCTAGGCAACCTCTGTATAAGACATGTACTTGCTCCGTACGTGTCTTTAAATGGAGTCAGTTTTATACTTTAGTAAATCACTGAATTTACTCATGAAATTTGACATCTCCAAAGTAGAAAATTGTAAGCCTGCTCATTTTGAAGAATAAGAGCTAGCTCATAGTGCCTTGATCATTTCAAAAGGAAGTCAGTACTTAATAAATGTTCAAAATAATCAGCAACTTAAAAAGGATGAAGATGTTGATCTTGGTTCTTTTTAAAGTTCAAATTGGCACAGCAAAGAGCAGCAATACAGTTATTGGCTAAGAGTCCATATTTTTTTTTTGAGTTAAAGGAATAAGTTATTGTGTATTCCAAATTATTCTTAAACAAGGCATCTTTCCTTATAGGTTTAAGTCAACAAAATATCCTATCCATGTTCATGAAATGAATACAAATACATTAGTAACAGGTAACAATTTAGGGTGAAGTAATTTATAATAAATAGTTCTTGTCATAAATCCCTGACATGAAAGGATTAAAAATATCTAGGAGGCATGGCATTGTATGTCATATATTGTACAGAAATTAATAAAATTACTTAAGGTCTTGGCTTTAATTGTGCCTCAAAAACTGATCTTTAATGTATTTCTCTGCTTCTTCTCATTTACTGGACCAGTGGTCCTCCACTATCCTCCCCAAATTCTGAGGTATTCCTCAAATGTTATTTTTTCTTTACTTCCTAGAAAATCAACAGAACTTTGTGGCTCCTAGATAGTAACTCTTAAAATCATGAATAATTCTGGTTAGAAGCTTATAAATATTTTTTTTAAATTAATGGGGTTCCATAGACCCCCCAAACATTTCAGGTTATTGACAAACTTCTTTGTTTTCCACTCCAACCTGACAGCAAAGCCCTATTGCAATAGTCACTGAAAACTTGAGTCATAGAACACAGAGTAATCAAGGTGATACTCACATAGAAGCATTGTTCCTAGAAGCTAGCTTTTATTGTTCTGGAAGATGGTTTGCAAGCAACCAGAGGAGGAAAGTCATCACCAGTCTCACCCTGCTCTGAGCCCTGCAAGCTACAGTATGACTGGCATGACAAAATGTATGCATTGTGGCAATAATGGCATAGATGCTATGGAAGTAACCAACCACTTTCTGATTGTATGTAATGCTCACTCCATGAGCTGGAACCCAAATATGACATTGTTAATAAGGCCAAAAACCTGAGGCTATTGGTCATTGACTCCTGAGAGAACTTAATATTATGTTTATGTTAAATGGACATAGTATTAAAATGATGTCTGATGTGGAACTGCTAAGCTCACAGATCATTGCATCTCTCCACTATGATTAGAGAAGCTTCAGTAGATGACAATGCAAGGAGCCTTAACTGGTCAAGGAACAGAGAACACAAGACTGTGGAATGTTCTGTCCAATATGGATTTACATATCAACCCATATGATCAAGCTTCAGTGATCCTCATGAAAGAGTGGCTAGAATGTTTAAGGTTCAGTAGTGATAAACAACTTCAAGGAAACAATATTTTCTGTCAGAGTTGGGTAGCTGCCTATATATACTCAGTGCTTAGACAGCACACACAAGATCATACAAACCCAAGTTCACCAGAATATCAGCAATGGGGGCTAGGCATAAAATCTACCATTAACTAAGGATATATTTGCATTTGGCAGTTTGGTAGAGATTTAATGGATTACACTTGTTATATTGAGAATATACCAGGGTAAGTTCCACTCCAAGGATTAATCAACACAAACTGAACTTTAAGGTGTTAAAAAAAGAATATTTGAAGTTGAGTGCATATCAAGGTGGGGACAGAGAAGGTAAACATGGATAAGAGTTGAGAAGTCAAATTTAAATAATAAAAAACAATGTTTACAATTTTCAAATAACTAATAAAGTATTATTTTTAAAGTAATATTTCTAGTTTGGAATAAGAAATGTTGGAAAGAATGTAGCATTCACTTTGGTAAAGTGGGAGGAGAAAATTAATATTATGAAAACAAAATGTTTTTACTAGATTTAATAGGAGATACAAATTCTTTAGAAATTTACAATGACTCTGAAGGATGCATCATTGCTGGTATTTTTGTAAAACTCGTATGGTGTATACAAGATGGATCAAAAAAGTGGCTTGAATATCAAGGAACAAAATAAAAAATATTATGTTACTCCTGAATTGGGTGTTAAGGATTGAATTTCTTTAATATATTCAGAATGGAGAGAAACATTTGCTAATTTTGTAGAATAAACTTGCTGAGAAGTTAAACTGAATAATACATGACTTAGTATCTGAGAAGCTGGTGATGCCACTGAGTGGCAGCAAAATTCATAGAGGGGTTGATAAAGATGAATGGAGGCTCTCATCCCTCTGTTGCACAGCTGAGCCCACATTGCCAATGTAATTTCTGAACTGCAGAATGTGATTGATGCTAGAATGGGGATAAAAACCAAGGTGATTATAAGATGTTGTGGTGGTATTTGTGGTACAAGACATAATGCCATGATATTCAATCAAATGATACCACATCTAGAAAATGACAAGATAAATGCTGCTCATATGCCTCCATCTCATGAGAGAGTCAAGGGATTTACAGATCATATTTACAGGATACAATCTCTCTGAAGAAACTGAGTTTTACCTTTTGTTTTGCTTTAGAAGTGCAGTCTACCTCAACTGTATATTAATCTTTTTATTCAGTAGAGAATTATAAGAAAGAAAATATTAATAATTTATTTGAAACATATTTTATATTATTCCAGACACTTAGCTTGAAATCACCCCCAAAGAATTTTGATGAATTTATTTCTTTGGTGGGTGGTTGTACTTGCCCTTATTCTAAATGCTTGGGAGGCAAAAGCAGATGAATTTCTGAGTTCCAGCCTATCCTTGTCTACAGAGCAAATTCCAAGTAGCCAGGGCTACATAAAGAAGCCCTGTTTTGAAAAACAAAATAAAACAGACCACCAACACCAACAACAAGAACAAAATACATGTTCATGATTTGCTTTTAAGTAAGAAGGCCATGTTAGGGTTTTATTGCTGTGAACATCATAACCAAGGCAATTCTTATAATGACAACATTTAATTGGGGCTGGCTTACAGGTTTAGAGGTTCAGTTCATTATCAGCAAGGCAGAAATAGGGCAGCATCAAGGAAGGCATGGTGCAGGAGGAACTAGGAGTTCTACATCTTCTTCTGAAGGATGCTGGCAGAATATTGACTGTGCTGGGCATGGGCTCCTTCTCATGGCATGAACTTCAAGCTAGACTAGTCATTGGTTGCCCAGTCTCACAGTTCTTTGCCACCATTTCTGCAGTAAGGTAGCATGCTAATGGCAGGACAAATTGTAGTCCAAGGTTTTGTATATTGGTTTCAGAATGGATGGTTCAGGCTCAGTATTCTCACTGGTGTAAGGGTATTAAGCAAAATTCCCATGTGACTAATTTTAACCAATGGTGCCTGAGTAGAAAGTTAGGTGTATAAAATCTAGCTAGAATATTTAATAATGAGGCCTGTAACGTTTTTATTTCTCAATAGTGGTAACTGCTGTATATATGTTTATTCAGACTGCATTCTTGAATCAATTCATAGAGAAGAGCTTCCATGGAAAGTTGGCTGATCCAAATTTAATTTTAGATGTGAGGAACACATTTTTTTTTCTTAAGTTAAGACTGTGGCTTACCTTTTATCATAATGTTGCTCCTGTATCCTGCTTAATAATCGACGTTAGTGGCATTTTTCTTGAATGTCTTTTATGTTAAAAATGATTTGTAATAATTAGACAACCTGACCTCTTTTAATATAAAAATTTATTCATAAAAATTCTGAGATGGGTAAAGTAAATAGTAATAAAAGCAAACATGCATAAAGTACAATTCTTTTACTTCAAAACTGTTAACTATTTTTTTTAGCTACAAAGCAATAGTCTAAGTATTTTATATCCTTATATCATAGTTTATTACTTTTCTGGAGACATTTTTTATTTAAATCACATTTTTTAATCATATTGATGCTTTTTAGCTTGGGCACACTTCCCTACATCTGACAATGGGAAATAAGCTTTCCCATTTGGGGAATTTTCCCATTCCCAAGACAAATAAGCTTTGCCCTCTCCCCCTTTATTGTGTTTTCAATATTTGCAGAAATAGATTACTAATTATAAGCTAGAGCTCTATTGTTAAGCTTCTGTCCTAGCACCCTGGAAGCCTGTCTCCTGGAGCCAGGATTTTCATACCGAGGAGTGCAATGTAAGAATAACAGCACATTATGAACTTATGTCCCTCAAAGACTTATATGTAAGGGTTTGGCAATTTGGTGTGACTGGGTGATAGAGGAAACTTTTAGGACCCAGGTCCTGTTGGGATGTTCTTAGGTCTTTGTATAATGACTTCAAGGCAATTGATAAAACTTAATATCTATCCTCTTCACATCCCAGTCATGAAGACAGTGTTGTTTTCTCAGCAAGTCTCATGGTATATTGTTTTGCCCCTGGCCTTCAAGAGATAATCCACTTGTCCACAGAGTTAAGTCTTTGAAAACCATGATCTAAAATAATCCTTTTTTCTTGTAGTTGATACCATGTTTGTTATGATAAGGGAAATTCGGTTAACACAAGACGAAAATTTACAATTGCTGGTACTTTCTCAGTTTTCTCATTGTAAACATCAATAATTATTCAGTTTGTTATTAACGTGGCTAAATGTAACCCTCTTAATTTACTTTACAGATGTATGTTCATATATATTCATTGATTCTATCCCCTGGCTTATGTCTCACATAAGTGACCTGGTTAATTATTTCTTTCCTTTCCTGAAAGAAACATACTGGACTAGTACAGGGCATCTTAATTTTGTTTTGAGCATTTTGAAAGGTAAATATCAGATATAATTCTACCCTTTTTTAGTTAACTGAATAGGTAGAAATTCCCTTCCTAGTAGTTACTATGCTCAAGCTCATCACATCGTTTCCTTTTGGTAGAAAACTTAATTTTTCAAGAGAAATGATCTTAATTTGTTTATTGATGGAGCTAAGATTTGACAGAATAGAGAAGAATTCTTTTGCATCTTTGGCAACAGAATTCTGAACAGAGGTTAACACTCAGCTGACTAAAACTAGATTGAATAAATATAAATACCATCAAAGTGTTCAAAGTGGCTTTCAATAGTAGGCAAGCCTGTATGAAAATTTTCTGAGGAATAAACAACATATTAATCCCTTTATAGTCAATATTTTCCCACCTTCTCATAATCCCAAAATTAATTATTTCTATACTCAATCTATAAAAAGTCTGTTAGAGAACAGGGCATGGTGACACATGCTTGATCCTAGCACTTGGAAAGTAGTCAGGGATTCAAGAGTTCAATGTCATCTGCTGTTTCATAGCAGGTCAGAGGTAACCCTGGGCTTCATAAGACCCTGTTTCAAAACTAAACAAACAAAAATCATGAAGAATGTAGAGGAAATGAAGAAAAACAACCTTATTTACTTAACTAGGTCATGGGCTATCGTGTGTAATCATCTCTGTCTCTCATGATGCTTATAATTTGTACAGATGTACAAAATTTAGGAGACAATATCACAAGCAAAGAATTGGAAAAATGACAAGTATAGTCAGATAAGACGCATGTCAATGAAACTAAGATAGCTTAATCAAAGTTTTATTGGGAAGGCCGAAAAGTCACATGCCACTTAAAAGCAATGTACACTTGGGGTGTCTTCCGCTTAGTGGTTTAGAAAAATGAAAGCCAATTACTATAATTGAAAATGTTGAATGTGATTTGGACCTATAGGTAGTTTTGTTGTTTCAGTTGGTATCAGCAAAGTACATGGTAATCTAGAGGCTTTAGACTTTATGTCCAAGATTACTAACTAAACTATTTGACAGATGGGGCTGGCTGTCAGCTAGTAGCTCAGCTGGGTATTGACTGGGTGTATTTGTTATCTTCCACATGGTGTCTCCATATGGCCTGGACTTCCTACAGAATGGCATCTGGAAACTGTGTGAAAATAGAAGCTGTATATATCATATATTCATACTGCTTCATTTCCCACTGAATGTGACTGGTCAGAGCAGATCAGAGGACTAACCTACTTTCATGTGGAGGCTGAACAGACATGCTCATGTATTGCAGGGATTTTAAAGGATTTGTGGACATTCTTTAATCTTTCTCAATGTTAACATGCGAAGACAGACAGGACTGAAAGTAGAAAGCAGGAGAATGATCTTGCAGAGCACAGAAGATTTTACTTTCCTACACTATTGAGTTTAAATATTTAAGAAACACTGTTTAGGCCACAAAGAATCTATGTATGAGTTTAATTCTTGCTGTGGTTCAACTCCTTAAATCTTTGATGTAGGAGGTGTCAACTACAGAATATATGGATAATCTAGAAAATGTTAAGAGCTAGAATAGCAGAAAAAAAGATTTTCAATGCATCCTGATGTAAATAAAAAGGAAATGAAGAGGAATGGTGCTTGATGAAATTCAGAGGCTTCTCTTCTACTTTTTTTTTATTGGAAATTTTTATTTATATTTCAGATGTTCTCCCCTTACCCCATTTCCCCCCTCCCTCCCAGGAACTCCCTATCCCTTCCTCCCTCCTCTTGCTTCTATGATGGTGTACCCCTACCTACCGTCCCCGTACCTCACCTCCCCACCCTCGAATACCCCCCCACGATATCCAGCCTTCATGGAACCAGGATCTCTCTTCCCACCTATAACACCCTTACATATATAGCTGGAGCCATGGGTCCCTCCCTAATCGCTCCCAGGCTGGTGATTTAGACCCTGGGGACTCTGGTTGTTTGGTATTGTTGTTTTTCCTCATGGTGTCGTAAATCCTTTCAACTCCTTCAGTCTTCACTCTAACTCCTCTATTGGGAACCCCATGATCAGATTGATGGTTAACTGTGAGCATCTGCCTCTGAATATGTCAGACTCTTGCAGACCTCTAAGGAGACAGTATATCAGGTTCTTGTCAGCATGTACTTCCTGACATCCACATCAACGTCTACCTTTGGTGACTGCACATGGGATGGATACCAGGTGGAATGGTCTGCAGATGGCCCCTCCTTCAGTTTCTGTCCTGCACTTTGTATCCATATTTGCTTCCCTTGAGTATTTTGTTACTCCTTCTAAGAAGGACTGAAGCCCCCCCCCCCCCCCACACCACTTTGGTCATCATTCTTCATGAGCTTTATATGGTCTGTGAGTTGAATCTTGGGTATTTCAAGTTTCTGGGCTAAAAATCCCACCAACAATGGAAGAGTGTTCCTCTTTCTCCACATCCTCGCCATCATCTATTATCACCTGAGTTTTTGATCTTAGCCATTCTGACTGGTATGAGGTGGAATCTCAGGAAGCAGACCAGTGATCCATAAAGTGAAATATTTAAAAGATATTTTACGAGGAAAATTTGAGAACCTTAGGCCTTTCATGAAAATCTATGATTCTGTCCTTCTTGAAGATACATTACCTCTTGTATTATATAATACGTTTAACAAATGTACCATTTGTGCAGTCTTCATGAATAAATGAATATGTATTTATTTGTAAGTGTTCAAAATATTTCCAATAACTGCATATGATCTGATTATTAGTGAGTATAAATCATGGTAAAAAATGAACATACTCAATTTAGCATAGAGTATATCATTTACCTTTGGACGAAACTTTTTGGTATATTGGAAAGGTATCTTTGAGGTAAAAAAATTGCATGTCAAAGAGGCATAAATATTTTTCCCATCTCCAAAGTGAAAGAAAAAATTGTATTCATAAATTTTAATATGAAAAATAAATGTTTTAAGGAGATTGAGTCAATATTTTAGTATCAAAAATGCATTATCATTTCACAAAAGATTATAATCTCTGTAATTGTGTGACCTGTGTTTATATTTGCATCTGGTGATTATCAAGAAAATTGATATTATATTTGTTTGAGCCTGTAGCCAAATGTCCAATCAATAGCCTTTTCTGAAATTAATTACTAAGAATTTGCTTGTCTAGATTCTAGCTCTGAGTCATGATATTTTAAATAGACACTGTTTTATATGAAGCTGTTTAGAAGTAGGCATCCTTTATAAGGGTTTCCGGATGCCTTTCCTGTTTGCCTCTGTTCTGGGGGCTGGGGCTTTTTAGAAAACACTTGTGTTTGCTATAGAGGCTCCTTGTTTCTTTGAGAACACAATTTTTGTTCTATTTCTGGTTGTAGTTTGCCCTCTGTAAAGCCACTTAGTGTTTTTGTCTTTACATTACTTATCTTGTAAAAACCTAAGATTGAAAAAAAGTAAATTTCTAAAATTTTTTTAGATCCTATAATAAAATATTTTTCTCTGAAATCTTTCCCTTTAAAAAGTTACTATTAAGAATGTGGATGTTTAGACTGTAAATATTTCCCTGGGTAAAAGTTTTCTGTGCAAGTATGACAACCTGATTTTGAACCCTAACAGCCCCATGGAAGCATGGTACTGTGGCATGCATATTATACTGTGATGGGTGTTAGTGGAGAGTGTGGTATCCTGGGGACTTGCTGGCCAGCTAGCATGGCTGAAATAATGAACTGCAGGATCAATGAGAGACTCTGTGTCAAAGATAAGGAAGGAAGAGTGATTGTGGAACACAACTGTGGTGGTTTGAATGAAAATGCCCCTCACAAGCTCTTAGGTTTGGAAATTTGATCTCCAATTGGTGGAACTTTTGAGAAAGATAAGAAGATGTGACTTTGTTGGAGAGCATGTGCCACTGGGGGCAGGATTTTAAGTTTCAAACTCTTCTATTTTTCCCAGGGTGTCTGTGCCTCTTGCTTGCAGATGAGATGTGAGTCTTTAGCTACTGCTGAGATAAATACAATGGCTGCCATTACATTCATTCACTGTAGAACACTGGAACCATGAACTCCATATTAAACATTTTCCTTTATAATTTGCTTAGAAAATTAAAAATTACTAAGGCAATACCTAACATTGACTTCTGGATTACATATGCATGTATGTGATCTCTCTCTCTCTCTCTTTCTCTCTCTCTCCTCTCCCTCCCTCTCTCTCTTTCTCCCTCTCCTCTTTCACACTCACACACACACACCAGAAATAAAGAAAGAATTTGTACTGTCATTTTGAAAGGCTACTATCTGAAGAGAGATTGTAGAAGGTAGTGCACTTGTGCTGCACTCAGTTATCTGTTCTGCACTGGAGACAGGAAAGATGGTACTGCTGACAAGAAATAGTACTGAACTTTGAGAGATGCAATTATGCCTTAAAATAAGAGCAGAAGTCAAATAACCCTTCTATCACACACCTTAGTGAACACATCTGCATTAAATAATAAATAAAAAGATTGAAAAAGTAGACAGGAGCTAATCCAATTAAGATAAACTTTTTCATGTCAAATCTCCACAAGTAAATGTATGGTCCTTTTATCAGTTTGTCTTCTTGAACGGTCAGGTGGTAAAATGAAACCAGCTTGCATTACTGGGATTGGATGGGACAACTGTGAGGAATCAAAGGAAGGACTGAAGTGAGGAATCAAAGGAAGGATCGAAATGAGGAAAATGAACCTTCAGACATGATGGAGGCTTGAGGAAAGATGGGGCAGGAAGTCTCAATTTGAGGACCAATATTCAGAAAATCTCTCTAGGTTGAAAGAAGTACTTAATCAAAGTTACTTACTGAGTGTATTCTTGTTTAGTGCAACATCAATATTCCCATCATATGACCTGAGATCTTTGTACAAATGTGGGGTTAATCTAATGGTTAGTTTCTGGGGCAATTAATCAAGAACAGTCATTACTGCAGATCTAAGAAATATATTTCAAAGTCTCCAAACAAGAGGCCGGACACTGAGAGGCCATCTTTAGGATGGAATTAATAACATAGGAAGAGTATAGTGAAAATACTTCACAATAGTATGTTGCACGTGTCATAGTTTTTAGAAGGTAGAGTTTAGATGTTCTCAATAAGAAGAAATGAGAATATATGCGGGACTATGAAAGTGTGACTTGGTTTCTGGTAGAGCACTGGCTAGAGATAGCTGGAGACCAAACAGGTGTCAATGCCTACAAGGGACAGCATATATTTCACTACACTCCCAGTCTCCAGGCTCCTGACATACAGTCTCAGACCTCCATTTGATCAGCGCCTTTCAGTCATGTAGAGCAACGCCCCTATCAACCTCTCCACAGGTAGAGGCCTGTAGAGGCATGACTACAGGCCTCAGCCTCAAGCAATTTCCATATTAATGAGTTACCTGAAGACCAGAGGGCATAGCCAATTAAATATTCCCACCCAGACCCTCCTCCTTACAAATGGTATTTAACCAAAGGCCCGCCCTGGGGGTGCAGGGGTACAGCCAGATTCATCTATCATTCAGCCATGACAATAAACCCTTTTAACACTATGGACTTCCTGGAGTCTTTGGGGCCTGCCATGTTGAACCGTGGAGGGGGCCTCCGAGTATTGAGCTTCTTCCTAATCTCCCATGGAGGGCTTCTCTATGTTCCAGCCACAGAGGCCACTGATTCAAGCAAGCTAGCTGAGCCACTGAGTCAGCCATGCAAGTACAGTAACCAAGAGTCTCCTTCCCATGGGGTGCTGTCAGGGCTTCCTTCTCTCCCCTCATTCCTATTACATCTCTGTTCTTTCGTGGACCCCAGTGGCATCTGAGAGCCCAAAACAGAGACCACAGACCTCGGCCCAGAGACACCCACTCAGGAGCCCTGCCCCCGCAGAACTTCAGACTGGGGTCTACCCACGCCTGGGTGGAGCCCCAAGAGGCTTCTCACAGCCCAGCATCCGCTTGGGCACTGCTTGGAGGGAACTCAGTCGGTTACAGCGCTTCTGCGCTTCTACTCCCTGCAGCTGCGCCTCCCTGAGCTGCCTGGGGCAGAAGACATGTGGGAACCACAACTCTGCCCAACAGGATCCACACCCACGCGTGTGAGCTAACAGCCCCACAAATATAGAGTGAGGGATCTGCTAGTTGGTACAATTTGGTCATTGTATTCCTTTCTTGAAGCAGTGTTTTTAACATGTAAATACATTAATTATTATTTATAACTTCATAATACATATTACATTAACAACAAATTTCATCTATAGCATATATAATATACTCCATGATAATTCTACTGGATGGTAGATGATATAGGATAATGATAGGCAGTGTATTTAATTTATTCTATAGGTAACTACATTATCTAATTTACAGTTCATAAAAATACAATGAGAAAGCTATTGTTTTAATTTTCAGTTAAGTAATCTTAGTTCACTTGTGATTTTTATTTAATGTAACACTATTGTAAATATCTTAGTTATTAGCCTACATCACAAAAACAATCCTTACAAATACCATATGATGATAGCAACATTGGAGTCCTGAGGAACATTTAAATTTAAGTTCCCCAATGTTTTCATTCAGATGTTTTCTTTTTTATGCTGCAGCTCAGAATCATGTTACAATTCTTCTTCTACCTATGAGGTATGTTCACACATTTTGCTTTCTCTAGGAACTCTATACTTGAAGCTTTGGAGCAAGAAATAACTTTGGTATATAATGGAGGTAACTAGAACTAAGATAACTATGGTTCATGTGTGTTCATGTTCACATTAGAACATGCATGTCCATTGTATATGTTTGTGTGTGCTGAGGGTATCATCCTCAGGAATATCATGCCCTGTTTATGAGACAGCATCTCTAAATGGTCTGGAGTTCACTGATTAGGCAAGACTGACTGGAACCAATTCCCAGGAATCTGCCTATCTCTGACTCCTCAGTATTGGGATTATAAATTTGTGTCACCAGTGAGTGTATTTTATTTAGGTGTAGACACTGATCTCATGCTTGCAAGGCAAGTGATTTACCATTTAAACCTTTCTGTCAGCTCTTGGGTAGAATGTTTCAATGTAATTGGCACATACTTTTTCTAAATAACCTTAAAATGATTCCAAGTTTTAATGGTAATACATTTTAAGACCCTTAAGAGCTGGGACTATTTTAAATTCAGAGAAGTACTCTTAAAAAGACCTTTGTCTTAGGTGTGAAACTTTAGCAATTGGTTTCTAAAAACCTGGTACAGCTAAAAACTCCTTTTTTATGTTTTTAATAGAAGGGCATAACCTTTATTACATGTTTGTTGTATACCAGATCCTTTTATAAGAACTCAGCATTTATATATTAACTTATTTTATCCCAACTAAAAGTCCTAGGTTTTACAATCATTGTAGTTTTAGATGCAAAGCCAAGACAGAAACCTGAGATGAGATTGTAAGTGAAGACACAGTAATGAACTGACCTAGATGACCAGTCTTGAACAGGGTGGAGGTTTTTATTGCATATATGAGAACAGCAGGAGGCATGTAGAAGAGTCCAGAGCATTCATGGTTAGGATAGACTAGTGATTGCCAGGGCTATCTGTCAGGAGCAGAAAATATAGTAAGAAAGAAGAGCAAAGACAGTAGAAGGGTAGGGAGAAAGTGGAGAAGAATAGCAGGGAGAGAGAATAGCAAAGTGACAGGAGAGTCTTTCCATAAGGGGGTTATGTTGCTGAGGGAGGAAAGCTGCTTAGCAGGAACATAGCCTGAGGCTTGGATCTGCTGGAGGTTTGTTTGAGTTAATGGAAAACTGGATGCTCTTTCCAGATGGACTTGGGGGATATAGAAGTGATAAGAGAGTATGGCTTTTTGTGGCAAACTCTAACCCATTTTATGGGGTTCTGAGGAATGCTGAGTGTTTACCCAGTCAAAGTCTGAGCTGAGCCCAGACTGTCATCTTCGGAGAAGTCAGTAGGTCTGGCCTTTGGGGTGCTGGTCTTCTCTACCCACTTCAGACCTAACAGAAAACAATGTAACCCAAGTATGAACCTAAAACGTCCTTCCCTCTAAACTCTAGTCACTTCCTTCATAGTTATAAATACTTAGTAAAAAAATCAATATAGCAATGTGGAACATGATCATTTAATGACTCAATTGTTCCAGTACAGTTGCTTAGAGTGAGGTAAAGTTGGCTGAAGTGCCACTCTCTAGTTGGGATGTCAGACAAACATTTTAATAGGAAAGGATGTTTATTTATTTACTTATTTACTTATTTATTTATTCATATTTATTTGTTGATGGAAATGTAAATTATCCACTAGTTCCCTTTAAGACAGGTTCACAGAATGATAAACAAGCTGTTTATTCTGATCCAGTTTTGTCCCGTCTGAAAGACTGCTGGCCACAAGCTAATTGTCTGCTGGCTCTAATTGGAGAAGTTAATGCAACAGCTTCCTCCACAGTCCTGACTGCAGCACTGGGCCAAAGTAGGACCTGGGGATGGGAGCAATGACTTCATTCAAATTTATTTGACTTAATTTGTATATAAAGTATTGCTATGCATTCTGAAGAATGAAGTGCAGAATACTCACTGAATTTTCCTGGGAACCAGTGAACTCTACCCATATATTGTGAATAAATTTTAATTCTCATTTTTCTGGGGACCGGTGAACTCTGCCCATATATCTGTAAATAAATTTTAATTCAAAAAACAGCCATCTTCACTTGCATGGGATCCCTGACTTGTATTTTGTGTCTGATTTGATAGAGACACAAAGTAGGGAAATTATTTAAAAAAAAAATACGTGTGTCTCCTTACAGAAAAAGCTTGCTGTTGAGTCTTCAGTGGTATGGACACATAGTCCATACACCTAGAATCATCTGTTCTGTATATGCTTTCCAGACTTGCCACCTACTACATGAAACACTTGGTCATGGTCTGCAGCCGTTTACCAACTCACCATCTCAGTTGTGTCGTCTACAAAGTAGGGTGGCAACAATATTTACCTAAGATTTCCTGAAAGACATAATTTGAAGCAATTTAGTCCATAATATGAAATCATGGAAGGCGATCACTCCACTATTTTCGCTATCATTTTACCTCACAATTATTAAGGTTTGAATTACCTCTGTGCTGATATAAATTTATGGTCATGAGAGGGAAAGAAAAGCAATTATTTCTTCTGTTAGCCTGAATATCAGAGCCAAATACTGTTGATGTTATTGTTATTCATTTACTGACTCATTGCTCTCCTGGACTTCTACCTGTCCCTTCACAGTAAGAAACCACAGTAAGAATTTCATAACCAACATACATTATTTTCTTTCACTTTTTTTGTATTAGTAACTCCTTCAGAAGAATGAATTCACTGATGATGTTCTTAAACATGAGCATGATGGATGATAGTTTCTATGATTTCTTCCCAACAAGAAAATAATTATATATATGTATATGGCTAATGCATATTTACATATGTATAGATTTGCAGATTGATGATGTATAAGCAAGCAGTATGTGATATACTACAAAGTAGAAGGAGATTCAGCCTCTGGTTCTTTAGGGGGTACAGTCACAAAAGTTCTGCTGAGCTGTCAGTGGCTTTCAGGGAGTCTGCTAATGGAATAATGATGGTTGCTGACACAAAACAGAAGATGTGCTATTTTTAGGCAAATGGAATTGCTCATCAGAGATGATCCAGCTGCACTTCATCTTAGAGAAATCTGTAAAATGTCCATACTGTTTCATCTCATCTTGTCACAATGGTGTAAGATAACATGGTCCTGTAGAGGATGCATGGAGAGCACCTCATAAAACTATCATTTATCAAGAATTCACCATGTACTTAAAATGGGCCAGCACATTGTGCCAGAATTTAAATCTTGAATCCCGCTGGATATTGAATCATTAATATTGCTCTCATTTCTAAATGAATGTGCTAAAGAAGTCTAAAGAAATATTCAGATGTCTATAGTGGAGCCAAGTGTTAAGTCCCTGTCTGGCTGAGTCTAAACCTTAACCACAATTTGAAAAGAAGAATGGCATATAATTGGTTTAGATTCTTGCACTCAAATCAAATTAGAGAAATTACTTCCTAGTCTTTCATCATTGTAAAGGCGTCTTTCCCTTTTGTCCACCGACTGGCAAAGAATAAAGTGATGTGGTGATATTTAATGTCATTCAGATAAAGATTTCCAGAATATGAAGCTAGACTTCTGAGTATTGAAAGTATTGATAGTAGAGTATTGAAAGAAGATAGAAGTAGAAATCCTTTCAGGCCACCAGCTTCCTTCAGATAAGGCTGATGAGAGGATTACAGAAGTGGGCTATGGAAGAACATTTGGCTTTTAGGAAGAGAATTCTAAGTGAGTCCAGCAGTACTTTAAAGAAACCTAGACACAAACTGAATATGATTTGGTCAAATTTCTCATTTGAAGATTTGAGAAAATATAGACATGTTCCCCTACAATAGGGTTACAGATAATCTGTTAGAGCAAATGATTGACTAGCATCTTAGGATCAGAATAAAAATAAAATAACTCCTATGCTAAGTAACAGGAAGGAAAACAGCAACTTATTTTTAACTAAAATTATTAGGATATCTAATAATTATATATTTACAACCTACTCTTTACAAGGAAATAGAACTAAAATGTTAGGTCATGTAGCTTAGGAGTTCAATTACTGGAGTCAGAAAGAGCTGATTGTGAAACTAGAGATCAAAGATTTATGACGCTAGTGAATATAGCAACAAAGAAGTAAAGCTTCAGACATGATTCTGCATGGAAAGCACAGAGTGTGTTGTTAGGTGCCATTTAAAATAGATATCTAAACTGGAGAACTGTTTTAGTTACATATGGCATTGCTCATCATCTACTCTTGCATTCTTCACTTTGTTTGAGACATACTATTGAATCCCAATGTCTCACATTGTATTGCCAAAGCTGTGACAAAAATCCCAATGAAAGCAAGGTCAGAAAGAAAGTGTTGTTCAAATTCAGAGTTCAAGGGTACATTCCATCCTAGCAGGGAAATAAAGGAGGCAGGATCTTGAAGCAGCTGGTCTCATCATAGCCATAATCAGGAAATACATGAATGCATACTAACTTTTTCCATTTCCATTCCATTGCTCATGGAATGACTGCCTTCAAATAATATTAGTCTTCCCACATTCATTAAAGAACTTGAGATAATGACAGAGGTCTGTCTCCTGAATAATATCAAGTTGAGATTTATAAACTTAAGATCACACCAAATACATATCATACATATGTCAAATTCTGAGGAAAATGATATTTTTTTTTGTTTCTGTGTTTAAAAAAACATGGTATAAAACTAGATGTTACCAGGCCTAAACAGATATAAGAATGTCCAAGGCACAAGTTAAAATTTCAAATGGGTGCTCCTATCATGACACTCAGACCTAATAGTAGCACCAGTAAATAGACTCAGAATAGGTAACCTTACCAAACTCTACAAGACCCACACATACCACTCCTGTGAATATACCCAAAAGATGCTCCATCATACCATAATGACACTTTATCATCTATGTTCATAGTAGATTTATTCATAACAGCCTGAAAGTTGAAACAACCCAGATGAGCCTCTATTGAAGAATGGATAAAGGAAATGTGTTTCATTTACAAAATGGAATACTACTCAGCTATTATAATCAAAGACATCATGAAATTTGCAGGCAAATGTATGGAATATAGTCCTGAGTGAGGTGACCCAGAAAGACAGACATGGTTGTACTTATTTATAGATGGATATAGCCATAAAGTTCAGGCTAATCATGCATTTCTTTTAATGTCCTTATTTCTCTTCCCACTGTTCCTCCCTTTCACCATCAGATCCAGTTATTAAGTCCCTTACTAATTTTTCATTATAACTGATTTTGATATTCCTGAGGAATTGTAGCCAAGATGTTTGACAAAAGTGGATAATTTTTTTGAATGTTAAACTCAATATTGTAAGATACAGAGAAAGCACAAATCAGTAATTTTATTAAGTTTTACTCAAATATTTGAATGTCTTTAATTATCTGACTATCTCCTGGAAAGAAGATAGAATTAATGTTATCATTGCTCCATTTCAATGGAATGAGAAGTAGATGAAAGTTACTCAATTTCCTTGCATTCTGTGGTATATCAACTTTCTATGAATTCCCACATATATTGGGAAAGTGTGGCATTTAGGTTGCAAAGCAGTTTGCATAACAGGAATGACAGAATTTATCTTTATTTTCCAGTTTATTATACATACTTACTAATATACTTCTGGTCTGAAGCTCCAAACTACTAATATTTTTCTTGTATGCGTGAGGAGGGCTGCACAAGTGGATGTGCGTTCACATGTATGTGAATATGTGCATATATTTGCCCAGGTGGATAAGCCTAGAGGTTGATTCTGAATCTTTCTCTATGAGTATTTATTTTAGGTTTTTGATACAAGATCTCTCATTGAAATGGGAATTCAGTGTTTCATCTACAAATATTGGATACAATGCCCCTGGTATCAACTTTTCTCTGCACATTAATCCTCCTCACATTGCTGTTATAGACAAGTGCCACCCCACCTGGCATTTTTGTGGGGGCTGGAGACCTAAACTCATGTTTTCATGGATGTTCAACAAGTAATTTTTTCCCTGAACTATCAAACTAGCCAGAAGTGGAAATTTCTCTTGTGTCATGTGTGGCAGACTCATATGATATTTGAGAAACAGACTCATGTGATATTTTTCTGATGTAGACTCGTGATATTTTGTTGAAGCAAAGTCCTTGAGAGGACATGTGATGTTTGGAGATAGTATGAATAGGACACAACAGACAGTGACTATGCACCTGAATGCATTGCTAGCCATGAAATGCTTAGTTAGTCTTGCATCTTTGATGATCTTCTCTTCATTGAAAGAGGCATGGCGGACAACTTCTCCTTGAATTTTGGCTGGTTCATATTGCTTCAGCTGACAAGTACTGATTCAGCTGAGACCCAGCTGTTTATGCTGGATCCTGACACTGTTGCTGATTCAAAATTGGTGAAACTCTTTGAACTGAACTGTTGGTTTACTGATACTACTGAAGTAGACTGCTGGTATACTGACAATGGAGATTGGAATCGACTTAAAGAATCACTAAACAGGTCCACACCCCCTTGTCCTATTTACCATCTTCTTTCTTCTACCTTTGAATGGTGGGCTAGAAAGAGAGGTCAAAGTGTTTGACTATTCTTATTAAAGTAGGTTTTGAAAAATCTAAGCCTACACTAGCCCCCACATTTTCTCACATGCAAAATATATTGAACTCCACCAGAAGTCTCACAGATGTCATTCCAATTGTAGCATTAACATTTTGTGAGGTTCTCCTACTTGGAAGATTAAGAATAACTTCGGGTTTCTGAAAATGAGTCTTTGTTCCTTGTTTTCTTCTACTCTTGGATCTCACTCACCCCTAGGATTCTATACTCAGTGAGGTATGACAATAAGTAGTTTTATAGTAATTTCTGATTTTTAAAATCTGGGAACCCAATGACCTTCTCTCATTTTAGACTCTTTTTCAGGCTATGTCAGTTTTGCCTTCATGTGTCCCTATGCTTTCAAATAATGTTGTTGAGGTTAACACTCTGTACCTCAAAATCATATGTACAATCTTCTGCGCAAGAAACACTGAGTAAAAATGCCTACCTTGACTTCTTTTTGTGAAGATGAACTGAAAAATATGTACCTAATAGACATAACAAATATCTGCCACAAAAGATTACTTTTCTCACCATCATCCTCCTGAGAACAGAAAGAATGGCATGAGGGAATCACAGATTTAGAGGGAAATATGATAAAAATACACAAACAATGACCTGAGATAGAAACAACTTAAATATAAGATGGACATAACTAAAAACAAGAGAGGTTTATTCCCTAGGGCAGCACTAACCGATGGAAAGTATAAGAGACTTATTTGCTGGTTATCACAATTACCAAATTAGGCTGCTTGTATTGCCTTCATGTACCTTAGACTTGGCTCTTAAACAATTCTCTGAGGGTGAAGAGAAGAAAGAAGAATGAAGACAGAGACTCAAGTACCAGAAGACCACCAAGAGAAGAGAACTAGAGAGCTAGTCAGGTCTTTACACTAAGGGGAAAAAGTCCTTCTGCTCATCAGTCTTATTGCCATGTTAGTACTCTTTCCTATCCAAGCCTCTAGAGGGGAAAATCAGCCTTGAATTTTGAAGAGGACAGGGAGGAGTATATGGGAAAGTTTGGGGAGGGAAATGGTAAAGGGAAATGATGTAATTATATTATAATAAAAAATTAAGTTTTACAATAATCTAAATAACCCTGAATCACACCAAACTTTTCTCCTTTACAATATCATTTCTATAACTTAATATCTAGAGAAAAATGACATAGTTTAGGAATATAATTGTATATCTCTCATCATCCTTTTCTTCTTAACTCTCATGGAGGAGCAGAGATTTCATACTACGAACATATAATGACCCAGAAACTAGTGAGTCAATCATTTTTAGATATATCACCAGCTCTATAGTAGATACAGGTGAACAAAGGCAGATTGTGTCTACCAAGAAACTGTTGTTTCTAATGAAACCAAAAGTTGCGATGTACATACATTTTACTTATTTTGGCTTTCACTTTTCGGGAAAAGTATATGCTCTATAGAAATTAAATTGTTCTACAAAACAAAGATTAAATCCTCCTACAAATGCACTTTTATATAGCATTACTGTCCTAGTTTGATTTCTATTGCTGTCATAGAAACCTTGACCAAAACAATGGAGGAAGGAAATCGTTTATTTCAAACTTACAGCTTGCAGTCCATCATAAAGGGAAGTTGGGGCAGGAACTGAAGATGTGAATATAGAGAGAATCTTGTGTAAGAAACACCTGTCAATTAAAAACCCAATGGCCAATGAGTGGAATCAAGAAATAGGAGGTGGGCCATTCCCAGGAAAAGAGAGGGTTCTAAGAAATAGTAAGACATAATAGACAGGGGACAGCCACAACAGACAAGATAGGATACCTACTCAGGAGATGACAGATGTAAACCAGCAGGTAGATGAACTCAGGGAGATGCTGAAGAGATGTGAAGAAGGAAGTGGGCTGGGACTGAAGAGAGGTAGCTAACATTGTGGAAGACATAGAATACTTTAAATGATTAAATAACTTAAGTGCTAGTCACGGAATAAGCCAAGGCTTGTGGCCTAGGTATTTAATAATAACTAATTTGTCCCAGAGATGCCATTCTGAAAACTAGGGCTGGGAAAAAAAACAGATATTAATTTTTTCATGTGAACCTAGAGGCAGGAACTAAAGCAGAGACCATGGAGGAATGCTGCTTACCTGCCTACTATCTATGACTTGCTCATCCTGCTTTCTCATACAAGCCAGTTATATCTGTCTGGGATGGCATTTGACACAATGTGCTGGGTTTTCCCACATCAATCACCAGTCAAGAAAATGCCCCACAGGTTTGCCTATTGGCCAGTTTTTAAGAGTTATTTTCCATTTCTTTTTTTCTTTTTTTTTATTGGATATTTTATTTATTTGTATTTCAGATGTCATCCCCTTTCCCCATTACCCCTCCCTAGAAACCCCTATCCCATCCCCCTCCTCTTTTTTGCTTTTATACCATTTTAATTACCTGTAAGTATTAAGGTCATGGGCTGCTTGGCAGGAATATGGCATTGGACAAGGACAAGGACAAGGATAAGAAAGTGGGCTTCATGCAGGAATCTGGCATTAGACTAGAACAGAAAAATAATTTCAGGCAGGACGAGTTGTTTTCTAAATTGAGATTCCCTCTTCTCAGATGAACTGAGCATATAAGAGGTTGTTAAAAATAAATAAATAAAACTATTGATCACAATTGCTTTATGTGAAAGTGGTCCCAGGGACACTCTTCCCTATTGAATTGAGCTTATATGTGCTGCAAAATTTCAGTTTCAATTTACTGCACAGGATTCTATTACTTTCCCACTTTTTACCAGTTTCTACATGATATGTTTTTCTTCATAGTTAGAGATGATCTCAGAATTATTAGGTTTTTTTTTTTTTTTTTACTTTTTATTAACTGTTTTCTAATTACTGCATTTCATACTGTTGCTAGTAGAAAATAAGTGTTCTTCTTCCTCAGACATGTTTCCAAGTTAATGATTCTTTTTTTTTTTTTTGAGACAGGGTTTCCTATGTAGTTTTGACTGGTCATGAACTCAATATACAGAACAGATTGGCCTCAAGCTCTGAGGCCAGATATCTGTCTCATAAGTTCTAGACCTAAAGACATGTGCCATTATGCCCTGCTCAAAACTTCCTTTTCACATCATTAGTTTTGGTAAAATGACCTTTTTAGTCACGTCAGGCAGTTTATTATATGCTTTGTGTCCAAATTCTTACTTAATCCTCACAACCAAATTCAGACAATTTCTACTTCTTTATGAATGTTTCAACCTCATGCTCAGAGTAGGCAGTTTTCGTTGTTTCTGAAGTTACGCTGACACTACAAAATGTATCGGACACACAATATTTCATCATGGATCACTTGCTAAAAAAGAATAAAGGTAGAAATAAGTCACTGTCAGTCCCCTAGGTTACAAATATGTTTGTTGAAAAGATAAGTTTCCTTGATGAGGTGTGAGGTAGACTTATCTGTGGGTATAAGGTTTACAACTGAAAGTCACAATTTTCCAATTTCCTGGAATATTCATGGACTCTGAAAGTAATAATACCTTTAAAGTAATTTTACTTATCTACCTTCTTAATTTCTCCCATCCTTCTTAAGTCAACTTCAAATATTATTTTCTTTGAAGTATCTCAAGATTATTTTCCTTCTGTGGGAATGCATAATTTCTTATCTTCTGTAATTCTTACTGAGTATCTGTAGCAGTCCTCTCTTTCCCCCATCACCTACTTCTATTTTGAACATCACTTGACTTCTTTTATGAATGGTATGCTCTTTGAGTTCTAGGTATGTATAATATTTATTTATGCACATGTTTCTCCCAATATCCTTAGGACAGGAAATAGAAACTGGTCAGGTGTGGTCAGTTTTAAGAATGTTCTTACTGGAGGCCAGCAACCCCAGGAGAAAGTTCTAGCTTCTGGTTCCTTGTTATCTCCCTGCCCTTTTATATAGAAGCTGTTCTCAAAGACATGAATAAAACTGAAGGGAAGCACATGGACACCTCATGGCTTCGACAACTCTGTTGACTATCTAATAGTGCCCCCTTTAATGCCTCAAGCCCAATTTCTGTCATAAGTTCTTTAAGAGTTTCCAAGACTAGCACTTGATAATATCCTATTTCCTGGGACTTACTCCTGATATATAGGAGCTCTTCACTCTCTCCTAAGCTTCCACTTAAGAATTCACAGTGCATTTCTTTCTAAAACTAATGCTTGGTAGTCTATAAATTTCATTCTATTGATGCACTAGACAAGAGCCCCAAAACAGCTTTTGTGGCAGGAAAGGTTCCTGGAAATCTAACCCCCATGCTGAGCTCACATGAGGCTAACAGAAAGGCTTCCATCAATCTCAAAAGACATTCCAAATTTTCCAATAGCAAACAGATGCTGGTAGCAATGTTTAGTAAATGAAAGATAAACAATGAGTTGATGAATAATATAATAGACAGCAACTCTGACTTATGGGTTGATCTTTTGTCAACTCTGGGTTATTGTTAATGCAATATAGAACCATTAGTGGTCATATTTCTAGCTGAAGTATGTTGGCTATTTACTGTGTTCATTGCTTATTGGCACCTATCCTATACTTCATTATCCTTACAATTCCTTACCCAGTAGGTGATATCAGCCCTATTACATTCAGCTTGATAACAACTGTGAAATGTATTCCATTTTAGGATAGCTCCACAATTGAGCAGTAAACATTTATAGATATCATACACCTATCCATAGTGAAATAGCTATCAAATAATAGAAGTAACATTTTAACCTACATTAATCTAATAACTAAGGTACACAGTTAACTGTAAAATGAGAAGCATAACCAGGACTCTCTGAGGATTGTCCATTATTTCATTTGAATTCTCAATCTTTCTTTCATTTCAAGAATCATGACATTTGATAATGTCAATTATAACTCACGTAGATAGTTTAAGTTTTCTATGCCATTGTAAATCTTGGAGGAAAAAGTAAACCTTTTTGTTTCAGCAGTTTGCTGATGTATCTATAACTCTCACCAGCAAAGAAAGCAGTGTTTCCAAAAATGATTTCTGTAGGCTGTTAATCGGTATTCGGTGTTCCAATGCTTCAAGATATGTGGGATTAAATATAGTTTGATTTGATTTTTAAGTATGTTGTGTAGAACTTCTTTGATGTACTAATGTATATGTAAAACTACAACTAGAGACAGAAATTAGTAAATTGAAACATAGACACCATCCACCTGTATCATTTTTCTCTAAGTACCAGGATAAACATTTTTAAAGTGTTCATTTAAGGGTACCCTGCCTCTAGAAACTCTTAACGAAAATATCACTGATATTATCTGAAATGTTGTGCGAGCAGACCCATAAGTGATGCTGCGGGATGATGCTATTCCATAGACACCAGCTTTGTCTAAGTAGAACTCAAACCATAGACACCTTTCTGGACCATCATTCTGGATCCAGCCCTTAAAGGCCAAGAACAAATGTTCAAGTCACTCTTTCTACCTTTAGCCTCCTCCTCAATAAAATAGACATTATAAAAGTCGTTTTCAAGAATTTTGTGAGGGAAAAAGATAATTAGTTATAAAACTATTTAAGGAAAGGCACACACTTTCGGTCCTTTGTGTATAAGGATCAGAGTTAAGGTCACAGACATGAACACTCTCTGCTATCTAGATTTATATCAACTTGATATGTACTATAATCATCTGAGAGGAGGAAACCCCAATTGAGGAAATGCTTCCGTAAGACAAAGCTGTGGGTTAGCCTGTAGAACATTTTCTTAATTAACTTGATGGGGGAGAGGGCCTAGCTTATGTTCGGTGGTACTATTTATGGGCAGGTGGCCCTGGGTTCTATAAGAAAGCAGGCTAAGCAAGCCAGGAGTAACAAGTCAGTTAACAGCATGACTCCAAACAACCTCGGCACCAGATCTTGCTTACAAGTTCTTGCCCTGATTGAATTCATATCACGGCTTCCTTCAGTGATGGACTACAATGTGGAAATATAAACCCAGTAAACCCTTTCCGTCTCACCTTGATTTGGTTATGGCATTTCATTGTATTCTAATTAAGACACATGCTCAATCAAACTTTCATTAGAGAATTTCATTGTCATTCTCAGTTTCCAAATGAGGAGACTACAATTCAGAACTGATGTCTAGATCCCTTATACTCACACATATGTAGAAAAAAAGAAGATAAGTTCATATCTAGTCCATCCAATTTTTTAACTTTTGGTTTACTAACTTCAAATTCCAAAGTTGACAATGATAATAAAAATGAAGATATTAAACATTCCTATACTCCTTAAGTGCCAAGATTTGTTTTAAGTAGAGTTTTGTAGTATTCAATACAAAATTTTATCTATGTATTATTTTTATGCTGTAAAGAATTACAGCTTTTTCTTTTTAATTAATTATCATAAATAATGCATACATTTTATTCATTTTAGTGTATATGGTATATGTGGAAACATGTTCACATGTGTACAAGTACACATGCACATGTGAGTACATGCTCTTGGAGGCCAGAGATTGATGGTAGATGTGTCTTTAGTCACTGTCTATCTTATTCTGAATCTGGAACTCCCTAATTCAGCAAGACTGGCTGGTTACTGAGTTCAAGAGCTCCCAAAGTTTCAACCCTTACAGCACAGAGATTATGGGTTTATGACCTGGCTTTTTACATGGTTGTAGAAGATCTAAACCCAGGTTCTCATGCTTGTGTGCAAGCATTTTCTGGGTTAGCCATATTTGCTGCCTTGTATTTTCTTTTAGTTCTACTATTTCAATAAAGTTTTGTTGATTTATTTTACATATTTTATGTATATGTGTTGCATTAAATATTTAATTTCAATTTGGCATTTCTAACTGCCTTAGATCATTCATTTGCCAAATAAAAAACACAAACTTTTATATTTATAATAAGTCTTTAATGCACTAGAGCTGGGCAAATATTTACCCTCTAAGCTATTAAAATCAACTGTCTCATCAATAACCCTGAGTTATAACTTGCCATGTTCCATCTGTTCAGCTCTTAACTCCAATTGGTCAACCTTTACTAAGACTTTACTAAGTCACCTTTCCAGTCCTATGAGATAATTAAATCAAGCTAGTCAACATATCCTATTATTAAAATAATATTTTCATGGAAGTGAAACTATATGAAACTTGGGAAACATTTGAAAAGTTCATTGTTATTGATGCAAGGAAAATTAGGGTTTTAGCCATACTTTTTACATTCATATCCTTACTTTTAATGAAAATTGTTAATTCATGCCTCATGAATTTATTGAACAGCTACTAAGTGCTATTTGATGGAGATTAAAAGAAAACATTTAAAGAGCCTCTAGTCTCAGCCTATGGAGCTGCTGGTAACAGCATGTGCTTGCAGCTTGCTGCTGTGTAAGCTTTTATTTCTGGACACAGCACTTTTGTTTTCCTCAGTGTCTGCTTCTTCATCCACGAAACATAAATTGCTGGGCAAAGAAGTGTCCAACAGAAAAGATGTTTACCTAGATTTCTGCTGTCTTCAAACTTTAAATATCCATAATGTCTGAGAAGGTAGCTGTGTGTGTTTCCAGATTTAACGTGCTTACACTGGGTGCTACTCAGTAGTAAGAAAGCAAGTTGTCCCTCCTGTTAGCATTTTGCCTCATTGTTATATTTGAACACAGTGGATTATAAATCTGAGGAATATATGGTCTAGTTCACCAATATACAGTGGGAGACTATAAAAGTATGAGAGACCATAAAAGTAGGATCTGAGTTGTGAGTACAAAGTGAAATGTCCTGCAGAAATGATGTAGTTCCAAACTACCTGGTTCTGTCCTTCAATAGCTCTATCCCAGCCTATCAAAGCTAAATGATGAATTTCAATCAACAGACAAGCAGTCTTATTTGCAAAGCATTTCATTTCATGATGAAGGGCTTATACACACAATCCCAGAGAAGTTTTCTACATTAAGTTGAAATAGGAATGCAACATGGGGATGGAATGAAAAGCACATAATATTTTTCCTTTGAACATTATCAGAAAGTAAACATTGTCAGCTGGCTAGAGGCAGCAGGATGAGTTCTGTTAGAACCCTTTTGGTATACATCATGTTGTATAAATGGGATTTAAGAGGCTGATCTTTTAGCTTTTATTTTTCATGTTGACTGAAATTTTAAGCAAATCATCTCTGATCTCTCAGTGAAAATTATCTGAAACTTGGGCACACTTTAAAATCTGTCTCCTTAAAATCAGTCTTTTGCACTGCTATAATTGGAGAGAAGTTTCTGGTCACTTGATGAACTGATTTCATTAATTGTATTTGTTTTTAATTATTAATAGGTTTTAAGATATTTCATATATATATGTACAATATTTTGAACATGATCACTCCCATCACCTTCTTTTGACTCCTCCCTCTGAGAAACTGCTTTTTGTAAGCAGCCTTGGTTCTTTGTGGCTTTGCTAAGGAGCTTATTTGAAATGTTAAGGCATAAATGTCTAGTGAATATTAATAATGCATCTCATACTGTGTTTTCTAAATTTATTAATTCATATGAAAGTTTACAATAGCCCCATGGAATAGTTTGACATTCAATAGCATGATCTTCATTGTTCTGGTCGACAAAGGATGTGACAAATTAAAGAATGAACAGAAATAAAATTAAATATCTATCTTTTTGAGAAATTATATTATACTCCACTGTTAAATTTCATCACAGATAATAAAAATTATTTAATAGCTTATTATTTTCAGATTAAAGTATTTTCAAGGCCAAGGTACTTATATCTTTGTTTTAATGAAACCTAGTATATTTATGAGTTTTGCTGGATGTTATTTAAATGAGTTTCTCAACATAATACACATATAACTGTGAGTTTGTTGAAGAGTTTGATTTTACTTCAATGAGTTGAAAGTTTTTGTACATCTTAAATTTTGTCTATAAATGAGTGAGACATTTCAATTACTTTTGGAATTTTGTTTTAATAGTTTACTGTTTATTAACTCAGGGATTTATGACCTTATCTCATTAATTTACTTACCCACACACTCATTTATTTATTGACTGACTGAAAGTGCATTTATATTAGGTGCCTATCATTTATTACAAACTTAATTACATCATGCTGTTTTCAGACATTCCTTCCCTTGACCTGAGCTTTTACCTTAGTTCCTTACCAGAACTTCTAATGATAACTGATGCTGAGACCTTCTCAAACCTCCTCCATTCTTGCTGTAAAATAGAAAGGATGATGATTCATGCGCCTGTTCCTTGGGGTGAGAGATGACGAAGGAACAATTATTTTGAGAGAAATGTTTTGATGACAGACAAGTAGAGAACGGAATGATTTCACAATAGATAACTTCATGTGAAAGAATGATTGTGAGGTTGATGGATACAGAGGGTCCCTCTGCCTTCAGTGGGATCTCAGGATAATTCTGCAAACTTCTGTATTTTGCACTTTGAGACATGTCCTAGATTTCTTCTTCATAAACATGTAGGGATTCCTCTTTTCTCCTCAGCACTTCTTACTACTCTCCTGTACTCCAGCTTGTCTTTTCTTTGTCTATCAATAATGATCCAAATAGAGTGACAATCCTACTCCCACACCTGATCATAGTCATTTTGTAGATTTTATTGTCCGCATGAGATCCTCAAGTTCTTATTGACTTCTGCTTTCAAGCTATATTTATTTTAGGGCAATTATTTCGTATGACTTTCTTCATATCTGACTCATTAGACTGAACACACGTTCCCTGTTCTGTATGCCCTAAGGAGATACTTCTGTACTTTTGATCATTTTAACCTCATGTTGGCATCTCCTGCTTCCCTCGCTGACTCTAACATCTATACCTTCTTGATGATACGGTTACCATTTCAACTAGTCATTAGATCATTCTTGATCTCCCAAACTAGAAACAAATTTCGATCTTTGAATTCCAAATCTCAAGGCACTTTTCCTTCAAGTCTTATGCTACTTAAAAATTTTGATGAAACATAATGATTCACATAGGATATAATAAAATTCTAACTAGTTGTAAATGTTCTCTACTCATTTTTAGACTAACTTGTATTTTGATGAGGTAAATGTCTGTGTTTTATTAATTTTCCTATGTGTTCTCTGAATGTAAAATTTAGACAATAAATGGAAGGAATGAACTATTCAGTGAATTAAGGAATGAATGAAGCTTCTCTAGAAGGCTATTTAGTTTTACTACCCCTCATTAGTTAGTATCCTCTATAGCACAATTTTCTGGGGAAATTCTCAGATTACAGGCACTCTCAACTCTTTAAGTACAACAAAGGATCTGAAATTAGCAAAAATGAAAATCCCCTGAGCAATAATGAAAATAGCTATCACAAAGCTTCTTTAAGTTGATGCATGCCCTCAAGCTATCTGTAGCTGGTGTGGTTAGTCTTAGATGTTAACTTGAGTTACTGATTTAATGAGCTTATGTAGTTGCTATAGAAACTAATAGCAATCAGAAGAAGCAAACATATCATGAGGGAGAAGAAGAATAAAAGCAAAATGTGTGACATTTTATATTAGCCTAAAAAATTGTTGCTGCTCTAATGTTATGGCTCCAAGAGATAAATTTTAACCAAACACAACTCATTGAAGACTTTTATTTTGCAAATATTTTCATCAGAGATTATTCCAAAATTATATTTGTTATTTATGTAAATGCATCATTTCCTGTCATTTAACATCTATAACGAATACAAGGATACCTTGCTGTAAAGAATACTGACATCAACACGAGTTTAATATAAAAATCATGACTAATGGGACTAGAGAGATAGATATTTCAGTGATTAAACACATTTTCTCATTTTCCAGTGGACCCATGCTTTAACTATAGCTCCAACATACCTGACACCCTTATTTTGGCCTCTATGGGAATCTGCATTCATATGACATACACAAACACACAAGCAAACACACACAGAGAGAGACACACACATACACACATGCACACAGCAAACACCAGGCTCCTTCCACACACAAATACCACACAAAACATTATACATCACACACACAAACACACACATGCCATACACACACATATCAACACATACACATGGATAGATTAGGTAGGTAGATAGGTAGATAGGTAGGTAGACAGATAGATAGATAGATAGATAGATAGATAGATAGATAGATAGATACATTGATGTAGAAATATATAAACACATACATAGATAAATAGATAGATAGACAATAGATTGATACATAGATAGATAGACAGACAGTCAGACAGACAGATAGATAGATGATAGAGAACTTCCCTACCCTGCAAATAAAAATAAGAAAAATCTTAATAGGATGAGTGATATATATTGTTATTTTCATTTTAAGTATGTGAAAACAGGCTAAATGAGACTATATAACTGGATTTAAAGCTCATTAATTAATAAATAATACAGTAAATAATTAAGCATATATTTTTTATATTCCAGATAATTTATATTTATATTATATCATAACACATACATTAAGCATTTCATCTGTTATTTTTATAAAAGAATACTATCATTCCACTTGTCAGTCAGTGAAACAGAATTGACATCTTGGCTGGTAAACACCTGAAGTAATCATTCTAAGAGCTCTTAAAGTTTTAAGGAAGCCACTTGTTGAAGGTCTTGAGCTGATTTGGGGTAACTACCAAAGGTTACTCATATTTGGTGTCATTGTGCCTAAATTATAGCAATTCATCTATTCATTCAGGGATGTAACAAATCAGACATGGTCATAGGAACCTATAATCTCACCTTTAGGAAGGCTAAAGCAAGAGGACTTGGGACTTGAAATAGTTCAATTTATAGAGTAAGAGGCTGTGTCTAGAACAAAGAAAACCAGTACTAATGTAACAATAGATATTTGTTGGGTAGATGTCAGCCTCAAGTAGAGACTCTTGGGCTTTTTTCTTATTTATTTATCACAGGAAATATGTGGGAAATTAGAATTGTTCTTAATTCATGGCAGAAGAGTTTGAGACTTGGAGATGAATTTTTAGAAAAAAATAAGGTATAATTTTAATAAACATTAAGAGTGAACCGCTCAGTTGATTGTGTTCGAGTTCTGCTTGGACTCTGGGCCAGGCAATGGACAAAATCATTCTGAGGCTGAGGAAACTACTTCTCAAATGGAAGTTGTGCTCAGGGAGAAAATTATTTCTTCTTTAATGAATTCATCTGGAGATTCTTAAACCCAACATCGTTCTGGTTCTCACATTTTTCAAGGAATCAAGAAACAGCACAGAGCGTGTCAGTTTGTTTGCGGTCTCTACTGAAGCCATGATCTAGAAAACCATAGCTTTTCTGTGGTTTTTTTCAAGGAAATGGAATTGATTAGAACAAAACAACTGTTCTTAAAATAGGTCCAGCCTGTTTCTTCAAATAATCAAACACACCGACGAAGTTACTATGTGAGTGAAATTAGATTGTTTTGGCAGGTTTGTCTGCTGATCGTGGCTTCCACTCGCGTCCCTTGTTGCCATCCTACCACTTCCCAGTGCCTTCTCCATGTACATATTTCTTACATCATTTAAAATCATACCTAGAAAAATTCAATCCATTTTATTTCAAGGATGTTTGCTATGTGTTCTCTCCTAATAGATGGCAATCATTAGTTTTCTTGTCTTTGACCTACAACTCCTTCCATCCATTTTTTTCTTAAACATCCTTCATACATCTTGCATTTTGTTGCTGATGTAGCAGATGAGTCAAACAGAAGAAAAATGACCCTGGTACATAGAAAGGAAAGACATTTTTGCTACCTTACAAAAGGGTAGTAGTATAAACTGCTTGTCTAGGTTGAAGAATGATACATTTTAGGGACTTGCTCCTTTGCTTAGAGAAAAACACCTTTCAATGTTAGGCTATGAAAAGCAGTTTTCCATGCCTTATTCTAGTTACTCTGGCTTGGTATATGTAAGAGAGACTCAGAGTAGTAACCATATCCAGAGGTTAGGTAAGGCTCCTGGTTGGGGGATGGGGTCACTCACTCATCTCCAAATTCTTACCCAGAAGGGTACCTGTCTAAAGGAAATACAGGGGACAAAGTGTGGAGCAGAGACTGAAGGAAAGGCCATCCAGAGACTCCCCACCTGGGGATCCATCCCATATACAGACACCAAACCCAGGCACTATTGTTGATGCCAAGAAGTGCTTGCTGACAGGAGCCTGTTATAGCTATCTGCTGAGAGGGTCTGCCAGAGCCTGACAAATACAGAGGTAGATACTGTCAGCCAACCATTGAACTGAGCAAGGGGTCTCCAATGGAGGAGTTAGAGGAAGGACTGAAGGAGCTGAAGGGGTTTGCAACCCCATAGGAAGATCAACAATATTAACCTACTAGACACCGTAGAGCTCCCAGGGACTAAACCACCAACCAATGGGTACATATGGAGGGACCCATGGGTCCAGGTGCATATGTAGCAGAGGATGGCATTGTGTACCATCAATAAGAGGAGAAGACCTTGGTCCTGTAAAGGCCTGATTTCCTACTGTAGAAGAATGCCAGGGCAATGAGGTGGGAGTGGGTGGGGGAGAGAGAGCATCCTCAGAGAAGCAGGGGGAGGGGGAATAGGAAAAGGGGTTCTAGAGGGGAAACCGAAAAAGGGGATAACATTTGAAATGTAAATAGATAAAATATCCAATAAAAAAGTGACTTGTGAGTTTAACCCTGTTAATAATTAATGGGGAGGAGTGAACTGATGTCTGGGGGATGCAAGGTTTTTAGAAAATAGATGAGAAACACCATAAAAGAACAAAAGGGTCTTATAACAACATGAAGATATAAGAAATTTAAAACATGGCAAAAGGAATTTAATGTGCTCATCCTGGTGATTATCTGGGGAACATGTAAGAGAATGAAGTCTTGTGCTCAAGTTAAAGCTTGTGCTTCTTCTGTTCTCTATTTAAACTCCTTTCTGTAAGTGCTTCACCATAATTAGTTGCAAACATTTTGCCTGGTGTTAGTAATATTTTGTGGACTAAATGAAACACAAAAATCTTCATTTGGGGCCAAGAGATAAAAAGGCAATTGTAACAAGATATATGCACATGGATGGAGTGAAGGAAATTCGGTAAGTAAAACAACAGAGTACAAGCTATGAAGAGGACCCTCTATCAAAAAATAGCACCATAGTAACCAAATCTTAAAGACTGAGAAAACACACGTGTTTTCATGTCATCTCCTGCTTTGAGGCTTTCTGAAGCTTTTATGACATATCTTTTGCAATTATTTATGTGTTCTCCCATGGTTCTACTCTACCCTCAAGACTCCTCTTTGCAATGCTTTGCCACTTCACATTTTCTCTTCATCTATACTGTCTCCATCCTGTCATATTCTGCTCACTACAGGACCACTTGCATGCTGTCTTGAACCACAAGACTAATTTTGAAAGTTAATTCCCATTTATTCTTTAAACATCAGTTTACACTACTTCCTCAGGATGACATTCTTTCCTTGAAGCATTCTTCTTCAGTTCATACTCTGCACTTAGAAACTCATAATGGGTTGTGTAAGTTCTTGATTGGATCTGCATTTCCCACTAGTGACAAAGATCTGCTAATAGGAATTGTTGAGTATTTCATCCGAAAACAATGTCCATTGATGATCATGTGCCAGAGTTTGCTGTCTGATAGACTAGGAAGACAAATATTTTCATCTGGGTTTCAGAAGAACTGAGGTATCCTGTTCCAGGGACATTATTAAATTCTTGATGACAAGATAAGACTGGCAAATTTGTACTAGCTGGAATCTTTTACCTACCAGCTAGGTTTTGTCCAATGACCACGATGATGGTAGTACTGGGTAGACTCAGTTAGTTCTCACTACTCTTCTTGGGCTTGTTAATAGATGTATAGCTGTGCTTGTTTGTACATATATGTGCCTTTATAGAAGGGAGTTCAGCCTCTCCAGCTGGTATCATGGAATACCAGGTTTGAGACACAGTGAAAACCTTTTTCCTTGTCCAATTTGCTTATAAAATAGAATGATTTATCAAGAGCCAGGGCCACAAGTTCTAACCTAATGATCTTACTCTACCTTGTATGGTTCATTTTGGCAAAATGAATCTTTCAAGTCTTTAGCTGATGATTTAAGTATATTATCCCAAGACACTTCTTTTAAATTGTAGTCCAGTTTAGAGCTGTAACATTACTTCCCCACTTGGAAGCTGTATATTACCGGACAAGCTACTTACATGATTCAAGCTTCACTTTCTCCATCCTAAAATTCCTGGGTGAAGGCCTTTGATGTGTTCTATGTGGCATGATGAATAGAGAACTATGACAGAGTCAGAGCTTGAATGTCTCCTCTCACTTTTTTTTGGTCAGAATCCTATTTTCCTGTCATGCTTTCTTCCTTCTGAGCTCCTGCCAGAAAAGAGATGGTTCATCTATTATTTTACTGTGCAGGTGGATTAGCTTTTTATAATCTGAAAGATAAAGAAAAAGAATGTTGGTAATATATCTTTAATTGACCCTCCTGAGAAGAATCAAATGTCAGGGCTGAATTTTAGTAGCAACTTCAAATAAAAATGTCTGAAGGGAATTGCTTTTATGTGTTCAGAACTCTGAGTAATACAGAGGATGGAGAACTGGAGCCCAAGGCATGTTTTGGTGTGGGGTGTTGTAACACTTTTGAGCATGACTGTGTCTTTTAGAGTAATGCTCAGTAAAGGAATAAAGGGAAGGTAGTTTCTACAGCTTCTCTTTTGAGGCATACTTCCTTTCTTTTCTTTCTGTAAGTTTCTGGATCAGGGCATTGCAGTATTAGGTGGAATCTGTTGTAAGATGTGATGGTTAGTCTTGGTTGTCAATTGACATACCTCTAAGGAACCCCAACTGAAGAATTATTGCTATCATACTGGCCTGTGTACAAGTCTGTTGATGGCTAATTGATATGGAAGAGCCAAGATTACTATAGTCAGTATCATCCCTAAGCAGGTGGGCTGGAACTTTACCAGAAAGGTAAAGAAAGTGAGTCTGGTAAAATATCCAGTGAGCACTGTTTTTTCATGCTTTCTACTTCAAGCTCCTCACTTGAGTTTATGTCTTGATTTTCCCTAGTTGTTGCACTATCACCTGTAAAATAAAATAATTCTTTACCTCTATAAGTTGCTGTGTCTCATGGCACTTATCACAACAGAAAAGCAAGTAAAACAATGTGCCTTAATTCTTGTCTCATTTTTACATTTTCTCATAGGAATTTTATCCAGCAGAGACCTGCAAGCAGACCCCTTTTATTTACAGTTTTTTTTCAAACCCATTTGAAATAGACAATTGCCACATTGTTTCCCATTTCATTAATGCTTCTCTCATTCAGAATCACCATAATTCCCCAAATTGAATTTTAAATGAGATGCCTCTCACCAGCCACAGGGACAGGAAATGTATGCATACATGGAACCAGACCTCTTTTCTCAAGCAATTTGTCTTCACTGTAGCCTGAAATTGCCTTTTAAAGCTGAGTAACAGTCTTAATTCAAAAGCCAACTGATAGTGTTTGGGGGACTGAATAGCTTAATGGTCAGCCAGAGGAGACTTTTATTTTGTAAAAGTAAAAGGAGTGGAAATGAGGTGATCATGACACTGGTCACTTGTGGCCAGGGAAGGAGTTGTTTAGTTAAAGTCTGGAATTCATGAGTATCTTCTTAAAGATGAAACCTAAAATCAATTACAGACACACTTTATTCTCTGTCTCCAGGACTTGTAATCCTAGTCACTATTATTACCTTCAATCTATTTACAGATGTATTATGAACCTAAATTAGAGATATTAAATAGTATCTCAGTGCTTATACTTGTTAACTAGTAATAGAGAAACAAATGTGTTATACAAGTAAGAGTTATCAAATTTCTTCTTCTTTTTGTTTGTATGTTTTTTGTGGTCAAGCTCTACTATGCATTCCCAAGCTGATTTTGAAGTTGTGATTTTGCCTCTACCTCCACAGTTCTGGGAATACTGGTAGGAGCCAATGGGATGCCTAGATCACCAGTTGATCTTTAGACATCGAGCCCCCAACTATTCAGTGATGCAACACTTCTTAAAGTTCTCCATTTTGAAACTATATGTGTGCCAATGTCTGACAGTGCCAGTTAATTTGGAATGAATAAAATAAAGCAGGAAAATACACACTGAGTATATCACTAAAGAAGTCCTGTTCACTAGACCCTAGACATTCGTCTAAAGACTACTACAATAATGAAAGCCTATCTCCTTTTACAGTTTGCTACACCAGTAAACATCAATAAAGCTGACATGGAAGTTTCCATTTCATTCAAAAGCAAGATTTGTTCTACAGGGGTCTCTTGTTATCAGGGAGTATTTTAAGGTAGTATATTTAGAGCTTCATAAAGGTCCTGATTATTTCTCCTTCTGCTATAAAAACTCACATAATTTTTAATTTATTCGTTCAGTCAACATGTTTTTACTTAGTGCTTATTATGTTCAGACACTATACATACTGTGTCTTTCGATACATTCACTCATTCCTGACACCAAAGATTCTATAACAGAATCTATGAAAATGTCATAATAGGTACCATAATCTACCTCTATATTTAGAAGAAAAGTATATAGTGAAACTCAAATATAGAGTAGTTAATTAAACTGCTTAAGTCCACATCTCTAAAACAGATGGGTAGAAATGTAGGACTTAAGCTATATAGATGGTCAAATGTCTTCTTGATGCAATATTCTTTTTGGCTGAAAAGCTCTGCACTTAGTGATGCCCAGTAGAATCATATTGCAAGTTTATTTAGGATTGAAGAACATAGAGCTTTCATGTGTAGAAAGCCTGTGTCTTCCTTGTATGATCTCAGATAAGTTTTGAAGCTCTGTTTTGTCAATGAAAAATGCTAGGATTCGTGACACCATGAGGAAAGCAACAATACCAACCAACCAGAGTCTCCAGGGTCTAAACCACCAACCTGGGAGCTCTAAGGGAGGGACCCATGGCTCCAGCTATATATGCAAGGGAGCTATATATAAGTGGGAGAAGAGATCCTTGGTCCCATGAAGGCTGGGCGTCGTGGGGGGGATATTTGAGGGTGGGGAGTGAGATACAGGGGAGGGTGGATGGAGGTACACCAACGTGGAGACAGGAGGAGGGGGGAAGGGATAGTGAGTTCCTGGGAGGGAGGGGGGAAATGGGGTAAGGAGAGAACATCTGAAATGTAAATAAAATTTCCAATTAAAATAAAAAAGACCAGAAAAAAATAAAGAAAAGAAAAATGCTAGTAGTATTAGTTAAAGGGAGGTGATGACAATTTGAAGCAGGGCTATGGACCAGAAAAATGTAGACTGTGATTGGACAACAGGGGATAAGAGGAGAGAGGTAAATGATTGTTATCAAAGAGTGATTGACTGGGGAGATAGCTTGTCACAGCAAGCATACGGACCTAATGTTTATGGAAAAGGCATTTACCTATATAAAATACCTATGTAAATGAGCATCTGAAACCCAGCTCTGAGAGCAGTAAAGAATGGGCCAGGAGGATTCACTTAACTTTTTGGCTACCTAGTCTAGCAAATCAAGTATTAGATTCACTGAGAAGTCCTCCCTTAAAAACCAAAGTGTAGCGTGATATTGAAGATGCTCTATGTTGATGTCTAGCCTCTGTACGGATATACAAATGTGCATGTAAGGATACACGCAAGCATATGTATAATACTATATATATGTACTAATACTATGTATGCAAACACAATAGAAGGATATTCATTAACATCTATAAGTATGTATGTGAAAATGACTACAGTGACCCATTGGTTTTTATGCCAACGTTAAAAATTACTAATAACAGTTTACTTATAAAACTTTTGGAGTTGATACAGGACCTCTCCTGTTCATCAAGCAAGAAAGAAATTATCTGAGTGCTGCTGTCAAGTTTCCAACCTTTGAATCTAAAGGTTGAAACTTTTAGGTTAGGGCACAGCTGTGGCTGCCCAATGAAAAGAGCTAGAAATTTTGAGAAAAAGGACTGTAAAAGAGCAAAGGTTAAGGATTCTGATTCCAGCTTGAAGAAAGAATGCATGTGTGAACCTGTTTACAGAATGAAAACACAATTCTTTGTCTTGCTGTCTGTTTATTCAAGCAGTTCAATATGTGCTTCCGGTTTTGTCCTGTTCCCCACCCGCTCTCCTTCCCTGTGCCTTTTGACTTTGTATTTTTTCCCAGCCAATTATTGTTTTTATACCATCCTATATTTTCTCCCGTTCGTGAAATAAACAGCCTGGTTATGAGAAAAAGCAGGGTGCAATGGTGGGAGTATATGGCAGCGGAACAGGAGGCAAAGGAGGAGCCTGCTTTGGCTTCTTGCCTGTTGACTTAAAGCCCAGCTTCTCTCTGGGATGGGGAAAGGCCAAACGGGTCTGTGACTTACTGATCAAGAAAAGAAGAGAATGCATTGGCACAAAGGCAAGGAGTATTGCATGCAAATGAGGTTGGGCATCACTGGGAGAGTCCTGGAATTGAGGTTCACAAGCTCTCCCAATTGAACTCCAATTCAGGCAGGCTCAGGTTTTGAAACAGAGAAGACAAAATGTGCCAGATCCCTAGCCCCAGGGGAATCATGCTGTCACTCTTCTCTTCTGTAAGGGTAGAAGATGCCATTCCTGGCAGAATGTGGAAGGAAATTATGGTTTGTACAGTGCAGGAGTGATCCAGCTTCCAGAGAACTCTCAGAAGATCCATTTGGTTGTACATTGGGGCTCAAAATCTTCCCTTCTGCTTGTGGATTTAATCGAAAAACAGGATTTCATATCTAATTTCAAACCTTGCTACTAAAGCATTTAAATCATGGATCTTTGAGACCAGTTGCATCCAAACAATCCCAAACTCTTTCTTATATATTTCTGTCAACAGCTATCTACTATTGAGTGATAGCTGTCTCTCAGTGGTTATTCTGACCTGCTGGGGCTCCTTAGGTCATTATTAGAAATTGAAGAAGTCTTTATCTGTTCATTTGAAGGCAAGGATCTTGTATTGCAAACTGCCCTGTATATCTATGTATTTCTATCTAATTTGAAAGGGCTTATTTTATAAATATATTTAATTTAGAATAAATAAACCTCTCTCTATAAAAGGTAGGTTGTGGGGAACAATTGATCCAAGTTCACCCTACCCTCAACTTTGACTGTCTCTTTCTAACTCATCAACTGTCTTCTGGGTTTCTGGACTTAAAGATACTGTGGGATGTTTTGTCTTGTTTTTCTTTTTCACTATTCCTCAGGCAAGAGGATGAGGCTATCCAAAGAGTGAAAAATAAACATTTCTAATGCAGGCTGGCCTCTTTCTGTTTTCCATAGAAAGAAAGAATAAAAGAGCTCAAAGCCTAACCTCCAGCGTTGGACTTCTCTTTTCTCTACTACAAATAGAAACACCATTTTTACACTAATATAAAGGCAAAACCTATCTTCCACTAATATTCTTGATCTTACTTCAACTTCATAGAATATCACAGTCATGTTATGCATCTGATATAAAGGATAAAGGAGGACTATGAAAGCAAGTTCACCAAAGCTTAAAGCCATTCATGTCTGTGCAGTGCATCTCTTCCCATACCATAGTCCAATGCTAATACTCAGAGAGAAGACAAACACGACTGATGCTCAGGTGCAAGTATCTCCTCTGAACTGGCCACCATCAGGAACATCTCAGAAAGGAACATTTACAGCTAACAAGATCTTTGTCCATATCTCCCTCTGTCTGTTCCCTGGAGTCGTTTGCAATGACTGAAGCCTATATGATTGGCTCTGGATGAAGGGAAACGAATATATCTGGATACTATACATATCATACATAATATACTTCTAGCATGAAATGCTTAAGAATTTGTGTAAAAATAATGTGGTCACTGAATCAAGGTTAGAACTCACACTAAAAAAAAGGAAAGAATGTGAAACAACATAAAAACCAGAAACAAACTATTGGTTTACTATTTCACATAGATCCCAGACCAGACTTGTTAGTGCAGTGCAGCCTGCATTACTTAGCTTGAGCAATAATCATAAAGTTTCCCTAACCCGGAGAGCGGGCTTTTTGATAGGAATGCTCAGTCTCAAAAAATCTTTTAAGCAAAAGAGACAAATGAAGAGGAAAATTTCGACAGATGTGTTCCTTGGGGTTACTTGGAACGATTGCATCCTCAGGGACCTTCACTCATTTTCTGGAACTATTTTTACTGTATAGCTAAGTTCATTTTCATACAGAGGAAAAAAAAGAAGCTTAATAGAGTAATCTCATATCCTTAAGTCTTAGGCAGACTGAGCAGGTGCCACAGAGAGTGATAAGACTGCTATAGACTTGGTGTGACATCTGGAATGGAAACCGGCACACTTTTTCCATGGAGACTTCCTGTCAGTATCCAGGCTTCAGGTCCCAGGCCTTATTTTGTTGCCTAAAAGGAGCTTCCCTTGCATGAGAATCAGATTCTTCTACTCAGATCTTTGTTATCAGGTTGTTTTCTTCCTCCCTCTTTCTGTCCCAGGATGATTTATTATTCTGCCATTAATTGAATCTTGGATAGGTTGTCTGCATGTGTTATACCTACCACAGACTGAATCATGTTCTTTTTAGTGTGTGTGTGTGTGTCCTTTTATTTTTAACAACAAGTCTAGTAAGAGGCATATAATACACAATGTAGAAGGAACAAAGACCTCAGATGTAATGGTTCAGAAGAGTCCTGTCATATACTTATAGTTGTGTAACTTATTGCTAATCACACTGCATCTATTACTAGAACATCCTTAGAGGCTAATAATACCATGGCTAGGTGGCTATTGTAGGAATGTAGTACTTTATGAACTGGTTCTGACACATATGAAGGACTCAATAGTAACCTTTGCAAAAACTACAAAAAAAGAAAGTGCTATTCCATTTTAGAGTGAATTGTGACTCAGAGATGTGAAAGGATATACCTTAAGTCATTCAGTCAGGGGCTGAGATGTTGTATGCTGGTATGACGGCAGGGTTAAATAGTAATAATAGGAACAGTGTAGCTACAAACGCTAAAATGTCATCAGTTGAGCCACTTAAAGATACTGCTTATTTTGTTCCAAAGTGAAAGAATACAGCAGCTTGGCATATGGAAATGTCCTAACATCAGGAAAACTTCCAGCCAAAGTTCCACATTAGCAAAATAAAGTTAGTTTGTGCCTAGCAAAATAAAGTTAGTTTGTGCCAGAAAAAAAAAAAAAAAAAAACATTTTTTTGTAGCTTACCATAATTTTTGGTATTCAGAAAGAAGAACATAAAGCTTTCAGGAATCATTGCAATTAATGGACTTAATTTAGCTTCCTTTGACTGTGGTTAGGCTGAAAGGTGGCTTTATCTCATGGATTGATTGTTTTCCCTTACAGGAAAATGGCAATAGGAGGTTTACAAACAGATTGAGGAGCTGTTCCAGTCCAACTGTACTCCAGATGGAATAGTACCCCATTGACTTCAGGAGGCCTGAAGGATTGTGTTTGCATGATATCAAAGACTAGACCACTCTAAGAAGTCACACAGTGCTTTATGCAGTGTTGGAACCGGTTGTAAATTCCAGAAGACAGTAATTTTTTCTTGGGCAAGCACAAACAATCTGATTCTTTTCTATAAAGAGCAGGGCATTCTATTTTGATTAAATCTGAACCATTCTCTGTACCAGAGTCTCACACAGGCTTTTACTGCTTCTGCCTTTAATGTCTGCTTAATAAAGCCACACATTTAATTATTTAAACAACCAAGAACCAATAAGGGATTTGCTGACCCAGTGCTTAAAGCTTAAAAATCCAATTTGCCTTTCTTCATTGCTAGCAGACCAAGCCTAGATAGAAGGTGATGAAAACGGATGATGTTTTGAGTCATTTTGAGGAGTCGAGAGACTTGGTTCACAGAATCTCATCCACACCTGAATGGAATGAGTTTCATTCTTGATGTTGTCACAATTGACATTTCCCTGAATTTTCACATCTTTTCTATCTCCAGATTCATTACATTTTGAATTGTTAATGTGGAGATGTGTTAAATCTTGGTGATTTCCACTGAGAATTTTATCCAGGTAAGAATTCTCAGCCATTCAGAGATACACATTCCTTCAAAACATAATCACATAACTTTTGAAAAAAATCTAGACAGAATATCACAAGCAGAGAATGAGAAACATGAAGATCTGGAATTGAATTTTTAGCCCACCCATTGAAATACACAGATATTTGTTTATAGACATATGATTATTGTTTGTAACTTTCCTCCAGATTTATTTTTATGACTAAAGCACGTTCATCTTTGTCACTTATCCAATCATTTTCCAAATTCTTAAAGGAAAATTCATCACATCTGGATAACATCCTAAGCAACAGTTTAACGAAGTCTTTCCTAAAATGCTAGCTGACAGAAAGAGATACTATACGATATTTAATATAAAAATGCTGAACTGTGGTTTTCTCCCTAAGGATTGTCAATAAATTCACTGATTATGGTGTCCACATAAATGTTAACAGCTCTTCTACCTACACTGTATTAGAAATATTGCATAGGACGTTACATACTTTGCAAAATGAGAGATTTACCATGATGCCAGCAAGGAAAAGAGGAATGCAGTGTAGTCAGATTTATTAGGTGCATGGGCATTACCCTTTCTTATAAATTAGAATTTGTTTTCTCTTTATATCCCTAGTTCCAAATTATTTATGACTATACTCATTGGGACTTTATACTCATCATAAGCTGTATTTAAATTAAACACATCTTGCTTTACTTTGATGTCCTTTTTCAAATTCCTCTTGGCTTCTCTAGTAGCTGTTATTTGTGTATTTGATCACTTTAGCTTTAATGACTAATTCTATATCCTTATTTGTATACTATGTTTCCCAGACCAATGGCAGTAGCAGGAACACCTGGAAACTTGCTAGAAATGCAGATTATCTGGCTTTAGTTCAGATCTGCTCCAACAACTGTCCCCTCTGTTTCCTCTGTACTAACTTAAAACATTTTTTGTCCTAGTTAAAATATTTACTTTGGTTTATTCCTTCTCCACTTTTGAATATATATAAATATAATAAAATATATTGATAGATATTTGAAATAAATGCCACCAGAGGAATGCATGCATGAAACTTTGCTATATAGTGGTTATGTGGAAACATCTGTTATCTTATGTTCAATGTTACCAGTTTCAGAAGAAACACAGTATGTTTTTTTCCTTCTGGCATTTTGTCCAGTATTTGGTGTTCTGCTAACTGACTGCCTACTAAATCTTGTTTTCTGAGACCACAGACACAATTTTGTCTTTGAAATGCTTCTAATATAATTTATATATTAAAAATATTTTTCATTATAGGCTATATAGTTCTCAGAAAGCCCCAACTCAATGTCCCATTTCTAGAATGTCTGGTAGGAATTCATAAGAAGTTTTTGCCTTTAGAACTACATCATAGAACATCATCTCACCTAGTGAGAACAATGAAGGCACTGAAGAAACAGTCTTAGTTAGCTTCTATTGCTGTAATGAAACACCAAGACCAAAAGCAACTTAAGGAAGAGTTTACTTCACTTTAAATTTCTACATCTCAGTCCATCATTGAAGGACGTCTGGGAAGCAACCCAAGGCAGGAAACTAGAAGCAGGAACTAAAGCAGAACTCTGGAAGGAATGCCATCAAGCATGGGAAACAAATCAGAAACATATCAGAACTTACAAAACTGAACCTTAAAAGATTTTAATTCTTCCTTAATAGTACTTTTATTATTTGAATGGTGGCAGCTTAGTATAGATAACTTCTCTATGGCTGAGCCTTCATGGTCATTGTTCTGCAATAGAGTTTACCATTTAGTCATGGTAGACTGCCAAACACAATGGTAATAACCCATGTTATTTGGAAAGCCTTTGGGGCTTCCCTGACTGATAACTCATAGGAATGTCTCTAAGTTTTGACACTTTTCAAAATAATCCAATAGAAATTTAAGATTAAAAAATACCACAGTGAGAATTAGTAAATCCATAATTATTTTAATATCAGATTTTTAAAAAACAAAGAGGGTGAATGGTCTATAATAGGGGTTAGTTTCAAAAAGAAAGCAAACAGAAGCAACAACAAAATAACCTAAAACCCAGGGATTTAAAATAGTAAATAAATAAGGAAACCACACAAAAAAAAATAAGAAAGTACTCATGATACCTGAAAAGCTAAGCCTACATAACACTGAAGGACTTGTGGCAGGGGTGGGGGGGTGGGGGGGGTGGATGGGGGAGTAGAAGGAGATGAAGATAATGTTGAAGAGAATGACCGAAGGGTTTCTCCCCAACATTTATTTATTTTGTTTTAGATTTTGAATTTGCTTTTTGTATTTATTTTGTTTTTGAGAAAATAATATATTAGAGCATTTCCTCCTTTTCTTCCTCTATATAACCTTTGTTCACTTCAAATTCATGGCTTCATTTTTAATACATTGTTATGAATATATATATATATAATTATCTTTACAATACTTTAGCTAAAGTAACTGAATGAGTAATAATCTTTTTAGAAAGCAGAGACAACTATAGAATCTTAAATGGTCCAGAAGAAGAGTTACTTTTAGCATCAAACAGTAACCAAAGCTAATTAGTCAATAGCAACAATGAAAGCTGAAGGCCAATAGGAAGATATTGTTACAACCCTAAAATACATCATTTGGGCATGTGATACCCCATATCACTATCATTTTGAACATTTAAGGTTAAATATAGCTACATCTGCTCCAAAAGTATATTTTATAGATACAGTCCAAAAGTTATACTTTTCAATCCTGACATAATCTTGAGTCACATCTTTCAAGTTCCTCTAAGGCAGATATTTTGCTCAGGGCACAGAATAGAGAGATTGGCAAGAGGACAATTTTTATTTGTCTACTAAGGAAAATGTGTGTGTGTGTGGGGGGGGTTACAGAGCTCTCACCCCATTCTTAGGTTGAAACATTAGCACTGATAACTTTGCAGATGTGATCTTGGAGTATTGCAACTGAGCTGAGGAACCATCATAAAGGTTAGGCTCTAATCAGATAATCTCTACTCTCCAGTCTTCCTTTATGTGCCAATAATCTGATCTGTGTCAACTAGATCAGATGTCTGTAAACCTACATGACTTTACTTTAGAAATAGTTTTATTGAAATACAATCATAATCCTTTTGCTTATGGCTATTCTCAGAATACTACATGGCTTAAAATTGAACTAAAGTATTATAACATCTAATTTTGTAGGGGAGAAATTACTAAACCTTGGGTGTAGAACAGTTTCCCTGCCTTCCAAGTGTTAGAGCCATTGGTCAATGGGGAGCAGGGATAGAATTCAAAAGAGGAAAATAGGTGATTTTTGTGAAAGTTCTCTGTGATTGCGTTGATAAACTCTGAACCATTTTCTATCTTCTTTAGTTTCTTTCTCTGCATTGGATAAATATGCACCTTCCTAATTTCCCATGAAAGAAGATTTTTGTTATGGTTTTTAGCTTTCCACCTCCTTTTGTGCACATGTTCTGCCAATTTTATCTTTATCTGAACAGGGTTTACTTTCTTGGCTTATTCCACACTGTGTGACCCATGTGATATTTAGTAAGGTAGTAGTTGGTAATTTATTACAAAGTATTCCCTTCAAGGAACTGTATTAATAGCCCATTATTTGTCATGTAACAAACCTGAAAAAACAACTCCATGGGGTAGAAATTCTGTTCCCAATTCCGTTTTACAAGTAAGGCAGAAAGTGCTCACAATTAGAGTATTGAAAAAGTTCCCAGAGTAAAATACAAAGCGGTTCTGCAGTTGTAATTTAATGATTTGAAGCAGTGGACCTGAAGGTAGATCAGTTGGAAAAGTGCCTGGCTTGCAGACTTGAAAACCTGAGTTCTATTCCAGTACCCATAAAAAAATGCCATGCACAGTGGTATGGACTTTCCATCCCAGCATTTGTGAGGCAGAGACAAGAGAATCCCCATAGGTTACTTGCCAGCCTGTCTAGCATGCTTGCTGAGTTCCAGAATCCTAGGATACTAATGAGAGATCCTATCTAAAAAACAAACAAGCAAACATGACAACTACAACAACAATAATAACAATAAAAAGAAAAGTAGACTGAAATTGAGGAAGATATTTAGGGTTACCCAATTACCTCCACCTGGAGTTCCAACACACACACACACACACACACACACACACACACACACAGAGAAGAGAGAGAGAGAGAGAGAAGAGAGAGAGAGAGAGAGAGAGAGGAGAGAGAGAGAGAGAGAGAGAGAGCTGATACTTTTAAATTATCAGTACTTTTCAGATTTTTATGATCTTTTTGATACATATTGTCTTATAAGTTGATTCTTAGATACACATCTTAACTGTTAACTTACTGATCTTTTCAATAGTGGATCTGAAATTATTGATCTGCTAATACTTTACAAAAATTGAGACCAGATTCATTTAAATGACTTTGTATCTACAGGGTAACATTGGATAAAGAACAACTGACCCAAACAACGTGCCTCAAGACGCTGTACTATGAAGTTACCTGTAAGTGGACTTTGTCATTCACACTTAGACTCATGCACTTTTAATGATACTCAGAATTGCTCATTCCTTACAGCTGCAATTTTGTATGATAATTCTCCTTTTTAGTGATATTGTGTTGTCTGTGAGTAGGACTCTGGTAGAAATGTAGTGTATGTTAAGTGTTTGAAATACATCAGAAGTCAGGTGCCAAAGATTAAAGGCCAGAAACAATTAACTCCTCATTCTTATTAGCTTGTTTTTAGTGGTTGCTAACTATTAAAAGGTAATTTATTTAAACCAAATAGAAAGTAGAGATGCAATGCCCTTAGATGCTGCTGGAATTAGATTGGTGTGAAGCTGTGCTTCAGGGAATTTGCCAACTGGTTTCTGTGTAACCCTTGGACTTTGGACAGTTCACTCAGCCCCAGCAATGTGTTTGGCCAAGAGAGCTGCTGGGGAAGCATGGATTCTTGATTCTTTTTTAAATTGGCCTCTGAGAAGGAAAACTAATACTCCCCAATTCCCAAGAAGCACTCTCTCATTGCTTCCTTGAGCCCCGAGGCAGACACACAACTGATTCCAATAAAAGCTCATTGCCTTGGGCTAGAGAGCACATTTGTGTTGTCATTTCCCTGTTCTTGCCCACACATTCCTAATAGCTTCTCTCTGTGCAGAAAATACATATTGTAGGAAACCCTGTTTTAAAACAAACAGCAATATTTTGTCCTATCTATTACATTTAGTCTGAAGAAACTGAATTTTAAAAAGGAAGTGACCATTCCACATAAGAACTTGGAGAATGTTGAAATATCTTCTGGGTATATACCCAGGAGGATATAGCTGGGTCCTCAGGTAACACTGTGTTCAATTTTCTGAGGTATCGCCAGACTGCTTTCCATAGTGGTATTACCAGCTTGCAATCCCACCAACAGTGGAGGAGTGTTCCTCTTTCTCCACATCCTCGCCAACATCTGCTGTCACCTGTGTTTTGGATCTTAGCCAATCTGACTGGTGTGAGGTGGAATCTCAGTGTTGTTTTCATTTGCATTTTCCTGATGACTAGGGATGCTGAACACTTCTTTAGATGTTTCTCAATCATTCGAGTTTCCTCAGTTGAGAGTTCTTTGTTCAACTCTCTACCCCATTTTTTAATAGGGTTATTTGATGGTCTGGAATCTAGTTTCTTCAGTTCTTTGTATACCTTGGATATTAGCCCTCTATCAGATGTAAGGTTGGTGAAGATCTTTTCCCAGTCTGTTGGTTCCCGCTTTGTCCTGTTGACCGTATCCTTTGCTTTACAGAAGCTTTGCAGTTTTATGAGATCCCATTTGTCAATTCTTTATAGCGGCCTTATTTATAATAGCCAGAAGCTGGAAAGAACCCAGATGTCCTTCAACAGAAGAATGGATACAGAAAATGTGGTACATTTACACAATGGAGTACTACTCAGCTATTAGAAATAATGAGCTCATGAAATTCTTAGACAAATGGATGGAGCTAGAAAATATCATCCTGAGTGAGATGACCCAATCACAAAAGAACACACATGGTATGCACTCACTGATAAGCGGATATTAGCCCCAAAACACACAATACCTAAGATGCAACGCATAAACCTCATGAAACTCAAGAAGAAGGAGGAAGACCAAAGTGAGGGTGCTTTTGTCCTTTTTAGAACGAGTATCAAAAGATTCAACCAGAGCTCCCAGGATCTAAACCTCCAGCCTGAGAACAGACAGGGGCAAGCTGTCCTCTGAGAGGCTCTAACCAGCAGCTGACTCAGACAGATACAGACATCCAGAGCCAAACAGTGGATGGAGCTTGAGGACTCTTATAGAAGAATAGGGGAAGGATTGTGGGCCCTAAGGAGATAGGAACTGCACAGGAAGATCAACAGAGTAAACCAACCTGAACCCTTGGAGCTCTCAGAGACTGAATCACCAACTGTGGAGCATACCTAGTCTACACAGATCTACCTCCATGGGCTGGACCTAGGCCTCCCTGCACATATGTTGTAAATGTGCAGCTTGGTTTTCATGCAGGTCTCAAACATCTGGAGTGGAGGCTATCCCAAAACATGCAGCCTGTATATGGAGTATGGTCTTCTAGCTGGGTGCCTCATCTGGCCTCAATGGGAGAGGAAGCACCTAGCCTCTCAGAGACTTAAAGTGGCAGGGTGGGGGATACAGGAGGAGGGGGTACTCAGAAAACAAGAGATGGGGAAGGATTGTGGGAGGGGGTGACTGGGACGGGTTATAAAGTGAAAAAAGCAAAAAAATAAAATTAAAAAGGAAAAAAAAAACAAAAAACAAACAAACAAACAAACAAACAAAAAAGAACTTGGAGAATGTTCTGAACACTTGCTATGCATTTAACAGTTGTATTGAGTAGTATTTCCTTATCAGATCGTTTTTTCATGAAGTGTAGATTGGGTGGATATTGGGGGATGGGCTCTTAGTATAGCTGTTTTTCTGAGTTAATATCATTTGACACAGCAACAGGACGGTCAGATATTTATCAATTATTGGCACATTGGATATTGCCAATTGGGCAGATGTATTTGTCTGTTAGTTTAAGATTTGTAATGGATCATTTCAATCCCCACAGACCGCTAAAATATCTTCACCATATTTCCTACTGTATCCTAGAAGCAAATCAATTTCAAACATAGATCTAAGAAAACTAGTATTGATTCTCCTGTAACAGATGACTGCTGTTTTCCCCCCAAAAATACAAAACACCATTTTCTTGTACATAAGTCAATAGATTTGATACAATTTTTGAAGAATTTACTTTTGACCTAACAAATTTAAGTCCAAGAGTCTGGTTGCCCACCAGCTGTTCAGACAGACAGATATATGGATGATTAGGCATTCTCTACCTGGTGCAGGATGCTTAGTCCTTACCTGGATAAAATATACTAAATATGATTGGGCAGAGTAGAGCACAGATCAAGAATCTGGGTATCTGTTACCAATACACAAGAATAAGCATTGTCTCCTGAGAGGCTCTGCCAGAGCCTGACAAATACAGAGGCTGATGCTCATAGCCAACCACTGGACTGAGCACAGGAACCCTAATGGAAGAGTTAAGGGGAAGGATTGAAGCAGCTGATGGGGTTTGCCACTCCATAGGAAGAACAACAATATCAACCAACCAGACACCTCAGAGCTCCCAGAGACTAAATCATCAACCATGGAATACAAACGGAAGGATCCATGGCTCCAGCTGCTTATGTAGCAGAGGATGGTCTTATGTGACATCAATAAGATAGGAGGCCTTTTGTCCTGTGAAGGCTTGATGCTGCACCATAGGAAAATGCTAGGGCGGTGAGGCAGGAGTGAGTGGGTAGGTGGGGCAGCACACTTATAGAAGCAGTGGGGAGGGACTGAGAGAGGGGGTTTGTGGAGGGGAAACTGAGAAGAGAGAAAACATTTGAAATGTAAATAAATAAAATAACCAATAAAAATGTAAAAAAATAATAAGCAATGGTATTCTATATACTATTCTGAAGTATTCGATGTTGAAAGCCTCATAAAATCAATAGTTTTTTGTTTTTAGTTTGCAGAGAATATCTGATGCTACAAAGTTCTACTCATTAGCTTTCTCCCACGCATCAATCAGTATTAATACCTATATGCCTTATATGTTAACAAGTATTACTACAAGTACAACAACTTAGCTAGCAGCCATATGTTTGAGGGGAAAATGTGGAAAACTGCTTATTTTATTTGACAATTTATGTTGTAAATACTTAGATATTGTTTTAAGCATGTATATTTATTATGTCATCTTAGATTTAGTTGAGGTTTCTTCTTGATCTATAAAGTGGTGTATAGAGGAAGTTCAAGGAAGGTAATGACTTTATTCCAGAGTCAAGTAATGCATTCCCCCTAACTCTTCAGTGAGCAAAGAGTTAATGAGATAGATCTGAATCGATGGAGAGGAGTTTGAAAAGTAGAGAAGAGGATGAACAAAGGAACCACTGATGTGAATTAAGACTGTGTTTATTGTCTATTGATTCTGTCCATGCTAAAATGGTTGGAAATATAGATTTGTTGGTGAAGATAAAATGGTAATAAGGAGATAAATGGTTAATTATTTTGTGCAATGTTTTTGCTTGATTTTACATGTTGTTCTTTCTACACGGCTTAGATATTTGCTTCCTGACAGCAAATATATTTAAATCTGTAATACCTTTGGGGAGAGATTTTGGGTGTGCAGCCAAACTCCAAATGTTCTTCATTAATATGAAAGCCAAATTTTATCCAGTGTGGTGGCCTGCGTGTCCTCCAGGCCCTGGGCCCTTCTAGCTGGCATCAAATCCAAAGTCAACTTCCAACATTCTGGGCCAAATTATTTTTTCAGGGTAGCAGGATATTTGAAGAGACCTTGAAGGTGGTATATTCTCTCTGTTGGTATCTGAGGGACTCTTAGATACTATTTATTTGTCACAGTTCCATGATTGAAAGCAAGTACCAGCTCTAAAATCAGGCTTTGAAGATGTCAGCAAAACCTACATCTGCTTATCTGCTAATTTCTGCCCTACCTACCATTAGTAATGTTGAATTTTTCCACTGTGTCATAATAAAACAAAGTTTAAGAAATCCCTGAACCTTTCAAAAGCAGGAACTTCCTGGTGAGAGCTGAGGAGCTGTGCAGGTGACAAAGTTGGAGGACCCACATGTATAGTTGCACACTCCAAATATTTGATGGAAGAGATGAATGTGTCACACAGTGAAAATGGAAACATACAGTAAGATATAGATGAAACCATGGTGTCATTTTACTTGATTGAACATAGTCTATATGCATCTCCATACATTTATAACAAGACTCCTTGAAGTCTTAGGGGAGTTTTTTCTGGCTTTACAACCTTTGTTTCTCCTTACTACTATGACTATCATAAATCATAGATGTATATGCATTTATTTGCATGTTCCTTTAGGAAAATAATTTAGGTTGTTGATATTTGTGTTCTTAGAGTAGAATTCAATATTTCAAGTAGAATGTCAAGGCCCCTTGATCAGGTCTCAGCTAAGTCTCTACCTTGCTTTATACCTCCTTTATTTAATCATATATTGAGGGAGAATGGACTTATCTATTCTCAAAAGTGTTCAGATGATTAAATGGCATGAGATGGAGGGGAAAGCTTTGAATTCCACTCTACTTGTTCAAATTCTGCAGTCTGAAATCTATCTTGGTATATACAGAATGCAGTATATTTATTTTGATTTTGGTTTTGTATAACTCAGTATGTTGGTACTTGTGGTGGTTTGAATGAGTATATCCCCCAGAGGTTCTTATTGTTTGAATTCTTTGCCCCAGTTAGTTAATTGTTTTGGAAGGATTAGTAGATGTGGCTTGGTAGGAGGAGTTGTGGCTTTATTGGAAAGGGTATGTCACTGGAGGTTGGCTTTGTGGTTTCAAAAGCTCACTCCAGACCTATCCTCTCTCTCTTTCTCTTTCTCTCTCTCTCCCTCTCCCTCTCCCTCTCCCCTCTCCTTCTCTCCCCTCTCCCTCTCCCACTCACCTCCCCTCCCTCTCCTTCTCCTTCTCCCTCTCCTTCTCCCTCCCCTCCCCCTCTTCTACACCCCCTCTGTCCATGCTGCTTTTGGATCAGGATATAAAGTCCACAGTTGCATCTCTAGCACTATGCTTGACTGCTTTATAAATTGATGATGTTGGGCTAATCCTCTAAAACTAAGTATATTCTCAATTAAATGTCTTCCTTTATAAGAATTGCCTTGGTGTCTCTTCCCAGTACTAGAATGGTAACTAAGGGAGTCATTCACGAGATTTACTTGTTTTTTCTTTTTCAAATAGTAACTACCTATTTGTTATTTTGAGACAGGATTTCTCTGTGTTGCCTTGGCAATTCTGGAACTCATTGTGTTCCAGGCTGACCTTGATTCAGAGATCTGCTTGCTTCTGCCTCCTGAGTGCTGGGATTAAAGGCATGGGGTGTAAGTCACATTTATTGTGAATATAGTACTATTGTGGGATGTCAAATTGAAGAAGTCTACATCTAAACCCCTTTTTACATATTCAATCACTTTCATATCCAACCATTCTGGGAGAAATGATACTATCTTAGAGATAGCTATGACCATTCCTTTGGCTATTAGTGTCAGAGAAGATTGGGATTTCCCAGGAATTTCATGCTGTTAGAAGAAATAAGGCTGACACATAGTCCTAGCCAGAAGAAAAACTTCTTTCCTATAAAGAGATTTAAACAGTTCTGAAAACTATTTTGCATAAGAAATTAGATCCAAGACTATGATAGGTGGAACCCACACCTTGACCTAGAATCCTTATTTATATGTGCTCCTTGCCCTCAGTCTGAACCTATACTCACTTCAGGACTCCTGGAAATAGATCTGATGGATTCAAGGACCCCTTTGTTTCTTTTCACAATGTGGTCATGTTGCATAAATCTTTATTTTCTCCACTATTTCTTGTTTGTTTTATTGGGATATTAAGGAAAACTAGCCAAGCCTCGTTTGTCAGAGCTTCCGTATTTCAGGCTCTGACCTTAACAGTTCCAACAACACATATTTAATGACTATTTCCAGAAAAAACAACTGCCCACCCATGACCTACTAGGAAACATCTCTCTGAAAGTATAAAAGAATGATAAAGCTTTCTATCAATCTATCATTGATAATACTACTGTCTATGACTAAAACTGCATCCAATTCAGCTAATGCTTTCTGTAAAGGGGTGCTCCATGCTATGTGTCAAGGACTTTCTTCAGAACCTTTGTTTCTGCCCTGTTGCTGCTGGCACTAATTGCTTTAATTTTAGTTTCAACTAAGCACTTGTTACTGTTTACTCAATTGGCTTGACATTCTCTTCATGCTGTTTTGACTATTTTTGACAATATTTTAAATATTTAATTTATTTATTTGTGTATATTTGTGTATGAGGGTTATAAATGCATGTGAACATATGTATGTCGGTGTACTTACCTCTATGTGTACATGTAGAAGGTAGACATAGGGTGTCTCTCTTGTTTCTTCCCACTGTATTTTCATTTTGAGACAGGAGCTTTTCCTAAAGCTGGAGGTTGCCATTACAGTTAGGATAGATGGCCACTGAGTTGCCAGGATTTATTTATTTCTACACCAGCAGTAGGGTCACAGATTAAAGTAGGCATGTCCGGAGTTAATTTCAGCACTTTGAATCCACACTCAGGTCCTTCTGCTTGTGCAACAGGTGTTATATACACTGGGTATCTTCCTAGTTACGATTTTGACTACCTATTCTCATTTCTTATTGTGAGGATAAACACTAAATTATTTCAATGACTTCAGAAGCCATGGCCTATATGTTAAATTCACCTTTCCTCTATATTTATGTCTGACCTGCTGTCAGTAATTAGTGATTTCCCTGTTTTTTCTAACTGACTGCAAATTCAGTAAGGAGAAGAATATTATACATTGTATCTACTGATGTATTTCAGAATATAGAATTATCCTGTAAATTTAGAATACAGAATAGCTCAAAATACTTATGAAAAATTTCCACTGATGAAATAAGAATGAATACATTCATGTAGTAGAAAAACTCTGTTGGTCACACCTAGCTCTACAGGTCACACTATCTGCATAGCTCTGATACTGCGTATCTTAACTTGCTTCTGGGTAAGTGGGCTAACTCAGCAAAATATCATTTCAAAGTGGATCACTATTGATTACTAAATGTAAATTATAGATAATATCATTAAATCTTTATAAGCCTAGTGATTATACTCTTCTCAAAATAATTGTCTGAAAACTGAGTTCATCTCATGAAGAGTCAAAGTCCCTTTATGATGTACTCTGTCCTACTTTGTTTTCGGTTGCTGTGATAAATACCAGGACCAAATCTACTTGAGGCTGAAATGGTTTATTTAATTCTGTACTTCTAGGTCACAGGTTAGAACCATGAAACAGAAGATCTGCAGAAAAGACCAACTCAGTTGATACAAATACCTGTTTTCTGGGGGAATGAGAAGAGGCCAGGAGATTGGGCTACAGGCAAAAGTACAAAGGGTAGAAAATGGTCAGATCTGTCACATGAGCCCTTCAGACTTGAGTTTTGTTTGTTACCAACAACACTTCTTCATTAATTATTTAAGTTTCTCACTCTTTGTATGTGTGTCAGACAGAAAGCACATGAAAGCAAGAGATAGCAAGAGTGAGAGACAGAGAGAGAGAGAGAGAGAGAGAGAGAGAGAGAGAGAGAGAGAGACAGAGACAGAGAGAGACAGAGAGAGACAGAGAGAAGACGAGGAAGAGGAGGAGGAGGAGGAGGAAGAGGAGGAAGAGGAGGAGGAGGAGGAAGAAGAAGAAGAAGAAGAAGAAGAAGAAGAAGAAGAAGAAGAAGAAGAAGGAAGAAGAGAGAGAGGAAGGAGGAGGAGGAGGAGGAGGAGGAGGAGGAGGAGGAGGAGGAGAGAAGAAGAAGAAGAAGAAGAAGAAGAAGAAGAAGAAGAAGAGAAGAAGAAGAAGAAGAAGAAGAAGAAGAAGAAGAAGAAGAGACTCTTTGTTTGTGTAAGTCAGGTTAGCTGGCCTTTACTATTTCTGGGAAATTCTGTTTTCAGTATGGGTGGGCTGAGATTACATTTACCCTACTGCATTCAGTCTACACATGATTCTGGAGATGTGAGCCTAGATCATTAGGTTTTACAGCAAGTAATTCTGCCTATTGCGTCATCTCTAAACCCTCTGTTAAGACTTTTAAGTATGTTGGAAAGCAATATATTAGTACAAGGTTCTCAATAGTACAATTCTATATAACTTTTATGTAGAATAGTTATTGAGAACATAAGTACTGACATAAGGAACATCTTGAACTCTTTTCTTTCCTAAAAATCTAATATTTTTAATATATTAAGTTCATTCATTCAGTTTACATCCAACTATCATACCCCCTCTTCACTGAGTAGCTCCTCATGAAGATGTTACCCCCCATTCCTCCCTCTCCTTCTACTTTGAGAAAGGGGATCTCCCTCTAGGCATTACCTTGACCCACTCCACCCCACCCCCATCCTCCATACATCGAGTCACTGAGGACTAGGTGTATCCTTTCCCACTGACACCAGACAAGTCATGCCAGTTATGGAAATTGGATACACAGGCATACAGGCAACATATTCAGGGACAGTTCCTACTCCTGTTACTGCAGGACCCGCATGAAGACTACACAGCTCATATGCTACATGTATGCCGGGGCTCAGATAGAGCTATGCTTACTATTTTATTGGTGGTTCAGTCTCTGGAGCACTCTAGTGTCTGGGTTAGTTGAATCTGTTGGTCTTCTTGTGGATCCCTGTCCTGTTTAGGTCCCTCAGTTCTTCCCCCAACTCTTACATAAGTCTCCCAGAGCTCCCTCTAATGTTTGGCTGTGTGTCTTTGCATTTCTTTTCATCCGCTGCTGGGTGGATCCTCTCAGAGGACAGTTATGCTAGACTCTTCTCAGCAAGCATAACAGAGTTTCACTAAAGTCAGAATTTAGTCCTTTCCTAGGAGATGGGTCTCATTTTGATAGAGTTTTTGGTTGGCCATTTCCTTTGTCTCTGCTCTATCTTTGATCCTACACATCCTGTAGGCAGGACACATTTTATGTCAAAGGTATTGTGGGTGGGTTGCTGTCCTTATCCCTCCACTGACATCTGAAAATCTTGATCTTATAATTTGCTACTTAATAAGATGGTAAATCTCACTTGGGTTAATTTTCATCATTTATAAAGAAGACAATTACAGTTTGCATCATTTCTTACTTTGTGACAGTTAACCAGGATAATGAAGATAAATGATTAAATATACATAGCACTTATAGCTTCAGCAATTTAAACTCTGTATTTCTGTATTATTAAGTATATTCTCATTGCTGTGGATAACAAGCTATTGTTTTTGTAAATCAGTTGATACTTAGTAATTCTCAGGAGACTTACAACTAAGTTCTATTTATCCCAATAAACTAGAAAAATGTGCTGAGTATTTACCACCTAAACTTATACATCATTTGAATCTTAAGTCATATGCTATTCCATGCTCCTGACTCAGAGTAATATATGTGTGTATGTATGTATGTGTTGAGACTATAATTTGCTGATATATATGTATATATATAACACATATATAACATAAACATTGGAAGCAACTAGATAATGTCAGTCTGCTAGTATTGAGTGATTGTGAATCTGTTGGGAGTGGTGATATACACTCTCCTCATATAAAATGCTGTTGAAAATTTCTTAAAGTATTCTTCATTCATTTGCATGCTGTTTTCCTGTGTTGTTTAGTAAGTTCAGAAGAAAGCCCTTTGTTCGGTACATACACAAGCACAACTCACACATATCAAGCATGGATATATACGACAGATGACAGGCTAGTAAGCACTGACTACAGACAGGTGAAAGACACATGGAAAGTTATAGAGAATTAAAATTTAAGATTGCGTCTGGTAAAATAAACCCAAGTAGAAATGGCTTAGCTTTCAGTCTTTAATATGAGATCAACACATCAGTGTCCTCTGATGATGCTACTTTAACGTGTTAACTGATACCCTACATATTAAGAACTGAGGTATTGTTGGAGATGATTAGGTAGGGATGACAGAGTTCTTGTAAGAGAAATTATAGTCCTATAAAAAATACTCAGAGTACTCACCATATAAAAGAAATTAGTTCTCTTAGAAAAAAGACTCACTCTACTCATTTATCTCTACTACTGTATAAAAGAATAGTTATGAGACAGCATATATGAACAAAAATGCTGGCTCTCATTATTATTTAGAATTGCTGCTACCTTGATATTCACATTCACCAGCACTGTGTAAAATAAACATATGGTATTTATAAACTATGGAGTATATACCATTTTGATATGATAACTCATTCTGACTGAAAGGAATAATGTTTATAAGTAATATCTTCAAAATATGTCTTGTACAAATGCATACAATATATAGTAAGGAATGGATATATAAAAAATGTACAGAAACTTGGACTGTGGCCAAGACTAAGATCTTTTGGTGCCAGATCTGCCTGTGACAAACTGAAGGCCTATCATATTCTTGATTTCTGACATTGAAAAACTTACTGCTCTTGCCTCGTCTTATATTATTATTTAAATAACTAAGTACCTATTCCTTTTATTATATATTAATTTTAAACAAAGTATATTATTTAAAATGCAAGATATATTTTTTATCCAATATTTCCCTGGATCTTTGTTAAAAAGAGCATTTGAAGTATCCATTTAATTTACTAAACTTATTCTTGTATCACATTAGTGTACTCAATATTTCTCAGAGAAAGTTTTGTTTTATATTTTATGTCTTAACTTTTTAAAAATTTATTTAGTTATTTAAATCACATCGTAATTTACTTATTTACACAGAGGTTATAAACACAAAAAGGCAGGATGTGGGGAAGGGAATGGCACTGGAGCATAGGTGTTCAGGGGGAGTACAGATACCTTTCAGAACAGGGTATCAGCTGGGTGTAGGTTCAGGGGACAGGTCACTATGACTCTGCCTATGATTCACTTGTCCTTATCTAAGTTGGTACTATCCACCGAGGCTGCCTATTTATAAGACCTATGACTACTTGGGCTGGTAAATTTCCACATGAGCTGCCTGTTTACAATAGCTTATAGCCTTCTGTTTCAGTGTTTTTCCACAGAGCCCCAAGACTTTGTTTTAGCATGCATGTATGTCAGGCCTATTACTGATTTTAGGCCTATGGCTGATTTTAGGCCTTTAGTGTATATGCAGGGCTGCTCCTGACATCTCCTCCCTTCTCTAAGTATAGAAGGGCCATGGCGATTCTATTCTTTCGAAGGCAGGGATAGAGGCCTGACCTCCAATAATTGAAGGGGACCTTGTAGTGGCTCCGGTCCTCCTGTCATTGTCCAGTGAGGCATGAGGGCCATACCTATCCTGATGTCTTTTTCTTGGAGAGGGGATACTTTTGACATCAACTGCTATGCAGTCAAGCTTGCCCCTCAGGGAACCCAGAGAGATATTTTTAACTTTTATTTATATTCCTTGCAGTGCTTAGCCACGAAGCATAAGCAAGAATTCAGATCGCCAGTCAGAGAGGGTTCTGGGTAGCCCCTCTCTGCTTGGTCTAGGGGCGGAAGTCCCTCTTTTAGGTTGAGTGGAGATGGGTTTGAGGAACACCCTGGATAAAGTAACAACCTCATCTTGAGTCTCATGGTCCTCCATAGCTAACTTATGATAAAATATCTGAATAGGTTTTGCTACAAAATTATCTATCTGTTGTATCACAAAGTTAGTCAGCCTATTTAAGGCCCGAGACCAAAAAAACCAGCAAAAAAAACCCAATTAATGGTCCCAAGGTGGGAGGAAGTGGGGTTGACAACCATGGAGAGGTTGAAAACCAGTCCTTGTACCAGCTCTCATCTTTCTCTTTCTCTTTCTCTCTATGTCTTTTCTCTGGGCCTTCTCTGACCTTTTTCATGTTTCTCTTTAACCATTCCTGTCTTGTCTATGTAAGGGCAACATTCTTCTTTAAGGGCTGTATACAGTCAAGAGCTGTACACAGTCTTTTCTATTGTAGAAGAGTAAATCAAGTCCAATAAAGTCCTTTGCAATTTTTGGAGATCATTTCAGACATCGAAACGAGGGATTTCTTCAGATTAGTCATGTCAGTCTCTAGCTGTTTGGTGTCCTTGTCAATGGCCCATCAAAGGTCTGAGTAGTATAAGTCCGGAGGCTAGCATCAGGATTAGAACTTCTACCAGCAAACATCACAGGTGTTTCATTTTTACCTGGAAAGGAAAAAGAAGGGAATTCGCAGGGAGATTTCTCTTCCCTGGAGGTCAATTGTTATTCATCTTATTTATAGTTGGGCCTGGCTTTGTGGGGGTATCTTTTTATTTCATTAAACTTTTTGGCAGCCATGTAGCTGTGCCTTCTGTGGTATCAAACAGGCATATCAGTCCTCAGCCCCATATGAGAACTGGGTCTGGGCCATTCCATTTAAGGGTAAGAGGTGCCTTCCAATAGCTATGGCATAGTCTTTAGTGGTCTCAGTGATGCCAGAGGCAGTCAGCAGCCGATTTGCCATGAGTTTTCAGTTTTAGAGAGTTAAAAGTAAACAAGGCATGATGAAGAGTGTTTCAGGAGACTCCTTCTGGGGGGAAACAGTTCCCCCTCTTTTATTTTTAAAAACATATTTTTCAGAGTACTTGTAAGATCTGGGCAGAAGTGCCAGCAGCCTCTTCCTCCATACTCAGAGAGTCATAAAGACACTATGTAAAGAAATATAAATGTACATTAATAATCTCTTTTATCAAAGCACTGTTATAGAACAGCCAACAACTAATCAGTCTTTATAATATATTGATTAATAATAGCTTCTTCTACTTTTTGTAAAATTGCTCCTCTTTTGTCAATTGGTTGTTGAGGGAAATTAGGATTTACATCTCTCTCGAGAATATTAAACAGAGGCTAAAATTCTTTTGTGGTGAGCTTAAAATAAGATCTTAGCCAATTAGCATCTCCTAGAAACTTTGAAAATAATTTGAAATTAGTAAGCTATCTTTTTTTTTGTCAGACCCATTATATTATTTTATTGGATAATTTGCGTATTTACCTTTCAATGTTATCTCCTCTCCCATTCTCCCCCTAACCCCCTTATCCCATACCCCCTCCTCCTAATCTTATGAGGGTGTGCTCCAAACATCCTCCCAAACCTATCTCCCTGCTCTCAGATTCTAGATCTGAGATCTAGATCTAGATATTAGATCTTCCTTGAAGGTTTGATAGAATTCTGCACTAAAACCATCTGGACCTGGACTTTTTTTGGTGGGGAGACTTTTAATGACTGCTTCTATTTTTTTCGCGGTTATGGGACTGTTAAGATGGTTTATCTGCTCCTGATTTAACATTGGTAACTGGTACTTGTCTAGAAAATTGTCCATTTCATCCAGATTTTCCAATTTTGTTGAGTATAGGCTTTTGTAGTAGGATCTGATGATTTGTTGAATTTCCTCGGTTTCTGTTGTTTTGTCACCCTTTTCAGTTCGGATTTTATTGATTTGGATACTGTCTCTCTGCCCTCTGATTAGTCTGGCTAAGGGTTTATCTATCTTGTTGATTTTCTCAAAGAATCATCTCCTGGTTTTATTGTTTCTTTGTATAGTTCTCTTTGTTTCTATTTGGTTGATTTCAGCCCTGAGTTTAATTATTTCCTGCTGTCTACTCCTCTTGGGTGTATTTGCTTCTTTTTGTTCTAGAGCTTTCAGGTGTGTTGTCAAGCCGCTAGTGTGTTCTCTCTCCAGTTTCTTTTGTAGGCACTTAGAGCTATGAGTTTTCCTCTTAGCACTGCTTTCATTGTGTCTCATAGGTTTTGGTATGATGTATCTTCATTTTAATTAAATTCTAAAAAGTCTTTAATTTCTTTCTTTATTTCTTCCCTGACCCCATTATCAACGAATAGAGAATTGTTCAGTTTCCATGTGAATGTGGGCTTTCCATTGTCTTTGTCGTTATTGAAGACCAGCTTTAGACCATGGTGATCTGATATGATGCATGGGATTATTTCGATTTTTTTGTATCTGTTGAGGCCTGTCTTGTGACCAATTATATGGTCTATTTTGGAGAAAGTGCTGAGAAAAAGGTATATTCTTTTGTTTTTGGGTGAAATGTTCTATAGATATCTGTTAAGTCCATTTGGTTCATAACTTCTGTTAGTTTCGATGTACCTCTGTCTAGTTTCCGTTTCCATGATCTGTCCAGTGCTGAGAGAGGGGTGTTGAAGTCTCCCACTATTATTGTGTGAGGTGCAATGTGTGCTTTGAGCTTTAGTAAAGTTTCTTTTATGAAAGTGGGTGCTCTTGTATTTGGTGCATAGATTTTCAGAATTGAGAGTTAATGTTGGTTGACTTTCCTTTGACAAATATGAAATGTCCTTCCTTATCCTTTTTGATATCTTTAAGTTGAAAGTCAATTTTATTTGTATTAGAATGGCTACTCCAGCTTGTTTCTAAGGACCATTTGCTTGAAAAATTGTTTTCCAGCCTTTTACTCTAAGGTAGTGTCTGTCCTTGTCACTGAGGTGGGTTTCCTGTATGCAGCCAAAATGTTGGATCCTGTTTGCATATCCAGTCTGCTAGCCTATGTCTTTTTATTGGGGAATTGAGTCCATTGACATTAAGAGATATTAAGGAAAGGAGACTGTTGCTTCCTGTTATTTTTGCTAAAAGGGGAGGCATTGTTTGTGTGGCTATCTTCTTTTGGGTTTGTTAGAGGAGGATTACTTTCTTGCTCTTTCTAGAGTATGATTGCTCTCCTTGTATTGGGGCTTTCCTGCTATTATCCTTTGAAGTGCTGTGTTTGTGGAAAGATATTGTGTAAATTTGGTTTGTAGTGGAGTATCTTGGTTTCTCCATCTATGGTAATTGAAAGTTTTGCTGGGTATAGTAGCCTAGGCTGGCATTTGTGTTCTCTTAGGGTCCATATGACATCTGTCCAGGATCTTCTGGCTTTTACAGTCTCTGGTGAGAAGTCTGGTGTAATTCTGATGGTCTGCCTTTATATGTTACTTGGCCTTTTTCCCTTACTGCTTTTAGAATTCTTTCTTTGTTTTGTGCATTTTGTGTTTTGATTATTATGTGACAGGAGGTATTTCTTTTCTGGTCTAGTCTATTTGGTGTTCTGTAGGCTTCTTGTATGATTATGGGCATCTCATTCCTTAGGTTAGGGAAGTTTTCTTCTATGATTTTGTTGAAGATATTTACTGGCCCTTTAAGTTGGGAATCTTCATTCTTTTCTATACCTATTATCCTTAGGTTTGATCTTCTTATTGTGTCCTGGATTTCCTGGATGTTTTGTGTTAAGAGTTTTTTGCATTTTGCATTTTCCTTGACAGTTGTGTCAATATTTTCTATGGAATCTTCTGCACCTGAGATTCTCTTTTCTATCTCTTGTATTCTTTTGGTGATGCTTGCGTCTGTGACTCCTGATTTCTTTCTTAGGTTTTCTATCTCCAGAGTAGTCTCCCTTTGTGATTTCTTTATTGTTTCTATTTCCATTTTTATGACCTGGATGGTTTTGTTCAAATCCTTCACCTGTTTGGTTGTGTTCTCTTGTGATTCTTTAAGGCCTTCTACCTGTTTACCAGTGTTCTCCTCTAATTCTTTGAGAGTGTTATTTATATCCTTCTTAAAGTCCTCTATCAGCATCATTAGAAGTGATTTTAGATCTGACTCTTGCTTTCCTGGTGATTGGGGAGTCAGAATTAATGTGGTTGAACTAGGTTCTGATGATGTCATGTGCTCTGGGTTGCTGAACCTTGTATTCTTGCACTTGCCTTTTGCCATCTGGTTCTCCTCGGTGCTACTTGTGCTGTCTCCGACTGGAGTCTGTCTTTCCTATTCTCTTGGTTGTGTCAGAACTGTTTAGGTTGAGTGTTGCTGCTGAGGTTAGAGCTCGGTCCCAGAATCTGCTCAGTGCTTGGGCCCAGACCGGAAGGAACCAGTGCTCTGGACCAGGAGTGAGTTCCCGGATCCCTGTGGGTTCTGGTTACTCCTTGTTTGGGGCAAGTGTTGCTGCCTCCTTGCTTAAGAAGCTGCTTGGGTTACGAGCTCCTGGGAGCCACACTTGGGTTATTTTTGCTGATTTCTTTTGGTCCCGTGCCTTAAATAGGCTGACTAACTTTGTGATACAACAGATAGATAGTTTGGTAGCAAAACCTATTCAGATACATTATCATAAGTTAGCTATGGAGGGATTTCTTAGAAGTATACCCCAGTAATCCACAATTCACCTAGGTCTTCCCTCTCACAGATGCTTTCTTCATGATTATTTTAAGTTTAGACATGATTTATTTAAATAATGAGACCCATGAAAATGTTGTGCTTGCAACAGAGACTAAATCAGATCTGGATCATAATGGCCAATAGATATAATCTAATCCAGTGATTCTTTCCTTAGTGTCATTACCAATAATTTTATTGCCTAAAAGTGCTTTTCTTCTAATTCAGTCTCATGTATATGATATTCTAGGAATGGAACACTTAGAACTTGGGGCATAAGAAAATATCTGACCCTCATACAAAATATGGTATTTATCCAGTAGGGGAACTATAAACTAATATTTCTAGAGAAGAAGTAAAAGCCTATATTAATGATTCTATAAGGCCAACTAACTGATGCTAACCTTTTTGACTGTAGAGAGTGAGAAATGTTAAAGTTAAGAGTCAACATTTACCTTGGGTTATCATTAACTTTCTCTGTAGCCACGTGTGTGATTTAAAATTCTTGTGCTTATTAACTAAATCTATTTATGTGGATAAGTCCAAATCAGTCAAATACAATACCAAAAATATCCTAAAGGGATTAGGTTCAGTTGAAACCCTGGGCAAAAACTTTTTAACCTCAAAGACCTGTATACTGTTAACAATGCTTCCTGGAGACATAACTTGTTGTGGATAGCCCCAGCCTTGTATTTTGATCCTAGTTCCACCCTTCTGGGAGGGGCTTCAGTGGATGATTGAATCTGTACACAGAGGACAACTTGTAAACCTTCTGTCCAATTAAAACCTGTAAAATAAAGACTAGAGCCAGAGATTGGGCAGTAGAAGGGGAGGCGGAGAAAAAGGCTTAGGGGAGGAGAGAGTGGGAGGAATTCGATATAAAAGGCCGGGAGAGCAGAAGCAGAGAGAGGAGAAGAGAAGGAAGTCGCTGAGAGGTAGAAGCAGGAAGGAGCAGAAGCAGGAGGAAGCAGACAGAAGGAAGCTGGTGGTAGAAGGAAGCCGACAACGGAAGAGTCAGAGCTGGACAACCATGCGGCCTGGATAAAACCACAAATTATAAGGGATCTCATAGTTGGGGATTAGAATAGTGTAGTGGTAAATCTGCCCAATCCAGGTGTGCAATTTATACCATAATTATTGAGTTGTGTTTTCCTTTACTGGTCTCGTTCTGGTAGGAGACTTACAGCAACGAATTTGGTGGGTTAAATAACAACTTCTACTACAATAATTAAAGGAAGAGAATGCATTTTATCTTTTTTTCTGGTTCTCTTGCTCACATTGCCTGTCTCCTACCTCTTTTACTCATACAATCAATGTCTTCCAGAGTCAAACAGGTCCACTTATGGATGATCCTTCAACAACCATCAACCATGAAAAAAAAAAAAAAAAAAAAAAAAAACAAGCAAAGGATACACCTGTGAATGTATCCAGACAAGACTACTATTTGACCCCAGACCACCAGGACAGAGAGACTTTCCAGCAGGGTTCCAGTATGCTTATAACATCTATAAGCACGGAATAGGGGATACTATTTCTGCTTCTATTCAGCTCAATGGTCAGACTTTCTAAATATCTGTAAGAATTTAAAAATTTTAAGAAGAGGCCATCTGAATTAAGGAGATATAACAGAAAAAACATTTAGATTTTACCTGAGATGTACTGTTTTTACACATTGTGTCTACTTGGCAAATTGTTGGGAGAAACGAGAAATCTTATACTGTAGACTAGGTTTGCTCAGACTACGGAAAATTAAGCCCAGGTTAAACAAGGGACTCATATCAACACACATTTCTTAAGTTTAGTTAATTCCTTAGAATAGTAGCTCCACAAAACAAATCTCTGCAATACTTTTTTTATTTGTAGATTGAGAATGTAGGCTTTGACACTGACATTTGTAAGTATAATAGTTCTTAAAGGTGGACTCACACTTGCCCCAGATGGGAGATGATGAAGCCTCTGCACAGGCTCTGGTTTGGTAAATCTCTCTTTCCTGAAGATTCGCCATATCCCTGTTCTGTCAGCAGCAATCCTAATTATTCCAGCTGTCATGTGCATGAGTTTGACAGCCTATTGGCCCTTAAATAAAATATTTTTACTAGTTCTATATGTTATACTCTCCCACTTCTAATAGACATGAAGAGTCTTTGCAAGCATCCTTGGTGCTTAAAAAATTAGGAAATAAGGAAAAAGAAGTTATATCAGTCACATTCTTTCCTAAAAAATCTGAAAAAGAAAATACGATAAGATGATTATGGTTTATGAATTTAATCTAACCACTATGGAGTTCTAAGAAGGCATTAAAATATCACATAATTCTAATGGTTCCTAGGAAGGAAGCTAAAATGATAGAAAAATGAGCTGAAAAGGAATCTGACTTTCCACAGAAAACACGCCAGGACACATAACACCCAGAAGATGTTTTGCTCCTTTCTTTCTCTCTCACCTTCTGAAAAGTCATTAATACCCTCTGTCCAGGTCATGAGTTCTTTGAAGATACAGTCCACAGGAAATCATATTCCAGTTTGTAACCAAGAATAAGTAAAAATTCAAAAAATCTATTACTGGAGGTTTTCAAAGCACCATAGTGGTATATTATTAATTCGTGTCTAAGTAAACTTTTCAGTGTGTTATTTTATCATAATCTTTCATCCATACTACATAGGTTATCAAGTTTTCTGTACTTTCCTTATCACAGCTTTCTCTTCAACTGGTGCTAATTATAATTCTACTCCCCTTGCTCTGCTATCTTGAGTATGGCCAACTATTCCTCTGCCATTCTTAAAATAAGTAAATTAAAAAGGAACACAATAAAACATCAACATTCAAAAAATGTTCTTCCTTATGCTTTCTCTAATGAATGAATGTGTGTGTGTATGTGTGTGTATGTGTGTGTGTGTGTAGAATACCAACACCAAGGAGAATCCACAGAAAAGATAAAGACCTAGTCACAGACTGACAACACATCTTTCTTGACAATGTGTTTCTTCAGTTCTTGTTATGTTTGACCATGTGTGATGACAGTTGGAAGTGGCTAAAAATTAAATGAGGCTGAGAAATGTAACACTGTTGTATATCATTTTAAAGGCAGTTTTACATAAATGAGTAACAAAGTCTAAATAGAATTAAATGAATTTGTTATAGTTGTAAATTCCTATGCAGAAAGTTATATAAACATGTAACCTCTGCTCAAATCAGTATATAAAAAGTTTCCCCTCAAAGAATATTTTGTCCATCCTCAATTTGTGTCACTGATAAGCCTTGGCCTGCTTCCTATCTGTAGATAGGTTCTATCTGATATTTTTGTACATAAATGAAATTTCATTTTCACATATAAGGATTTTGCTTGGATACATATTTTAATTTCATTAACTCTTCTGAATGAAATTCCAAGGATTTGAGTCAATAGTGAATTTATTTCATAAGAGACTTCAAACAATTATAGTATTTTACATTTGTAACAGCAGTGTGAAAAGGATTCTGTTTTTCTGTCTTCTCACAAACACTTGAGATTTTTCATTTTTTATTTTATCATCCCAATTTATCTTTCAAATTAACTAAAATTCAATTTATATTTATTCACATTTCTATGTTTAAACTACTATATTATTACAGTATTATTTTAAATATCTTGCCATAAATTGATTAAGTATTTGTTATTTTGTGGGATATCTATTCTAATATTTTACCATTTGATGTTTTGTTTGCCATTTTATTTGTTTGAAATATTTATGTTATATTAATATATATGTATATATGTGTATATGTGTGTATGTGTGTATGTATATGTGTATATATGTAAAATTTTCTACTTGGTGCCTCTCCTTAAATACCATCTATGACGTTACTTAATAAAAATTATAAATTGCTTTGAAATACAATTTAAAAGTTTTATTTTCCTGTTTGTTTTCTACACTTTGTATCTTGAGAATTGTTTTCTCTTAGCATTTTCTTTCCATGTTTTAATTTATGTTTTAGGTTACACATATAAGTCAGTAGTTTTCATGTATCATGTGAGAAAATAGTTTAGATTAATTGTTTATCTAATTGTTCAACTATTATTTATCACATTTATTAAAACAATTATCTTGGAATCTTTTCAGCAAAAAATTGATCACAAATATAGAGATCTAGTTCTATAATTTCAATATATATGGATGATCATATATTACATCAATATGTATAGATAATTAGCATTTCTGATGCCAATATCACATAACCATACATCCTTAGTTGACTTGTTGTCTACTAAAATTATGAGATTAAGTAAAAAGAGCCCTTAATATTACTTCTTTTCAAATATTTTTTGCTGATTCATGTAATTCACAATACACAAACATGAATTAATCCCTATAAATTATATATTTCTCTTGGTATTTGGAATGATAATATATTGAATCTACAAGTTGTTTTGTAGACAATATTAATCTCTATTCTGACTTTTTAAATTGTTTAATTTCAAAGTAATGCTTTGAAAGATACACATTATCAAAAAATAGCTTAATAGGAAACAGAGAGCCACAATCTAAATCTTTATTCCAGTTAAATTTCTAAGCCAAAAGACTTCACTGGTCAATTGTACAAAGCATTTAAGATATCAGTAACATAAATCTTTGGTACAGTTGAAGCAACCAAATGAAGTGAGAACATGTCCCATTTTGTTCTAGGAACCTAGAGAAATCTTGATTTCAAACAATATATAAACATTCTTAGAAATTATTATCTTTTATAAATATAAACAGTAGTCATTAGTATCACATTCAGAGTAAATTTAGCAGTCTTCAAAAAATAAAACATCATGACTTAGTGATGTTCATTGTGAGTCTTATAGTAGCTTTAAATTCTGATTTTAAAATGTTTGCCTTGAATATGAGCTATGTCATCTTATACATTGCTTCTGTGGTATCTGCTAGCTTCTGGAGGCTAATGCACTTTCACAAGACTGTACATGTTGCAGGAAATATAGAAAATGAACCCACAGACTTCCTGTGCTACTGCAGTCTTCTCTCTTAGGCTACTCTCAGCCCGCCATTTCTCTGGTGTGGCCTAGTTCCAGTGTTCCCTTCACTGCGATGCCAGCCCCACACAACAACCATCCACCAGGCAATCAGCCGCCACAACACCCATTTACCCAGGAGAAATAGATAGAGCTGTCTCTTTAGAGATCTGCCAAAGCCTGAGATATGCAGAGGTGGAAGTTCACAGCTAACCACTGATCATGGGGTTCCCATTGAAGGAATGAAAGAGAACACTGAGGGAGCGCAAAGGGTTTGTGGCCCCATGGGGAAAGCAACAATACCAACCAACCAGAGCTCCCAGGGTTTAAAACCACCAGCCTAGGAGCATGTAGGAAGAGCCCCATGGCTCCAGCTGTATATATAGGGGAGGATGGTCTTGTTGGGCATAGGTAGGAGAGGAGGTCCTTGGTCCCATGAAGGCTGGATGACCCAGTGTGGGGGAATTAGAGGGTGGGGAGGTGGGATTGGGTGGGTGGGTAGGAGCACATCCTCATAGAAGCAGGAGGAAGAGAGATGTAATAGGGGGCTCCTGGGTGGGTGGGTGGGTGGGAAATGAGCAAAGGGGATAACATCTGAAATGAAAATAAAATATCCAATTAAAAAAAAAAAAGCAAAACTCTTGAAGCTCATAGTTAACCAGTCAGATTTATATATCAGTAAATTCTCAAATCACAAGATGCCCACACAATAATTTCAAGGCCAATTGACAATGGTACAAGATGCCTACACAGATTAAACAAGTTATCCCAAATATTCTAACTTTAGAAGATATTCATAACTACCTGTAGCTACTTAAAGCCATGCTGTTTCCGGACCTTCTCTCTTCTCCCTGGTTCCTCTCCTCTCCTCTTCTCTCTCTTTTTCACTCTTCTCTTCCTCTCTCTCTCTCTTCTCTCTCTGCCACTCCTAGCTCCACTTCCCTTTTCTCTGTCCAATCACAGTTCTCCTGCTGCATTAATATTTAAATAGATTGGACAGGGAAATTTCTGCCACATGTACATATATTTTAAAAAATTAATTCCTTGATGTCAATAACATCACCATATGAAAAAAGTATTTTTATGAATAAGAATTATGCCCACCTCTGTAATATAACCTGATTAATGTCTTCAATGTATTCTTCTAGGAAGGAAACAGAAAATGATGCCATAAACTTCATGAAAATGTTTTCTACCAACATGAACTGAAAATATGATGGTTCCTTAAAATTATGAGGGAGTTGAAAAATCCTTATTGCCTAGTGAAACTGTTGGCACATTAGCAATGCATTTGTGGTGATGCTATTGTAAATAAATCTACTGAGCAAACATAAAAATCATAGTATCGCTAGATGAGATAGTTCAACATATACTTGCTCTGTGAGTTTTATAACCTGACTTTTATCCCAGATTCCTCACTGAAAGGTAGAAGTAGAGAGTCAACTCCCAACCATGGGGGCCTTGACATACAGATGCCTACATATGTACATTCAAACATACACACATGGAGAGAGAGAGAGACAGACACATACACATAGACAGCTACACACATGCATATGCACACACTAACAACAATAAACAACAAGAGTAATCATAATTTTTAAAATATAGCACATACAACTCCTTACAGTACATTTATCTTGATGTTGATAATGATAAACAATGGGATCACTGGTATATATATTTATTATTTTATACTTCTTTTAGTTTACTCCTATTTTTATAAAATATATTTTCTGTAAAACATTTGCTCAAAGTGTTGCATATATCTCCTGTACATATCAATATTCAATGTTTCTTTATACCAACAAGGTTTGCTTAAGTGAATTCTATGATGGGATGTACTTCCTAGGATGCATTTCCATCACTGCTTGGCACATGAATCTAAGCAAAAACCTGCGATATAGGACATTCTGTTGGGTGAGGAGCTATATATTGTGGTTCTAAGTACATGTCCAGTGATCTTTTCATCATGAAACATTAGATTAATCTGGCATCATTCAGGAAGTAAAATGTGATCTGAACTTCAGAGCAGTGACTTCCTTTGCAACAATCCTGCCATGATATGCTTTATCTCATAACCAATGCATGATGAGTGTGTTCTCTCCTAATATTACAAAGTGGAATTCCTTAAATGTACCTATCTTAAAATCATTTCCAAATTATTCCTGGTATGTCAGTTTTTCTCATAGTGTTCTTTTAGACTTTCTTGAGTGAAAGGAAATGTCATCATGTTACAGACAGTGTGGAACTAGTTTAGGACTAACACTGTGACTTTTTTATTAGGCTACTCCAGAGGATAACCCAGTGACTACCATGTCTACCATTATTCTAGTGTCTGTTAAACTGTTTTTATTTTTATAGTAATATACTGGGAAATGATTAAATCACTAACATTTTGAGATGTTGAAAGGCCAAATTGCAGAAAAAAGACCCATCTGTTAACTACATTTCAACTGGCACCCTTGATGCTGGCCATACTGACAATAATAGCAGGAGTCAAGAGCAGCCTTGAAATTTTTCTATAAATCTGATTTCCATTTGGGTTTTTACTGTCTTAGTTATGGTTAATATTCCTGTGGTCAAATGACATGATAAAAATCAAGTTGAGGATAAAAGAGTTTATTTCTTCTGTATAGTTCATCATCAAAAGTGGTATTGGTGGGAACACAAATAGCACAGAAACCTTGAGGCAGGAGCCTATGCAGAGGCCATGGATGTGTGCTGCTTATTTGCTTTCTCCCATGACTTTCTCAGCCTGCTTTTCTTATAGAAACTAAGACATCTTGTCAAGAGGTGGTCCCATCGACAATTGTCTGAGCCCTTCTACTAATTGTGAAAATTAAAAAAAAAAAAAAAAATCCCCACAGGCTTGTCTGTTGCCTGATCTTATGGAGGCATTTTCTCACCGAGGCTCCTTAGTCACTGCTGACTCTAGCTTGTGTCACATTGACAAAAAAACTAGCCAGCACAATTGCAATTAGATTTCTTATAATTATTGCTTGAAAAAGTTGATTTTGATACAATTTTAATAATGTGTGTGCAACTATTTCAGTGGTGGGTAATAAAATGTGTTCTTTTGTTTCTCTTGAATATCTCAAAGACATAACTCATTAAACAAATAAACAATGAAAAAAGTAGCCCATGATATCCTTAAAAGGGCATCTTTTACTTAATGACTTGGGGGATATGGCATAATGAGAATGTCCATGAAATCTATAAGTAGAGTAGTTTGAATGAGTCACAACTCAGGGATTTGAGTGACTGTGCCAAGAGCAAGGTGAACATGAATGTCTCTTATGCCTTTATGGGTCTTGAGCTAGTCATCTTTTAAAAATGGAGACAAGTCTACCTACTTTATGGCTCACATTTTGACTGAAATTCTGTTCCTTGGTTTCAGTAAAATCTTTATGACATTTCCTTTTTTGTCTGAAGAACACAGCCACTTCTCTCTTTTGTGTGATCACAGGTACTGCCACCTGGACCACATTTCTAAAAATAAAACTCACAGACAACTTTCACTGCACTACTCTTATGAGAGACAAAAAAAGTGTTACTGATTGTGGCAGATTTACATGATGGCAGGCTTTCCAGGTATATCTATGATGGCTTACTTAGGAGATTTCAGAATCAAAATGTGGTCATCTTGTTCTTGAAGAGACCTGGATCCTGGATTCTATAAACAATGAAAATATTCATTCAATCTATGCATGTAGATCAAATGTCACTCCAAAATTGTTTCTGTGGTTTTAAGAATTCTTGTATGTGTGTGTCTCTGCATTTGTATGTATATGTGTGTGTGTGTGTGTATGTGATTGTGTGTTGTGTTTATTATATGTATATATAATGTATACATGTTATCATGGAGACCAAAAGAGGTTATCAGATCCTCTGAATCTAGAATTATAGGCAGCTGTGATCTGCTTGACACAGTAGCTGTAAGCTGGAAGCCTGTCCCACGGAAATGTAACAAACAAGCGCTCCTAAGCCCTAGTCCATCTCTCCATGCTAGTTTGTGATTTTGTTGGTTTGCTTGCTTGCTTTGTTTTTTCAGTTTCTGAATTTTATACTCAGAAATCTTATATTTTTGGTTTTGAGCCTAGTTGTTAATGGCTGAGGCATCTCTCTAGCCCTATACTCCGAAATCTTAAACTTTAACTTGCCAAATGTGTAATAGTCTCTGTTTGTCTTCATGACATGTCATTCTTGTAATTAATTCTCCAAAACTTTGTTTACCCTGTAAAACTGTAAATTCTATGAAAGTAAAGGACATCATCTGTTTTCTTTCATTGTTTGATCATAAATATTGTGTGTATATGCTATATATAAAACATTTGTGCATCTATGTATGTATATGTAATTCATAGTCGTAAAGATATATAAGGAACTTTTCTTCTACTTTCATATTTTTCCTTTTTTCTTAAAATAAAATGTTCATCTATTTGAAAATATTGGAAGCTGTACTTCAAACCGCCCATGCATATCCTCTGCCAACCAGCTTCAAAATCACTGATTTCTGAGCATACTTTTGTTTTCACATTCTCTTGTGGTGAAAAGAAGTTCAGAATATGCCCTGATAGTCAAAGAAAGGGTCTATGCTTCTCTTAAAGAAATATAACAAAAATACTAAATATATTTAGCTACCAGGTAGAAATTTTTAATGAGTAGAAATGCGTTCTGTAGACTCTTGCCTCTGCTCCATTCTCTCTTACTACTCACTGCTCTTCTAGTACTGACAAGGCTCATCCAATTCATACTGCCAATATATGGTAAGAGAGTGAGTGTATTGATCTTCATGTGGGTCCCAAACAACTGGAGGGAGAGCTATCCCTAAAGCTTCTGTCTGTTTGTGGGATATGTTCTAGCTGGGCTGCTTGGTCCATCCTCAGTGGGAGAGCATGTACCTAGCCCTGCAGAGAATTGATGTGCCAAGGTAGGGGGATACCAGGACCCCCCAGCTCAGAGGAGAAGGGGAGAGGTAAGGGGAGAAAGGATTGTAGAAGGGGGTGACCAGGAGTGGGGCAGTAAGCAGTATGTAAAGGGAAAGATGGAAGGAAGGAAGGAAGAAAGGAAGGAAGGAAGGAAGGAAGGAAGGAAGGAAGGTAAGGAAGGAAGGGAGGGAGGGAGGGAGGGAGGGAGGAAGGGAGAGAGAGAGAGAGAGAGAGAGAGAGAGAGGGAGAGAGAGAGAGAGAGAGAGAGAGAGAGAGAGAGAGAGAGAGAGAAAGAAATAGCTCTGCTATTAGCCTCTAATTCAGTCTTTAGCAGAACTTCCCATGGCCTGGGTGCTGGCTTTCTCTGAGATGACCTCTGCTGTCTTAGCTCTGTGGTTATGTGTCTAATTCAATAAAGACACTGGCTGCTTAACTAGAAAGTCTTCAAGCCATTTTTAGAATATCTAGGGCAGGATGACCTTTGCATTGGTCAATGTTTCTGCAGGGTGTTTGGTTTGTGAGAAAATGAACATGTTGCTGTTTCAAGCAAATTAAAGAAAACTTCCCCTTTCTTCGTTTCATTTTCCAGTACTGTTATTGAACTACAGAGTCAACCTTATAACTTGGTATGCATTCATAATTGAAAAGAAGTATTTACAAATTTATAGAGAGCTTAGGCTACTCAGGCATAGTATGGTAGTGTTTATATATAAGGGTGATATTTTCAGCTCAGCATCCAGCATTGTTCAGGAAGTGGGATACATTACTTTTCCATTATTGGCACTACAATTGAAGTGAGTCACATGGAAAACTAAATGCATATTTTCCACCAAGAAAAATTTTAAAAAGTTTCCATAGGGTGCTGAGGAGATGATTTAGTGGTTACAAGCATTTGTTGCTCTCTAAAAGGCCTCAGGTTCAGTTTCCATAACTCACATACTCACGTGTATGGTCACAGTCATCGGTAATTCCAGTTCTAGGGTACCAAACTCTCCTCTCTCTCTCTCTCTCTCTCTCTCTCTCTCTCTCTCTCTCTCTCTCTCTCTCTCTCTCCCCTATAGATGCAGAATTGATTGGAAATATAAATCATATTTAGAATCTGGAAATATAGACAAACCTGAATATTCAACATATTTCTTAAGGTGATTTTTAAAAATTTTTTACAAATGTTATATTTCATATAGGAGATGGAATAATTTTACAGTGAATTCCAACAAGAAACACATATATTGAAAAATTAAGAAAATATTAGTAAATTGTTCGTGGAAACTGGAATCCCAACCTACAGTCTTACTACCATCTATGGGTACTGTTCTAGGCACACAGAGATTTTGACCATATTTTAGCACCAAGGCAGATAAACCAGTGGGCAGAGGAAGACTTGCTACTTTTGCTGGAGAATAAGTATTGAATTGAGAAAATCGTGAGTCGGATATACAATGGAAAAAGTCGTTAATATTTTGCTTTCTTCTAAGTTTGTGTTATACTAGAATCGGAGTAAAAATCTGCTAAATGCCAAGATATCTAATTGTTTTTCCATATAAAGAAATAAGACAGTCTGAATTGATTTTCTTACCTTTGGAATTCTGAGAAAGCATGGAATTGTGCTTAAAAATTCTCTCTTTGCACATCCCCTGATTATTTCCACTCTCCGATTTAAGTAAAGTCTTTTTATTTTGTGAGGATTTTAATAACATATCAATTATGATAAGATTAGAACTTAGTGACTAGCTCCCAGGAACTGACCAACATTGAACTATTTACATAGAATACCCACCCTTTCAGTCTGACCTACTTTGGTAGTTTAATTAAATGAATTGACTTTTGAAGTTTGTTGATGAAATGACTAGGGAATGCTGAGTGTTTGGGGTGTTTGGCATTTGAACACGAGACTATTAACAAATTCCCTTAGTGCATATTTGGAGTCCAGAAAAGCACCACTCTTTGGCTTGACACAAAAATCACATCTGATTCACAGATGCAGAAAATGGGTGTGTTGGCAGGTGAATGCATGTTGAGTCAGAACCAGTGTAAATGGCACACATACAACACACACACACACACACACACACACACACACACACACACACACACACACACAGAGAGAGAGAGAGAGAGAGAGAGAGAGAGAGAGAGAGAGAGAGAGAGAGACTTACTTCCCTCATAAAAATGTTTGAAACTTGATTTATGTCAGTCCGTAGTTATCAATTTAGTATAACCCAAATAGAATCGATTTATGTAGTGATTTTCATTTTCATCTAATGCACTTGCATTCAGTTTTTGAACAAGCACTTGAGTGTGTGTGTTTCTTTTTTTCCAATAATTTAGTTTTATTCATTTTACATCCAGATCATATCCCCCTTCCCTCCTTTCTTTCCAGTCCCATGCTTGTAAATCCCCCCATTTGCCCTCCTCAGAGAAGTGAAGCCCACCTTGGGTAACATCCTACTCTGGGACATCTAGTCTCAGCAGGAAGAGGCACATTCTCTCCCACTGAGGCCCAACCTGGTAGACTAGGGAGGGAGGGAGACAATCCAATGGCAAGAAGCACAGACCATGACAGCTGGAGTCAAGTTCTTAGGGGAACCACTGAAGACCAAGTTGCACATTCGCCACAAATGTGGATCTAGAGAGGCTCTATCCAGCTCAAGCATGCTCCCTGGTTGGTGGCCCAGTCATTATGAGCCACCATATTCCCAGGTTAATTGACTCTGTAGGTCTTCTTATTATGTCCTTGACCTTTACAGCATGCTTACTTCTATTTCCTACTTTTCCACAAAACTCCTTGATGTTTGGCTCTGTATCTCTGCTCCTGCCTTCATCTACTCCTGAATGGAGCATTAGTAGTATCAGGGGTTGTCTTGAAATGGGGTATTCATTTGTTGGCTATTTCCTCAGTCTCTGCTCTATCTTTATCCCTGCACATCTTGTAGGCAAGACAAATTTGGAGTTGAAGTGTTTGTGGGTGGATTGATGTCTCCTCACTTCTCTGGACATCCTCCCCAGCTAAGGAAGGTGGCCACTTTAGTCTCCATATCCCTACTGGTAGGAATCTCAGTTAGAGTCACCCCATAGACATCCTGTATCCTCCCCAGGCCCAGAACTCCACCTAGTCAATAGAGATGCCTCCCTGTCAATTTCAGTTCTTAATCCCAGCCTTCTCCCATACCTACCCTCTCCCATATCTGATTGCTATCCATCCCAGTTAACTTGCTCAGAATCAAATATTTTATATAACTGATGATTCATTATATCATGCCACCAACTGTGGCACTGCCACAGTTGCAGAGTACATTGTAAAAAGTCTAATTTTCGTATTTAATTCATAACTAAGCATTGGGGAAGTAATGGTTTACCACAAAAATCATACAATTAGAGATGTGTTTCGCTAAAGCCAAATTGTCTCAGTTTTTATCTCAGGTTTATGGCCTGTCTGCTGGTTTATTGTAAGTGAGGTGGGTTTACAACCCTCACAACAGTCCTGTTTTCTCTGCATTGTTTTGAGGATATGTTTGTGCACACATCATCATTAGAGGAGCTCATGAGGGGTACAGTGCATGCTAGCCACTAGCATTGCTACTACCGAACACTAAATATTCATGGAATGGGTTTTTATATTATCATTCCTTCCAGGAATGACAATGTAGCCAGATGTTATCTTCCATCTTTTTGCTTCTGTGTAAAATTCAAGGTTAAGAGAAATTAAAGAAATATATATTTCTCCATCTCTGCATCTCCAAGAAAAGAACAAGGGATCAGCTAGGGAGAGGGATGAAATACATTTTAGTATAATTTCAAAGAGAAAGAAATGGAGAGAAGGAGGCAAAAAAAGGAGGGTGGGAGGCAGGGAGGGAAGGAGAGAGAGAGAGAGAGAGAGAGAGAGAGAGAGAGAGAGAGAGAGAGAAGAGTATTCAAATAGAAGAGATTTTGTAATTTGAAGACAGAGACAAAGAGAGATGAACACACAGATAGATATGTAGATAGATAGATAGATAGATATAGATAGATAGATGATAGATAGGCAGATAAACAGACAGATAGATGAATGGTCAAACAGACAGACAGATACTTGGTACAAAAATGTCCCAAATCTGTTTGCTAAAGAGCATAGGCATAGTGATAGATTGAATCCAATGAAATATCCATAGCAATAAATGGAATCCTTAATAAAATTACTCCAGTGGTCAAATTGAGACAATAACATTAACAATTCCCTTTAATGTATATAATTGCTAGAGAGAACACACAGAGACATAAATGCATAATAGAAATACAGAAGTAGTCACTTACCTATATTTTATTAAAGACTTTGTACCATATCTAAACTGGCCTATGAGTATGTAATCTAGAAGACCACATAGTCCATTACTATTATAAAAACCTAAGACATTTTCTACATATAACAACTGATAAAATTGCAAAAGGTTTCTGTGCAGGAAATCTAAGAAGTCTTCCTTACAGATGTTATATTTAAAAATTATTCAAGGGTTACTGTGTACCTTCTGTGTATAAGCATTGAGTTTTGCATCCAATATACATATGTTCATTTATGGTCTCAGCTTCTCATTGAACACCTACATGTTTTTTTTTATTTACCCAGCAAAAAGAAAGCTCTTAGAGAATGTCTTAGATTTGTAAGAGTTACTGCTTGATGTGTTTCAAAGTCATGGTTTATGATCTCTGGGTATAAGAGCCAACCTTTGGCTTTTTTCTTGGCTATTTCTCAGCTAATTCCTGCCAAGAACAGGGGAATGTCTAAGTGATAAAGTAAATATTATAGTAAAACAGTACGAATTAAAATCATTTCTCAGAATTCAACTAATAGACAAGGTTTTATACAAGGTTGAACTGTTTATGAAGAGAAACCTTAAGACTAACAATTTGTGGTCACTCCAACTAGAGAGCTGGCCTTTCTCTTGGGGACAAGAAGAAGAGCAGTAAATAATTTGTACAGAATAATATTACTGCATAAATAGTACTGTGGGTAAGTAATGAACATAATGACTATTTATTAAGTACCTGTCAAGTATAAGATCGATGACATTCTAAAGATGAACATAATTTCAGCCTCTAGAGTGCTTTTATAATACATTAGGCAAGATGATAAATGTCCATAAACAATGGTAATAGAGGGAAGGAAGTTAAAATTCTTTAGTGGAAAGAATAAGAATAAATGGTGCTAAAGGATTACATAGAAGTGAGAAAAATAGAAAAATCTTCTTCTGTATATGTAGCACCTCCTATGTCCAAGTTTCTTATTGAAGACTTCTATGTATTTTTAAAGACAGATTTCTCATTATATTGTCAGTTTACTCTGTGTATCTCACAAGATTTAGCCATCATAAAACTACCATCTAAGGGGACTCAACAAAGCTGTCTAGGGTTTGGGCTGGTAGAACAGAAACCCTTGACTCACAAAAAATCATAAAGTTACATCTCTCAGTTCTCAAGTCTAGAAGTCAGAAATCAGAGTTCTGGGGAGATCTAACTGGATGGAAGCATTCTCAATTGATCTAGTAATTTCTGTGTCATATTCTCACATGGAGCAGGGCTGAAGAAAGGAAATCTGCTTTCTCTTGTTTGCTCATAGAGACACTTCATATTCATAAAGGCTAAAATCTCAAAACAAATTCATCTCAAAATATATCCTACCTTTTAATACCATCACATTTGAATTTTATCATACAGGTGTGGGAGGGAACGCAGCCTATAGCAAGAATCTTTTAAATATGTGCTTACTACAGAAAGGCCAGTTCAAATATTCGCTGGCAACAATTCTTCCTTTAAGCTTGGAGAAAATGAAGGAAAAAAAAACACTTTTGAGATAAATAATTTGCTCTTGATTTCAATCATTGTTACAAAGGTGACTAATGAGTGGGAGAGGAAAAATAATTTCAGCCTCCCTCAATCTCAATTTGCCATCTTCAAACACCAACAACAGTTCTGAATTCACAGAACATTAGCAATATCATGTGACCAAATGCAGTTCCAAGTATCTATCAGAATATTGGAACTATGTGAAATATCAAACATCATTTATCTGATCTTCATGCTGTGCCTTGAAAAACACAATTGAAGGAGAAATCCTATTTTCTGCAGAGATTTAAACAGAATGAGTACAAGAAGATGATGGGGGAGAGTTATGGATGCATGAATGCATGCACTCATGTACACATGTGTATGCATTGTTCTCGTATGGTGAACATGAGGGGAATTTATGAATCTATGAATGAATTCCAGTTTTGCTGTTTTCAAGCTTTCTCCCTTTTATTATCCCTATTGTATGCCTTATAGAGAGTAAATTTCTAAAGATGCACTATTCTGATTACCTGCCATTGAAATTTAAGATGTAGTTTGGGGCCAATGCAGAGTAGACTGTAACAGAAGCACATGGATTCTAAGTGACCAAACACACTGGAATCTAAAGTTAAAAAGGATTGGCTTTGTTTTATAAAACTGAATCAGAAACAAATTCAGCATTCATGCAAAACCCCCAACCCCTTATGTTGCTTTTCTGTTTGAACTGCACCAGACTCAGGGCATTCATCAGGTCGAGTACTGGAGAACCAGGAGAGCAAAATTACCTGCCAAGGAATTATTGTAACAAACCAAGTAAGTAAGCTACAAATACCTTAACATCAGCTAGATGTCTGATGTAGAGAATATGGAAGTGTTACATTTAAAAGTGAAAAATAAAGTTGATAAAAACTCATCAGAAACCTGAACCATCCTATAAAGTCATACTGCGTAAATTAGAGCAGAGTATGAATGGAATGATGGGAAAACAGTTCAGTCCACCTGAAGAAATAACAAAAGAACTACCAAGAGACCTGAAGCAGAAAGAAATGAAACGTGATTTGTAGCATTAAAAGGATTCACATGATAATGCTGGCAATTCTTATTTAGTTATTAATCTGACAAGTCAAATACATTAATATCAATTTAGTTCATTATTCTCATACTAAATCAATTTACATGAGAAAATATTCAGGGGATTTAATTTGGGATTAGGGATGGTAGTATTTAAACATAAAGCTAAAGAATCAAAGTGGTATGGTGTTAGGAAACATAGTCTAATTGACTGAATGTCATAGACATCCCAGAAATAGAACCAAGGATATATGAGATTTGAAATTAAATGAAGCATTTCACATTAGGGAGGAATCGTGCATTGTCTTGTCAAGTAATGACATTGAGATGTTTGGGCAGTCACCTAGAAATATCATAAAATTAGATTCTCAGTTCATACTTAAATGAACTCAATATTTAAGCATGATACATAAAATGCTAAGAATAGAGGCAAAGTAAGTGTGTGTGTAGGTGTGTGTGCATATTGAAAGACCTCTGCTGATTAGGGTTTATTTTCAAATTGATACAAGTGAAGGTCACTGGGGAGAGGAAAACTCAATTAGTAAAATTAAAGCTTTCATATGGACCTGTAGTCTAGTTTGTGAGGTATTTTCTTGATGCATGGAAGATATGAGAAGGCCTAACCCTCTATGAGCTGTACTATTTTTAAGCAGGTTAAATAAAAAAATCAAACTGAGCAAGCCGTAAGCAGCATTCTGTCATGGTCTCCATTCCTTGCCACAGGGCTGCTATCTTGAGCTCCTACTTTGGTTCCACTCAATAATGGACTATAAGCTTTAAGACAAATAACCCTTTCCTTCCCACATTGTTTTTGGTCAGAATGGCATAGCAACAGAAAATAAACTAGGACAATTCCACAGAGAATATCTGGTGTCTGGCTGTCACTTTGTTTTCCCTTAGAGACAAAGTCTCTCATTGAACTAGGCTGACAGCCACCCAGCTTCTCCCTGATCCCAGGTCATTGTCACTCTGCATAATGTCTAGCTATGAGTCTTTGTATTTGTTCCCATCTGCTGCAGGAGGAAGCTTCTCTGATGATGGATGAACAAGGCACTGATCTATCAGTATAGCAGAATGTCAGTAGGAGTCAATATAGTGCTACATTGCTACAGTAATTTTATTTTATTTTATTTATTTTAAAATAGAAGTGTTTGTTTTTATTCTAGGTCTCTGAGCTATCTGGTCTCAGATTCTTGGTCACTCAAGTAGTGTAAAATATAGGTTTTATCTTGTGGACTGAGAGTCTTCTGATGACATTTTTCTATACTCATAGATCAGTACTTTGCGCAGTCATCATCAGAGCTCAGCAATGAATCTGATTGAGCAAGTGTCTCTGTGTGATAAGATAAAGTCTCCTTTGGTTACATGGCCAAGAGCTGGATCTTCAGGTAAATCAATTCTCCTCTTCCTGAGGAACTGACACTGACTTCCACACTAGCTGTACATGTTTCTACTCCCACAAGCAAAGGATGAATGTTAGTACTCCACAGCACTGTTAGCATGAGCTGTCATCTGTTTTCTTGAACTTAGTCATTCTGACAGGTGTAAGATGAAATCTCAAAGTAGTTTTGATTTACATTTCCCTGATGACTAAGGAAGCTTAACATTTTTTACGTGTTTCTCAGTCATTTGAGGTTTTTCTTTTGAGAGTTCTGTTTAAATCAGTACCACATATTTTAACTGAAGTTTTTCTTGATATCTAGTTTTTTTCTGTTGTTGTTTAGTTCTTATATATTTTAAATATTAGTCCTCTATCTGGTATATAGCTTGTAAAAGTCATTTCCCATTCTGTTGTTTGCCATTTTATCTGAATGATTGTGTTCTTTGCTGTACAGAAGCTTTTTGGTTTCATGAGATCTCATTTATTAATTGTTGGTCTTACAACTTGTGTTAACAGTGAGCTGTTCAGAAATCTTCTGCATGCCAATGAGTTCAAGGTACTTCCTTATTTTTTCTTCTATCATGTATAGTATATCTGGTTTTCTATTGATGTTTTCATTCCATTTGGAGTTGAGTTTTGTGTAGGTTTGTAAGTTATGTGTCCACTTGGATGCTTCTGTCCAGTTTTACAATACCACTTATTGAAGATGTTGTCTTTTTACCAGTGTGTACTTTTGACCTCTTTGTCAAAAATCAGGTGTCCATAGGTATGTAGATTTATATTTGTGTCTTCATTTTGAGACAATGATCAGGTGTCAGGCTTTGCGCTAAAACCATTCTTTTCCGGTTCTTATTATTATAGCTCTTTAGTACAACTTGAAATTTGGGATGGTGATTCCTCCAGAAGTTCTTTTATTATTCAGGATTGTTTTATCTATTTGTGTTGTGATTTTGGTGAGAATTGCATTTAATCTGTAGATTGCTTTTAAGAAGATGCTCATTTTAATTATATTATTCTTATAGCTCCATGAGCATGAGAGATCTTTCCATCTTTCAATATTTTTCCCAATTTCTGTCTTCAATTTCTTAAAGTTTTTATTAAAGAAGACTTTCATTTGCTTAATTAGAAATAACCAAAGATATTTTATTATTTGAAGCTATTGTAAAAGGTGTTGGTTCCATGATTTTCTTCCCAGTCTGTCATTAGTGTACATGAGCGATATTGATCTTTGTGAGTCAATTTTGTATCCAGCTACTTTGCTGAAGTGTTTATTAGATGTAGGAGTTTCCCAGTGGAATTTTGCATAATGTATGCATACTATCTCATTATCAAAATTGAACAGTTTTTTTTCATTTCCTTCCACAGTTTGTTGCATCTTTATGGACCTCTATCATATTCATAAAAGCTATTTAAAGATCTTATGGTTCAGATATGGTGCAATATCTAGTGCTTACTATGGTAATGATGCTAGGTTCTAGTGAAGACATTAGTTGCTATCGTTTGTGATGTGTGTTTTGTGTGTGTGTGTGTGTGTGTGTGTGTGTGTGTGTAAAACTTGCTTTGTAGTCTATTCTGGCCTTGAACTAGAGATCTGCTTGCCGATGCCTCCCAAGCTCTTGGATTAAAGACACTTGATAACACAATTCATATTATTGTTTTTATGCAGGAATCAAGGGATGTGAGTTTGGAAAAATTGTAATTACAGGTACTGATATGTGGTGTTCTCTTTGATGGGTGGATGTTTGTTCCTTGGTTTCTCTTATGCAATCTGTGTCTCAGGAGTGTGGTGGTTATGTGTTGCCAGATAGGAACTTCTTCAAGGATCAAGATAGGTGTGACCACTGGGGTTCCAGGTAAAATATATCTTGTACATATTAGGAGTTGACACTTAGGAATGGTAATGGGGATGGATGATGGACTAAGATGGGTGTGGTTGAGGGAATTCATGGCAGGGAGGAAAACAGGGTGTGTCACTAGGATCTGTTTAGTCCTGAGAATGGAATCAGAGATTTAGAAGATGCCACAACAGGTGGTTAGCTACAGAGCTGGAGATGAGATTGCAGGATTGTATATTTAGGAAATGACAGTATGAAGATCTGAGCTCACCTACCTGCTTTCCTGCCATACTTTCTTCTCTAGTAGGATTGGATGGTGAGTTTCCAGAGAATGCCTGCTGGAGTTAGGGATTGGAGTAACAGGATGAGCTGAGTTGGAGGAATACTGGAAAAGATCTGTGTGATCCATTGGAGATGTGGGCAGAGGAGAGGGGAAGAAGGCTGAAGCAGGTCATCTGCTGCAGTTGTGAGAAGAGTCTGGACGATTGCATTTGGAGAAAGTGTGGAAGAAGAGCTGCAGGTACCTTCTATAACTGCCTCTTACATATAGAAATTCTAGTCACTAGTACATCATCCGAGAAATGAAGACTACAATCTACACATTTCTACTCAAATTGGAAGAGGTTAAATCATCTCCCACTGTGGGTTCCCCTTTGGAGTAGAGCAGGCATCTGTCACTCTCTTATGGAAACATAACTTGATAGGATCCCTTTAAAAATATGGAACATTTATTTTTACAAATTCCATTTCTAATGTGTTACAGGGAATTCTTGCCAAAGTCCAGTGAGAGTTACATTAACAAGCTATGACTTCTGTTTCTTTTGAGGGATTTGTGTTTTAGATCAAAGAATCAAATAACTTCAGAAATAGTAAGGATATTTGTAGATTTCTCACTCACGAATTCCCCTTATAGTCATATTGATTCTTAGCACAGAATATCTTTCCTCACATACTCTCTGGAATCACCTTTCTTGAGTTGAGACCAAAATTGTCTGCGTACTTCTGACCTCCAACATTGCCACTGAGTTCTAATTCTACCCACTTTCAGCAGTATAATGCTAGACAAGAGTTTATCACTCTAATTTCCTAACCAGTCATCAGATAAACATGTATACAGTGGCTTTTTCTTATGGGAAAGTAAATGTAATGAAAATCCATGCCAGGCTTGATTAGGAAGTGTCACTCTTCTATCTACTCTGTATCACTTACATATGCTGAGAACTGTCTTTAAGACCCTGTCATGCAAAACATGTAAAGACAACTGAAAGCCACATTTTACCAGAGGCTGTATAGATGACTTGCCTAGGGCAGTGCATTAATCAGAACATCTGCAGCCTAGCAAGGGAAATGTCAGCTATGATGCTACCCTGGGAAGAAGCACATAAAGAGCCTGTGGAAGAATCCTTTATGGCAAGTGTTAAACTGCTGCCTTTGATGATGAGAACAAAGAGATGCAAATGAGAACCAGGGTACCTTCTGTCTATAAATGTTTGTTTGGCATCTAGGATCTTTTGCCTTAGTGCTAATATCAAAGAGAGACTATGAACAAGAGGCCTAAAACCAGTTGTTCCTCCAGTGTGCCTGGGTACCATCGATGTGCTATGATCAGTCCCTAGGATAGGGGCTGTGAAAAAAATAGAAACCATGAAACCCTTACTGGTAATATTCGAACACAGGAGACATACTTGTCATTTTGATTTTATTTTCTTGTTTGCTTTTCAAATATTAAGCAACTGGTCAGTGGTAAATCCTGATAAAGCAAGCTCTTTCTCCCAAACAAATTTCTTTTTCTAAGTTCTTTATCCCATGGCTTAGCACCTAGTATTACTATAAAAAAAACACGGGTTGTATTTAGAAAGATAGTACATTACTTTTAATTTTATCTTTAGACTTTTAGTCTGAATCATGAGCCTTAAGGAGAGATTACATCTTGGCATGTTGGTAGCTATTGTCAAAAAAAGTATTGTAAATGACAGTTATATGTGCAGGAATGGTTTGACAGAAGAGGACTAAGGTAAGGAATATCTCACCTAGATTCTGCTTCTCCAATACAAGAGGGAGGGAAGTTTCTGAGCACAATGTGAGTTAAAAGGATGAGATGTGGTCAGTGAAAATCCATGAGACTAGTGTGGATTCTGAGAAATGAGCATCACACAATCTTGGAAATTGCCACCTAAGTCAACTCTATCGCCATGCCTAAAACAACTACCAATAGATGGAGCAAAGCCTTTAAGACAAGCCTGAGAAGATATAGGAAGAAATAAAAGTAACAATTAATAGGTGTCAAAAGTTGTGTGTTTCTGCACAAAATCTTATTTAATTATAGCAGAACTCTAGAAAGATTAGCATGATTATTTCTTCCAGTGGCCAACAGAGGAGATTGCTGACATTTAGATCATGTGTGCTGTTTATGGTCACATAGAAATTATGTGTCAAAGACAGATTGTAATCTAGGTATCTCTGCCAGTTAAAAAAAGAAATGGAAAAAAAAAACAAACAAAAAAACAAACAAAAAAAAAAAAAAACAAAAAAACAAAAAAAACAAAAAAACAAAAAAAACAAAAAAAGCAGAGGCAGGTGGATTTCTGGTACGAGCCAGCCTGGTCTACAGAGTGATTCCAGGACAGCCAGGCTATACAGAGAAACCTGTCTCGAAAAACAAAAACAACACAAAAAAAACAAAACAAAAAAAAACAAAGAAATGGTTTTGTTTTTGTTTTTGTGTTTGAGAGAGAGAGAGAGAGAGAAGGGAACGGATGTTGTAGAGACTCAGATGTTGTAGAGACAGGCAATTTATGGGCTTAAGAAAAAATTAATAGCAAAAATATGGTTTCCCCCTTCTCAGTCTATCTCTGCCACTTAGAACCCATGTGGCTTCTCACTTTGCTTAGAGAAAAGACACAGCTATAGCATGCATCTGCCATGATCAGACAAGCCTTCCTATGCTAACTGCTTCTTCCCTTGCTCAGTCTACCTTAGCATATGAAACCAGTACACTGTTCCAGACATGCTACCATGTACGTAACATGCTCCCTCTCTAAGCACTTTATAATGTTCAAGGGCTACTGAAGTTTCCTTTTCTCTGATACATCTATAGATTTTATTTACTTAAGGAAGTTTTTATTTTAAGGTTGTTAAAGTTCTTTATATAAAGTCATATTGATCTTTTTGGTTATTTATTTTTAATCTTGGAAAATCAATTTCTTCAAGTAACAGAAGGATATGTAGTAAAATGAATTAGTCTTTCTTGTAATTGCTTCTCAGTCAAATCTAAAACTTCCTTGCACCAATATTTTTACTATGTATGCTGTTTTATTTTTATATTTATATTTTGATCAATTTGCATTCATCTTGTGCTTGATATAATGTGTTAGATATGAATCCAAATTTATCCTTTTCTCAAATGACTGTTTATCCTAATATAATTCCTTAAAAATGTTCTCTTCCTCCCTCCTCCTAAATTTGAGGTGCCACCCTTAGAATATCAAATCGCCATATGTCCTTTGATCTATTTCTGGATTTCCTATTATGTTTCTTTCGTCTTTCTTTCTGATAAAATAACTGAAGCATGTTTAAGGTATTTGGCAGCATCTGCTGAACAGTTAGGACGTCACCAGCATCTGTTCCTAGCCGGCCTGCCATCCCTGGAGGTGCTGCCTCAACGCAGAGTTTGTTTCAGCATTCACCAGGTATTTACTAAAACTGTGGATCTCTGGCCTGAGGTTACTAGCTAAAGCTGCATCTAAATCCTAGCATATGAGAACTAGAGAAATGTTTCAGATTAGTAGCAAATTTCCAAGTAAATATTGAAACAGAAAAAAGGGAAATTCATATAAGGTTTGTAAATTAAGAACCCATTTTATCATTTCTTTGCCTAAATATGCAGAATATCGTTTGACTCACCACAGAGACAAGTGATAGAAGAGCTTAATTTTTGTCAGGGTTGGGAATAGAATGGAAACCCTCACAGGTGGCAAACTGTGCTGTACTAATGTATTCCAATCCCATCCCACACAAAGAAACTGTCTCTGCAATACCTTGACTACCACCAAATTAATAGGTGTGATTGCATTTGGACTCACTTGACAATATATCAGCAGGAGAAACTGAGGCAAACTAACCTAAATGCTGTCAGGAAAAATTGTGAGAGTCTCACCTCTGGCAACAACATTTTACTACCATCAGTACATAATATGTGTAGATGTCAAACTTGTACCATCTAGATAGGGTCATTATACTGCTAAGTTTATCTAATCGTATTTTAGAACCAATATATTGAGATTAATTACTTTATATGTAATACCATAGGAAGGGTAAAAATGGAATAAATCATAGAAAACTAGATCCTCACAAATATTCTAAGAACTCTGTGTTCCCATAGCTGAATGTTGCTTACTTGTTTAATGAGGTACCTGTGCTTTAAATAAGGTTATTGATGGAAGCTATGGACAATGCTTTATAAAGATGTCTAACACAGAAACTGATTTGTCATGACAGTCTAGTCACTGGGGAAAAGGACAGATCATCTTTCCAGCAATGCTTAGTGGAACGATGCATAAGCACGCTTAGAAAACAAAAATTGGCAGACTTTTCTCATAACGTTAAACAATAGGTACAAAGTATATAATCATAAGTAAGATTAGTTGACATGAATTTTAACATTTGGGCAAATGCACAGATAACAAAAGAAATTTGGGAAGTTATTTTTGTTGTGTTACAATTGGATAGAAACTGAATGGATACAGGGAAATCCAGAGGACCACATAATGTTCAAGTACCACAGAAATTGGACAGAGTCACAAAGAACACATGGCTGTATATCATCAAAAGTTGGGGACAGTGAATCACACTGGAGAACACACTGTTAATCATCAAATTTGAAATATTGGCTTAAAATAATTAGAATCCTGGTGAATGGAAAACCAACTTTGGAGACTAAAAGGGATTCCAAAAGAAGGTATGGGAGAATGCTCGCACAGACTGAGACAACTCACTCTTTTAGCTGATGAGTCAGCCAGACATAAGATTAAGAGATGGAGGGAAGATATTAAGTCTTTTACTATTCTCAGTTGTTCTTACTCCCTTACAGAACTTCATCCTCTACTTTCCAAAGAGAAAAATAATAAGCTGCCCCACTCTGAACAGTCGCTCTTTGACTCACTGACATAGCTATGATCTCTTCAGCTATACCTTGTAGGTTCTGGAAGGGACTGAGGTAGAATCAACATGTTTATCTTTTATTTGTTAACCACTTTGTCTTCTTTCTTAAAAGCAGTACTCTGAAGGGTTACGGTGTCTAATAGGATGTGACTCTTAGTGCACTAACAGTTACCTCTACTGTTTATGCCCTTCATTATAGAAGTGGGTATAAAGTTGCTTACAGTAGACTGAAATCCAAATATTCACTCAAAGTAAACTGATGGGAAAGTAAGAAGAGGTCATTGGGACAATATAATTGTTGTTAAAAGACAATATGGGTCAAACTCTCACTTTGTTTGGAGAAGATTTAAAGTGACAGAATCATAAACTAGTGGCTGATGAAGGGGATTTTTTTTTTTTTTGCAAGCTGTGCCAATACCATAGTGTTGATAGACCAGTGAGATGCAAGTGGGAGCAGGACCAGCAAGACTCCAGGAAGCTTGGAAATGAGTTGATGGTTTACTATTTAGGATGGTTCTATGTTATGTTGATGAGCATACACAGATAAGAGTGTATGTAGAGATAAAAGAGGAAATGGTTCTGTAACACATACATCAAAACAGAACAGATCCAAGTATGAGTGCCAAAGCTACTGGACTGTGCTCATATATGGAAGATTTGAGAGAAGTAAGATAAAGGAGTCCTTGAAAAGCTTGAGTAGCAGTTAGCTTTCTGTCACAAGCAATATCGGCATTTCAACATGTATGATGATTAGCATTATGTATTTATACATATGTACAGGAAGGTCATTAGAGAACCACAGATATACATGTATTATTAGACCAGAATGTGCTATGTTTATGAGTATACAATACTCTAATGGGGCCAGGGTATTATTATATCTATATATCTCAGAAAATGATCACTGACGGTGGGAAAAATGAACAATTGATTAAATATATTACAGGTAAAAATTGAATTTCATTCTCCAGAAACTGTTCCCAAGATGTATGCGACATTAGATACATAAACAGACAGAACAGAGATGTATAACAACATAAAAACATATGTTGAGTTTAGAAAACGCTTCACTTTTCAACTATATTTAGAAATGTAAATCAGCTATTATAGGGTTTCAGAGTTAGCCATCAAAAATAGTATCTGAGTGTCCATATTGCAATATGTTATATTCTAGTAGCCAATGTGTAAACTGTAGTATTTGTATACCTACAAGTCTTAAGTCTTTTCCATCATTTTGAAATACAGAGCTCTCTTTTTCAAAAAAGGATATTTAAGGAAGGAAGTGGCATCATTGAAAATATTATTCTGTACTGGGTGACATTCCATACTCTCTATGTGTAGTAATTTTTAATCTGTGTGGTAACATGCTGAGATAGGCATTTTCAAGGTAAAAATATTGAAGAAATTGAGAGTCCTCTGTAAAGATGTGGTAGACAGAAGTAAAGTTGATATCTACTGATGTAATTTTTTTCTGTTAATTTCTGCCAGAGGCAAAAACATTTACGAGTTTTTATGGCCTATGAAACAAAGCTAATTATAGTGAACTTGACCTAGAATGCTTCAACTGCTCCATAATATGCAGGTTGTAAAAAGCGGAAATGTTTAGAAAAATTTTGGCCTTTGGTTTATCTTTAATTGTAAATGTTCATACTGTTGTCTCCACACACTTATAGTAGGGCTCTTCCTTTGTCTCTAAAGAGAGGAGAAATATATACTTATATGTATAGCCATGAAAAGTCCATTTATGCACACTATATTTTCTATATTTTCTTAAAAGAGATGAGTCATGACTCCAATCTTGGGAAATCACTAGAACTATTTCCATGGAGATTTACAATAAGGACATAGCCAAAATTACCGCTCTCAAATTGCCATCATTAATGTAGCAGTGCATGTTTTGCTCTGCCTGTAGCATGGAGTATTCCTGTAGAAAGTGAGAAATCAATCAACAATCATGTAGAATCAAATAAAGAGAGACACAGGACATGATAAATACTAGTTTTATCATGAATTGATGAAACAGGTCTGACTCTGTAAATAACTCAGTCTATTATCTCTGGCACTAAGGTTGGCATTTTGCAAGTGCATTTATTCATGACATGGTACCATTCCAGAGAAAAGAGATGTGATGGTGTAGAAATGTATTTGATTAAAATCTTTCCTGCCTCCATTTTTGATAATGATTTGGAGCTTACTTTCTCTCTTCATTCTTATATGTATGAAGTGAAATTGATACTTGCCCCTAGTGGCAGTTCTATTCTCCTTCCACCAAAGCCAGGCAGATCACTGAATACCCTCAATTCTGCCTCTTTTCATGCAGAAGTTTGAAAACAACGTCTTTTCTGCCACACCTTGTTGCCCTGCTCACCATTGTATTGCTACAGTTTTCAAAAGTCATTATCTCCCATGGAAACAAATTAATCAGAAACTGATTGCAGTATACCTGAGGTCCATGACATTCTCCCACAGTCATCTCTTCCTAGATCTGGCATAAATAGGCTGCAATTTATATTCAATTAGATGTGGAGGAAATCTGAGGCTGCAAGAAGAATTTTCCTCACTCAGTATGCAGGGTTGTTGGTGCCAGAGTGACTGATGTCGCTGTCGTTCGTTAAGATTTCACCTTATTTAATTTGCACTCAGACACTCCTAATTTGTGCAGAGCCTAGGGAATGGCTTAAGACAGGATAATTAATTGGAGCACAGATTTTCTAGAGAAAAACTAAAGATAAAGCTGTTTACTTCTTTTCATCATTTCATGTCTGTATAATGAAACTACTCTCTGTTCTCTTAACTCCTTTTAAATTATAAGATTCTCATCAAATTAAAGTTTACAAGGATGTATCTTTCATAACTAGATAGACATTATCCAAACATGTGTTTAGCCACTCTTAAGAAAGCAAATTAGTTTCATCCCAAACTGAGTAAAATATTTTTGTGGCTTTGAAAACTAGGGAACAAAAGACATATTGTATAGTCAGTGGGGAACTTTGATCACATAGAGTCTAATCACTTTTGTTCAAAACATCTCATCTCGAATAAGGATATTAAATTCCTATGTTTCCCTTGGATCTAATAGTGATTAGAAAAATAAATCAAAATTAGTGTTAAGAATTGATTATTATGAGGAGAAATCTAAAGAGTATTTGAGAAAATTAATGCAATGAATGTTATTATTCAGTATAATAATAACAGTATTAGGAGGAAGAAAAGATTTACTGAATCCTACAGTTAAAACAGAATCACAATTGTCTTTTATAAATTTTATATCTATTTTTAAAATTAGTGTATTTATTTAGGTGTGCTTGCATGTGTAAGTACATTCATGCAATGGTGAACCTGTGGATGTCAGAGGAAAACATACAGACATCTGGTCTGTCATTCTACTACTGTAGGTTCTGGACACTAGCTCAGATCCACACAGTTGGTCAAATAATACTTATCTTAGTTCCATCATGGAAACATCAAGATATGTGTGAGAGTAGTTTTCAAATCTCTGTGTACTTCTGATTCACCTGGGGATCCTCTTAAACTATAGATCTGTAGGTAGTAGATCTGAGATGAGAGTCAAGAGGTCACAATTCACATGCAATATCTAATGAGGACAATACTTTTGGTTCTTGATCTAGCCACATTTTGAATGGTGAGGAAGATGACATTGGGTATTAACTATGTAAATTATTGACCACTTCCTCAATGTATTTAATACTGTATGCAATTTATTAAATTCCTCATATGGTTGTTTAGTTCAGTCATTAAGTAATTTTGAAAATATTAGTAAAGATCTCAATTCGTGAAAACATGTGCTCTAGTCTTGCCTCTACTACAAACAACAAAAATTAGTCCAAGTATATAAGTAGTACTTTGCATTTTACAAATGGATTTTATATAATTTATACACTTGATCTTCAACAGCAAAGAAGGCAGATCATGTATGTACTTTATTCATCTTCTCAGTGAATGTCACTAGTACAATTTCACACTATCACTTAGCAAGATAGCCATAATGCATGTCCATATCCTTTTACCTAGGAAAGAACAATTCCTGTTCAATTACACCAATAGTATCAGCAAGCCACAATGGAGAGAAACAAATTGTCTTAGGAAGACAAATATAAAAAGCAACAATCTCAAAATACAAATTAACCAGCTCTACCCAGAACAATGTATGCAATATTTAAGAAATTTGTTTGATTTTCTGATTTTGTTTTTTTTTTCTATTTTATTAATTTTATTTTTCTAGGCTGATTTTAATTCACAGTGGCAATTGAGAAACATCACCATTATGCTTCCAACAAATCATACTCAAAGCACAGAAATTCTACTCTGCTCTAAAATAGTGTTACCTCCATCTTTTCAAATAAAATTTTAATTATAATTGAATACAAGTAAGCTTGGACAATATTCTCTGTCATCTTGTTAGTGGTAGTCAATTATGTTTTGACAACTTTTTACTATTTCCTGTCCTGTTATACAGCATTTCAGATTTAAGATAGATAGACATATCTCTAAGGATCCTTTCACTCAAGCAGAGTCTTTTACTTTGCTCAGTATAATTTCTCTGCACAGTAGCAGTATTTCACATGACGCTTCAGGCTGGATATCTGCAGTTCTATTAGGGATTTTATTAAGGTGCATGTGTGCATTCTGTTTATCTTCATCTTGCCTCTTTCCTCTTGAAGTCTGCTATGAGATTCATACAAAAATCCATATAAAATATGCTTACATTTAAACTGCATTAAATAATTGTTATATTCAGAATTGGTCTCATTAAAATTTGAAACATTCTTCTATACAAATAAAATTCTCAACATTAAGTTTCTCAGGAGACAACATTTAATAAACAGATTCTTGGAAACTCACAGCTCCTTTTTATTTTCTGTAGTGGCTATGAGATTGAGAGGAGTGAGTCCAGTACTTACGCTAATATTCAACTCTGATCATCTCACATCGTTGAATAAGACAAGCAAAAAAGGAGCTGTGAAAACTCAGATCAAACAAGAGGGAGGGTCCACCAACCTGCAATAACCTTTGAGTGTTAGATTATGTGTGCCTTATGCATATTTAAATAATGTTATCTCTTCTGGAAGTATCCTAGTTCTGAGTCATGTCACTGTTTCATTGATGCATCCCTTATGCTCCTAAAGGGAGAGTAGATATGGCAGCACAAATTCTGAACATATCTGCCTGAGTCCAGCTCTGTGTGCCTTCCCAGATAATATATTGATTGCCTGTCCCACAGAGGCAGTCACTGTACTCATGAAGGCATGACACTTTCTTCTGTTCTATTAATTGCTCTATTTGGATTTTGAAACTTTATTTATTTTGCAATATGGCACTATTTCACTGAGGAGCAAAGTATGGCATTTGTGACTGGTATTAAATAATTATAATGTATTGGTTAGTCTCAATTGGAATTGATGTTTTATTAAACTTCCTAAATCAACTACATGGTTTGCATTAGTGTGTATCATCCAAATATCAACTCTCATCTCTCACTAGGGCCCATCACAGTTATTGTCTATCTGGTATTCAAAACAAAGTTTTGTGACTTATAGGAAGCCAGGAATAATTTATCTCATGCTTTCTCCTCAAATCTACAGAAATAAAAACACAGGCATCATATCCATTGCAAGATATATTGCTAATTAACACTAAATAAACATTTAGAGTACTAGCCCAAGGAAGTATACTCATAGTCACAAGAATCTGACAAGAGATAGTATGATAGATAGTATGTGAGTGGTAACTGAAGAACTGCCTTCTCCCCAGACCAGAAGAAAAAAGGATAGGAGAACCTCTGCATCTCATAGGAGGAAATCCTAAAGAGAAGATTATTGACAGGAGCAGGACTCTTTTATGTTAAAAGGCAATTAGCTTGAAGCAAGCACCCAGAATGGGAGACTGTTACTCTAGCATATTAACTGACTAATCTGTCCCTCTAATATTGTACCATGAAATCTTATTTGCCAAGCTCTCTCAGAAACCAGAAGACAAAGAGATTTTCTTCATGTAGTTCGTAAATCTCAGACCCTTAAAGGAAAGACCATAATGTGGAGATGAAATTTGGATCTGGAAGAATAGAAAATAAAGTGTCACGTGTGGCTCACCTCTATTACCTCATTCCAAAGTAAATATTTACTTCTTGACTACAAAGAGGCTTAAGGATGCCTTGGGTATGATTGCACTTTAGAATGTACTCTTACCAAAAAGCAAGTTCTTTGGGACTAGATTAATAACATCTGTCTTCAGACTCTGCTATCTTAAATATCCCTCTAGGGTTAGGTTTTTTAAAAAATTACAATATTTTTAATGTTTTAAGTTTCAAATTTTTAAATTTTAAATTTAATTTCATTTCATTTAAATTTTAAATTTTAATATTAAAGATTTACAAATCTGACTTGTGAGTGATGTAGATAATATTCAAAGTTGATCATAAACTCATTACAAAAATTTGTTTTCTTCAAATCATATGAACATGGAAATGGTGGTACAGGCAAACAATCCTAGAACTTGGGAATCTAAAACAGGGAGGAAATATTATTAGTTTGAAGCCAGTCTGATATACAAAGCATTAGATTCTGTATCACATACACTCACAGAAACTGGCTAGTCATTGAGTTAGTGTGACACCTAAAAGATCCATTGAGAAATTGGCTCTGAAGCTAATGCCTGGCTTCCTACAAGTCACAAAACTTTGTTTTGAATATCAGATAGACAATAATAGTTGATCATAACTGGTTCCCAATCTGACTGACCAGGAATGTATATGTATAAAGATTTGGACTATCACTCTAGTTACTTTAAGACTCTTCATTGAATAAACCGATCACCTGGTAAACATAATTTTCCACATCAAAATTGATGAAATTGTATGCTAAAGTGCTAGAATGGTGGTGCACCCTGAGTTTTCAATGAAGTGGATGCACTCGCCAATATGATTAAAAATGGCAGGGATAAAGCCTAACAAACCCTAGGGAAAGAACCTGACATTCTTGTCACCCCCTTCTCCCTCTCTGATGTTCAGTGGCTAATCAGAAATCATTCACACTTCACTATCAGCTTAATAGGGTTCCCAGGACAAATTGACAATCATTATCCTGATGAAAAATGGACCGCTGCCCTCCTTTGTTACGATGGTTACCCCCAAAACTATTCTCCAGAGATCCCATAGCAGGAGCTCCCTCGATATTTCCGGATGGGGGGAAGAGGGGAGTTGCAGCTATAATATACTACTTCCCAGAAGGTGATCCCCTATCCTTCGATTCAAAGAACTCCCCCATCACTCCCCCAATACAAAGAACTATATGCCATTTACCTAGCTTTAAAAGAAGTCAAGGGCCCCCTTAACCTCTTTTCAGACAGTGTATATGCTGTCAATTTGCTTCCCTGGTTGTCAAGATCATTTGTCAAACTAGATGACAACCCACTATCCCCTCTACTCATACAGGTCTCCACCCTCTTACAGGAGAGAGCCTCCCTTATCTCTATCCAGAACATCCTATCTCACAGTCCCCTTCCAGGTCCTATATCTGAGAGAAATGCACTTGCTGACCAAACTGCCTCAACAGGGACATTCATAGCCTCCACTGAGCAAGCGAGCCAATTCCATTCAAGCACACACACAAATCTAAAGGGGCATTCATGCTCGCTTCCCCCACATCCCTCTTGCTCAGCTCCACAGGATAATAAAAACGTGTGCCTCTTGTGCATCCCTCATTACCACCCCAGCTTTACAAACCATAGGCACCAATCCCAGAGGCCTCAAATATAATGCCTTATGGCAAATTGATGTTACCCATGTTCCCCAATTCGGTAGACAAAAATATGTTTTTGTAACCTTGGATACCTACTCACATTTTATATGGGCTACAGCCCAGACTGGTGAGAACTCAAAAAGGCTAATTTACCATATGCTTTCCACCTTTGCCATCATGGGCATTCCTCAACAGATAAAAACTGACAATGGCCCTGCCTTCACTAGCGCTCAATTTAAAACTTTCTGCACACACTGGGAAATTGCCCATCATACGGGAATTCCCCACAACCCTCAGGGCCAAGGAATAATAGAAAGAACACACCATACCCTGAAGGCCCAACTCCTGAAACAACAAACCACCACTTATTCCCCCAATGTACAATTAATGATGGCCCTGACTACCCTAAACATATTTAACATCTACAAAACCTCCAGACACCCCCCTATTTCCCTCCATTGGCACACACCAAAATTAGCTCCCCCTATCCTAGTATACGGCGAGATCCTTTAGATGGAATTTGGAAGGGTCCAGACTCCCTCCTTACAACCGGAGGGGTTTCACTTGTGTCTTTCCACAGGACCAGCCTAAGCCTATCTGGGTCCCTGCCAGAAATGTTCGACACCAAGAAGATGGCCTGCCTCTCACTGGCAGATTAAGAACCAAGGAAGGGGAGAGAAGACAAAGGAGACATCGTACCCCGAGGAGCATGGGAGGACATCCATGACCCGATGACAGCTGCCGGGCCATGTGCCCTCCACAAGCCCCCCTCTCCTCCATTCTCTTGGCAGTTTTTGTCATCCTTCACGCTAACTCTGCTACTGCCCAGCCTCTCCCTACCCTTCCCAACATCTACCATTGAAGATTCTATGCTAGAGAAACCTACAACGGACACAACAAAGTTATAGGAACCCAGGACAGCCCACTTGAAGGATGTCGAACCAAGATTGAGATTCCCCTACACCCAGAATTCATCTCCACTATTCCCAGCCCTTTTCTCTGCTTTCCTTACCGAAATGCAGGTGAATGTCTCCAGGAGGTCTCCACATATGGAGGTTGCGATATTGGAGCTGCAAGGATGGAATGATCCACCAGCGCGGTGGCACCATATTCACCAACCTTAAAACTCATTTTCAGCTTTCTATCAGTGATCCATGGAATGAACGTTGGCGAACCGGAGTCATGGGTAAACTCTACCCCAACTGCTATGCCAGATACCCAGTAGCTGACCTACACTCTCCTGTGAACTTGTCCTGCCCCCAAATCTGCCTTTACCCATGCTAATATTATCCAACAGGAAAACCAGTCTCAGGAGGAACTACAGGCTACCCTCTCCTGGCTACAGTACATCCATATGCAGCAGACCTCCTTCCCTTAACGACTCACCACAATTCTTCCCAATGCTTTTTCTGCGCCTCTCTCTCCCGACCATTATTAACAGCTGTTCCCATTAACTTTTCCGTTTAGGACCTCCATGGACCCCTGCCCGTGAGGAAAATACAAGATATCTTCTCTTCGACCTAACCCCACCTCTTTGCCTTGTAGGGCCCTCCTCAAAATCCCATCTCACATGTGCCCATGACATCACCATCACCAAATCATATGTGTTAGTCCTCCTGCCCTCCTCTGCTGCAAGGACACTACAGGTGCCTGTATCAACCCTCATTTTCAGGGCTCCTGTGCCCCCGTGATTGTTGTCCCCCAGGTCTACTTCTATAAACCTGCAGAACTGCCTTGCAGATGGGAGGAAGCCGAAAGAAGAGAGAGATCTTTATCCCTCTGTTCATTGGACTAGGCCTTGCTGTTTCCTTGGTGCTTCTGGAACTGCTGGAGAAGCCCTTGTCCAAACACAACATCTGGCTGGTGACTTCCAAGACAAGCTTGACCAGGCCATGGCCTCTACTACAGACAGCCTTGAATCCCTCCAACGCAGATAACCTCTTTGGCAGGGTCACTTTCCAGAACCAGAGGGCCCTAGACTTGATGACTGCTGAACAAGGGGGGTACTTGTGTTTTGCTGGGGGAGGAATGTTACTTCTATGTCAATGAGTTAGGCTGGTAGAACAAGATATACAAACGCTCAAAGAGCTCCAGGGGAATGTCCGGACACACTATGCTCCCAACACCCTACCCCTTGGTATTCTAACCCCTTGATGGCTTGGATTCTTCCCCTCCTTGGCCCCATACTAGCCATTGGAGACCTTGCTTCTCTTGGCTCCTTGCCTCATTCAGTTTCTAAAACAACAGATAAGTAGCACTGCAAAAGTGACTACCAATCAGGTCTTGGTTCAGTATCAAACTGTTCCCAACATAGCAGACACTTATTGTGATGACACCTCTCCTTTATAAAAGAAAAGAGAGGGAATTGTGGGGCGGCGAGCTGTGGAAAGTCAGGCACCTGGTTGAAAGAACTTTCAGAACCCCAGAACCCCGGATATATCTGCTGGGACAGAAGGTGCTCAAGCTCTTCTAGGCCTGGCTCCCCCCAACCCCCAGCTTCAGCCCTCCACATTCCTTCCCATAGAGAGGTTCATGGCCACCAGTCACATAGGAATAGCACCATCATGCAGATGAGGCATTCCCAAGCCCTCAGTCCAAGCCAATAGGGGGTTACCTGCTGCCTACCTGCCCCCGACCTTAACCCACCTCAAACTGCATATATTTGGGCCTAACTCAAGTAAAGCACACACAAGATTCATCCCGGTGTCTGAGAGCTTCTGTTGGGGTTTGCCCCTCTTCGCTGGCCAGCCGGTGCCTCACTGAGGCCCCTCAAAGAGCAGAGCTGTAACACTTTGGAGCTGTAACACTTCCCTCTCTCCGCTGCCACTGCTGGCGGACAGAGGCGTGCCAGGCAGCGGCTGACTTCCCCTGCCAGCACTCTATCTCTCCGGACCACTCGTGGGTAGAGGCAGCTGCCGTTAGCATCCGCCTTTGGAGACCCTCGTGGGACCTGACCCGGAGCTGGCCCCATACTAAAGTTTTAATTCAGTGGTTGTCTTTTAATTCATCATATTTCAGTATTTGCGAGCACTTCAGACTAACTTTGAAGTTTATTGTGTTCAATTCAACAGGACTCATTTTGGTTTCATGTCCATCTGCAAGAATCCATCACTTGACAATTATATTGTGTGTGACTTCAGTGAGGAAGAAGAGCAAGAAACAGATATAATATGAAACCTATTATACCTATGGGCTTATTCCTATGTATAAGCTAATTGATGTTTATCTAATTTAAATTTTCCTTCAACCCTTGTTAAAATTGTATTCTGAGGCTTTAGATCAGGAAAATAGGGCTTAAATAGAGTCAGTAACTTGTCCAAAAATCATTTAACATAAATGGGGCTTGATACTGAGTCCTCTCAAGCTCCAGCATTCACACTCTCAATGATCACAGCAAAATGCTTCTCTGAACTGTTCAGTGGATCTTAACATCTTATGTTCCTCTATGGGTAGTCAAAAATGTTGAGCATTCCTAATGAAAGTAGAAATGGTTACTTAAAATTAGCAAGTGCTTATTTCTCAATAGGATCACCTGAAGGGAACTGGTATTTTTGTCATGCTAATTAAATATGTAGTTCAATATAAGCAGAATGTAGATGAAGGGACATAGAGAAATAACATATGTAAGAGTAAATTAATTACTAGTATTTTATATCTTAAAGGCTATATTTTAGAAGAAACTAGATATTATTTGGTTCATTCTCTACAATTAACAATAAAGAGATGATCACCAAGATAAAGACAGAGGCTTCTCAACAGACCCTGGGAAGAATCTGAAAATTCCTTAATATCAAAGAATAGTTATTAGGAAAAAGCTTCCTACCATGATCCCAGTAAAACATGCAACAGTAGAATTTATTAACCTTGATAAAATATTGAGATTGTATATTTAATGTGAAAATAAATATCGAAACAATATGCTTTATTTAAAGATATTTTATTTAAATGTCAGTTTTAAAATGTAGCCATATTCTAATTTTTAGAATGAATAAAAATAAATGTAAAGTTGTTTTACTGTGAAAGCACTAAAATGAAACACTTTTTGTTAAAGCATTCAAAGGCTTTGTCAACTTCTCTTTATTGTGATATTAGAAGCATATATGATTTGATTCACCTAATAGATCAGCATTAATGTCAATAACATTTTTCAATGATTGGTTAACTTAAAGTTCTACGTCATTTGGGTTTTTCATGAGCTCTGCAATTCAAATAGCTATAATGAGTACATTCAATATCCCACTAGGAGTTTTCATTAATTTTTTATCTTATTAAAATTTGTCATTTTACTTTAATTAATTTGAATCACATTTTCATTGTACATATATCCACTAACATTGTAGAAGAAAGAGATCTAAAGATACAATGCTGTAGGTGGGAGATTGCATCTATTATTAAGTTTGTAAAATATACAAATAGACACTAATTTTTATAACTGGTTATTTATATGTATGTATTTTCATATACAACATGTTTTCCTACATACTTTATTATCACTGATTTGAGGCCTTTTTGGCTAAATGTTTCTGTTGAGTATATATTTGTTATAAATTAAACAATTTCATAAATATTCATTGGGTTTCTGTAATTTGTATGCCATATATACTGATGGATATTTATGTATAAATATATTTAGCACAGAGTTTTTCATATTTACAAATGATTATTAATATAGAATCTTCACATTATGACAAATTCTGAAAACAAAAATGAATTTTGGCATATAACAATGTTTGTTTGTACTTTTTATTGAATACACACACACACATAAAACACACACACACACTATATCTATAAATATATACACAAATACATAAATATAAATGATTGATCTTGAATTTGTTCTTTATGTATTTTAAGGTTGACTACTCTGAATTTTCAATTTTCCTTAAAGAGCAACACTATTTGTACAGCCACTTCTGTTGATTTTGTAAATATATTTACTATAATATTGAGGTCAGATCATTAATGTTGTTATTGGATAAACCTAGCCATTTTAAATTTGTTGAAATTCAAATCCTAAGTTGATATAAAATGTGTGACTACTGGTAAAATTTTCAGTTATACCTCACCGTGTCTCCCTTTTCTTCTGCCTTAATTCAAATTAAATCTTTCTGGATGCAATCTCTTCCTTGATGTCTGAAGAACCACACTTGCCAGAGGAATTGAGTTTGAGATCTTTTGGTTCATTTAGAGATATGAAAGTGAATATTTTAGCAACTGAATCTCAAATACACTCTAGAAATTTGTTCATTTATTTATTTCCCTTGCCTTTTTTAAAGACAAAGAGGCTTATGTCTGAGGATGTGAACAGGCATCCACACATTTGTAGCACAGGCATAGTTGCTGAGGAATGCTTTTGATGACATTCTAAGTTACTATTTCAACTCTCAGCCTTGTGTTACTCTAAGCCTCATTCTTTATTCACAGCTAAAAATTCAGCCCTTAACCTAAAGCAGGCTCCCTTCATTTGCACTGGAGAGATTTCTCTATTCTCATTCCTAGAGAAATTTTCCCATTCTCATTCCTGTCAGCTCCTCAAAGATGCACAAATTGTGTTTCTGTATTCTGAACAGAAGACAGTAAATACATAGAGAGAAGGAAGTTAGTGGAGTGAAGGTCACTTCAGCGGTGAGTCAAATACCTAGTATACATTTAACCACTGTGACCATGATATCTGAATACAGTAGCCACTTCCTTGTCACTTTATTATTAAAAGTATATCTACGGAACTATGTTTGTTGTATAAATTACTAATTCTTTTAAATATAGTCTTTTATCTAGAATAAAGACATGAGAGAGAAATCAAAGGAGGAATATCACCTCTTTTATATGTTCACACTTTTTTTTTCTAAAAGGGCCATTTATGTTCCTTTTACTAAAAAGAAATTAGATTTATCTATTGGGATTGTGAGTGGAATATTCTCTACTAAAAGAGTGTTGAGATGCATTGTGACTACCTATGACATTCTATAAATGTGTTGCCCAATCAAATGAACTCTCTATTTTCAGCAGAATCATTTGGAAACTAGAACTTGTTCAGTGAGTAGTCTATGGAGATTCTATGCAGAGTAGCTGGGAGAAGAGGCCTATTGCAGGAGATCCTTGTGGGTTGTTAGATGGAAAATATTAGAGTAGAAGAATATATATCCTCTGCATAGCAAATCTGCCTTCCACCCACTCTAATCCCTCACCTACCTCACCTTCTTTCCGTATATATATTGTCAACATGAGAAAAAAGAGATGACATTAGTAAACTCCATATATGCAAATTGTGGAACAATGGTTGTAGTTGTGGTGCATAAAACTTTTGAATTTCTTGGACCCCTACACGAATTCAGAAAAAAAATTATGTAAGCAAAACTAAATACCAGGCATCCTCCAGAAAACTCAACCATAAATGGCAACTGAGAGTCAGCAGCAGTTGCAAAACTTACTTGGTTTAAAAAAGCAGGTAAGTTCAGAGCAGAAGTATTATATACAACCCCACCCCAAAGGCACTTAAGGTAACAATAAGAACTTACTGGGATGGTTGGCCCACTAACTTGAGAATGGCAGTCACAACGAAGAAGCTTTAGCAACTCTTGTACTGAATCTTCAGCAAGAATGGAAGGAGCAGAATTTAATTATAATCTACAAATTCTCAAAATTAACCAACCTGGATCCCTAAAGGGCATATTGTTATAAAAGGAATAAATGTCAAATAGGAAGCATAACACAAAAGCAAAAAATATACAGATGGGAAGAGAAGACAGGCAGGAAATCTCAGGAATACAAGCTGCTGGACTTCCCTACCACATGGGAACAAGTATAGTATTTCATAGAATTAGACGACTTACTCTGAAACTGGCTTTCAAATTTTCAGAAAATCTAATTATATATATATATGTGTGTGTGTGTGTGTGTGTGTGTGTGTGTGTGTGTGGTGTGTAAGTTTCAACACCGAATTTTATACAATAAAGTACAGATATATTAAGCCATAACATGAATCAATGAATGACTACAAACTAAATTAAACCTATAACCTTCTTGAAAGCCATGAAGAGCTGAAATGAGGATAATAAAAATCCCCCTCAAACAAATAGAAAACAAATTTAGAAGTGTGGTCTTAACTTACTCACATTCAAGAAAACCAGCTAGATATGAAGGGCAAAATAATTTCAAAGATCACTACCAAGGTTACAAGGTTCTGGGGGCTAGAGATATAGTTCAGTGGTTACGAGCACATAGTGCTCTTGTAGAGCACTCGAGTTTGGGTCTGAGCATCTATATTTGGTGGTTCACAATCATCTGTAATTCCAGCTCTAAGGAATCAAATGCCCTCTTCTGACCTCTACAGGTACTGCACACGTGCTTATAACCTCACACAGACCCACAAGCACTAATTAAAAATACAAAAGTCTTTAAAAGTGCCCTTAAACAGGCTCAACAAGCAGCTGACTGAGACTGAAGCATATATTTACACCAGACCAATGGTCTGAAATCGGGGAACCCTGTGGCTGAACTAGGGAAAGGCTGGAAGAAGTTGGTGAAGAGGGTGACTCCATAGGAAAACCAGCAGTCTCAATAAGGCTGGTCCGAAGCTCCCGACATGTATACAGCAGAGGGCTGCCTAGTCTGGCCTCAATGAGAGAAGGTGCACCTAACCCTTGAGAGACTTGAGGCCCCAGGGAATGGGGAAGCTTACTGGGTGTGGGTGTTGGGTGTGAGGGTATAGGGACATCTTTTTGGAGACAGGGAAGAGAGATGGGATGAGGAATTGTTGGAGAGCAGAATGGAAGGGGAATAAAGACTAGACTATGCAAAATATAATTAAAGAAAATAAAGATAATAAACAAAAACAAACAAACAAAAAAGTAAATAAAAATCACAATATTCAATAAAAGCAAAAATAATGATGGGTATAGTACTGATGCCCAAATGAAATCTCCCATGGTGCAGCATATCTAGCATAATGCAGTCTTTCTCAGACCTACTCCACATGTGTGCAGTTTACTTAGGTGCCTAGTCAAAAGAAAAGAGAGAAAGAGAGAGAGACTGAGAGAGAGAAAACAAAAAACTATGACTTAGGAAAAATATCTAAATTCAGAAGTCAGGGAGAGTCAAATATTCATTATACTTTTCTTTTTTAAAATTATTTTTCCTTTAGAAAACTATTCTTAAGTATAGAACACAATACATTTTTCTTTATAAAAAGACAAATAGATAAGTATTTAAGGCTGCCATATTGAAATATAGTTTATTTCTTCAAAGAGATCACTATTCTGAAGAACTGATGAAACATAGCAAGCATTGGGTCCTGTCAGCTGTCTCCCATCCTTCTGAATGGAACACAGTGATCCTTACTACAGCGTAACCATAACTTGTGAAATGTTAAGACAAAGTATTTAAAATGTGTTTTCCTATTGTATAAACCTCCACTTGGAACATTCTATGTAAAGGGAAAACAGAAGGAATGTGAGTAGGAAACATCTGGTGAATGTTGAACTTTGAACAACTCAATAAGCAAACTTGTTCTTTGTATTATAAGTGCAAACTTTCTAAATACCACCACCACTTTTCTAGAGATGAAAAAACAAACTATTTAAACCATTACAAGTACAAACTACTTACATTACTATTTAAAATTTGTTTAGCTTACTTTCTGAAATTTCTGATTATTATAGCAGTAAGTCCTGAATTCAGAATATCAGCTACGTTTCCTTGTACTTCAAGATTATTATTTTTGTGTGTGTTTTTGTTTGTGCATATTTTTGTATATGTGTTTGTGAAAACTTGTCAACATGCTTCCAAAAACTAAGTCCTGAATTTAGAGAGTTAAATATTCCACACCTTTGGGAGCACTTGCACAGCACACTGAAAAGGCTCATTAACTATTAGATGATTATATCAAAACTAAGAAGGGGTTATGAATGGAAAAAAGCTCGAAACACCCCACATATTGGAACAGTTTTACATTATAAGCCGTGAGTGAAGATATTCTTATTGCAAAAGTTAGCAGAAAAAGATAGGGATACCATTTTACTCAGATGAGCTTTGTGCTAATTACCAAGACCTTCCTGTGCTTTTCACATGATTCCTATGAAGAGGAAGAGTGAATGGTAAAATCTGGCAAAAATCCATCCTTGCTATGCAGAATGCTCTCATAAAATACACTGAGATATTTATTTTTTATTTCAGATTGAGTGCTTAACATGGTAACAACAAAGATACAGACATTGCTATTAATAGAGACTGGCTGATGTTATATTTTCATCCAGCTAGTAGGTAATCATACAACTGTTTGTCACACAGTATCCTTTGCTGAGCTGACATTTGCATCCCTAATAATTTATATAATTAGGTTATAAATAGTCTTTTGGTGGAATTATGACAATAGTAAACTTTAAAGTTATATAAATGTATACTTATATTTCTTTCATTACAATTAATTAAAAACAAAAATAAACTACTAGGTACAGATATAAAAGAAATCTAATTGTTGTGGGAAATTACCATGACACTCAAAATTTCCTAATAGTTAGGAAAGAAGTTTTTGGACACAGAAAGTTATTTAAGTATAGACTGGGATAAAAAAAAATGTTGATAGAAATTTACATAAATGTAACACCTTATTGACATCGGTACTGCTGGGGTTATAGGAAGAGGGATATTGTGCAAGAAAACAAAATCAGAAGCATTCTTTCATGATTTTTGTTTCGTTTTTTAAAAATTTAAAAGCTGTTTGGCTATGTAAAGAATGAAGGCAGGAGCTTTGTAAAATTGAATAATGACATATTGTATAGTTCAATATTGTCCATAAGTGACAACATGTAAGTGTTAGCAATTGGAAAAATGTAGGAGAAAATAATGAATTCTTGTTTTAAGAATTTTGTTTGTATCCCATAAAAGTATCAGATGCTATGCCCATAATGTTTACCACCATGATTATCAAACATAAGTTGATCAAAGACAGCAACTTTAAACATTTCAAGGTGGATGGGGCAAAGACCACAAGACTTGATCCTGTACACACCACACACACACACACACACACAGCAAAGAAGAAATGCTAAAGTGAAAGAACTGGTCTTTCCTACAAAAGAGCCATCAATTGGTAACCAACATGGAAGGTCATCCCAGAAAAACATGCAAACAAGTAACTGTACAGACTGAACAGGTAGTATGTAGGAATGCATTGTATATATATTATACATATGTGTATGTAATAAAAAAAAGAGACAATGGATTCTAAAAGGAGTAAGGAGAGCTATAAGAGAGATTTGGGGAAGATGAAATGGAAGGAAAAATAATGTAATTATATTATAGTCTCAAAAATAAAATAAAAATAGAGAAGCAAGATACATTTTTTACACATAATTTAAAATTTATTTTTTTAATCTAAAGAAAAATTATGTGGTTTTGTTAGGTATCTGTACAAAACTAATAACTATGACATATAAATTATATATCCAACATTGAATAATATATGCAAGCAGATCTCATAATTAGTATAACGTACCCAGAACACTTTATAATTCCATGTTTGCATTTTTAATAGGCAAGACACATTTTTAAACTCACGTTTCCACTGTCCTATTATTAATACTTCTACCTAAACCATGCAAGTTTTTGTTTTACCTACCTCACTATTGCTTTCCTGAAAAACATTGTTTCAACAGTAACTACCCATCCTGGTTGTTTTTTGTCAACTTGGTAAAACTAAATTTCTCTGTGATAAGGAACCTTTGAGAAACCCTGCAGGTTGAATCTATGAGGCATTTTCTTGCTTAATGAAAATTGTGGGAGGTCTACTCACTGTGAACAATCCCACCACTGGCCAGGTGGTCCTCAGGTGTATAAGTAAAGACACCTAAAGGCACGTGGAGAAATTTAATATGTGATGTTTTTCCCATGGTCTCTGCTTCAATTCCTACCTACCTGGGGTTTCTGCACTGCTGTCCTTTGAATATGGAAGAAAGAAGATTGCTATTAAATTTTTTTCCAAATGGCTTTGGTCATGGTCTTTATCACAGCATAGAAACCTAAGTGTAGCACTAACTATTAAGGAAGTTATATAGGAAAAACTAAAACCTTAGTCAAATTCCTAAATGGAAAAAGAAACCACAGTTTTAGTGACTTTTTAAAGATTTACATGTTATTTCCGTTTTAAGTGTATAAGTGTTTCCTTGAATGTATGTCTGTGAAGCACATGACACCTGGCTCTAGAGATGGCCAGAAAAAGGCTTTAGATACTTTAGGATGGTTGTGAGCACTCAGAATCAAATCCAGGTTCTCCGCAAGAGAAATGAGTGCTTTTAATCATTGATATCACTCTTCAACCCCCAAATTTCAGTGACTTTTACGTAAGAAGCATATTTTTCTAAAACACATTTTAATATTCAATAATACCAAAATAGGTAAGTACCTATTTTGCAACTGGCTAGAAGTAAAGAAATCATTTATAAGAATTTCAGTGAATGACATAAAAGTAAATGGATTTTGAAGCGTGGAGTTATTTTGAGTTGGAGATTTGAGTGAAGTATTATTCATCATATACATTCAACTCATATCACAGCACAGACCATTAAGTACAATGAACTATGTATTTTTGCTTTATTTTTTCTTTCTTTACAAAAAATGTAAAAAAAATATTAAAGATCAATTTAGATACAAAGTAAAAATGAGATGTCTTAATTTTTCCAATTATTATTTGTATTTCTTTTACCAAATTCAACGTTTAATAGTTTAGCAATGGTCATGTAAAAATAAATGAATGCATATGATGATTATTTCTGAACGGGAATTACAAAGCCGACAGCATAACTGATCCATGAGTCAGGAGAACATAACCAAGAGGAGAATGAAGGTTAGAGACAGAAGCTGGAAGAGATACTAGAACAGAAATTTCAGAAGTTCATAGATGAGACTGAGCAACAGAGAGGTAAGTTTAAGACTTGGCAACATGGGCTAGAGGAAACACTAGAACTAAAGGTTCAGGATTTTATACATCAAAATAAGCAAAAGAAAGAGGAGAGAGAGGAAGAGAAGAGACAAGAGAGATACAGGCTTTTGGATGGGGACAGAGGGAGGATATGACATAGCTACTAGTGACCACCGGTTTAGATGGCGAATCCTCCAAGATTCACCAGCAGAAGATTTAGATTTAATAGGGCTTAGAAGATTAAGATTCTAGTTGAGCCCAGCGACTGAGTTACCATTGATTCTAAACTAAGTTTCTGTGGTGTTTTCCTTTGCACAATGGCTCAACTGGGTTCCAGGGGGAAAGATACGGCGACAAAGCCTGGGTTTGTAAGAAGTACACCCCAAAAACACAGAGGGAATTTTAAAGCATGGGGTTAGCATGGTAGTGACCCGCCAGTGGGAACTTAGAGAGCTAAGTAGAGAGTCAGATAGTCTCCATGAGATGAGAACAGGCTGGTCATGCTGGTGCCAGCTAGCCCACCTGGGCCTGTAGGCATAGCATAAATTATATTTTTTAATATTTTCCCCCAATAGACATCAGTTTTTCTGGACACGTCAGTGAGATAATGATAAAGTCTGAGATCTGGAAGACAGGGGCTTCTTGCTGTTGGTCAGTGGTTGTCAGAGAGTGAAATATATAAAAACAATTTAAGAATTATGGTGAAGTACTGAGTAATTTCAACTGTAACTTTTCTCGTTTTGCCTTCAACAATGCCACATTGCTGCTGTGTGCTCAGGCGAGGCCTGGGCTGGGTGCTCGGGCTGCCGATTGAACAGAATGACAAAAGTTAAACAGCTGCACGCTGTGGAGTGTTTGAGGCTGATCCAAGGGCAAAGGCAGGAATGACACCACACATAGTGTAAGCAGCCTGAGGCAGAGACGGATCTGTGTGTGGGGAAAGTTGCCTGTGAAGTAATAGGACTGTGTGTGTGTGCACATGCATCTCTGTGTGTGCATGTGTGTGGCTGTGTGTGTATGTCAGTGTGTGTGCACATGTATGTGCATTGTAAATGTGTGGCATGTGTACGTATGAGTATATATGTGAGTGTCTGTGGCAGGTGTGTAGGTCTGTGTGTGCATGTGATGTATGGGCATGTGTATATGTGTATGTGCGTGTCTGCATAGTGTGTGGGTATTGTGGTATGTATGTGTACCTGTGTGTATGTGTGTGCATGCATGCGTGTTGTGTGTGTATGATGTACATGTGAGTGTGTGTGCATGCGTAGGTCCATCTGTGCTTGTGATGTGTGTATCTGTGTGTGTATATATGTGCATATGCATGTGTATGTCTGTTTGAGTGCATATATTTGTGTGTTTGTGTGTGTGTGTTTCTTCTGTCACTCTGTTTCACTGTTACTCAGAACTGTTTTTCTGATACCCCTGACATTCTCAGATATACCATGGGGCTCTCCTGTACTGGATCTCTATTAGTTACCTTATTGCATAAACATTTCATTTTAGATCTCCCTTGTCATTATGCAAAAGTAAATCAAACCTTCAAAATCTATAAATTTTGAATTTATATGATTGTATATCTTGTTATTGCCTACCTATGTAATTTGAATTTTAAAATAGTTTAGAATTCTCTCTCTTTTTTTTTTAATTCTGAAATGGACAGCAATTACTTTTGTACTTGCCATTTTTAAACATCAGTAAGACAGGTTATTTTGTCCTGTGTTACCTCACTGCACTGATATTTGACACGTTCATCTAAATACAACTCTGGGGAATAGGCTTAAATGGTTTTGGGTTTCTACTCTACAAATTTGTACTTCTTGTGTTCATTATTATTTCCCTATCTTTGCAATGCAATTTTGTGCATTTCTATACTCACGTATAATATTTTCTTAGGTTTATTACCTGATTTCTCTAATTTTTTGAAATAAATTTTGTGGTTTAGATGTAAATTTGTTGTTATAGTCAAGATATGCCCCTGAAATTTTATGGTAAGTTTTATCATTAATTTGACAAAGTGAAGAGATGAATAATCGGCACATTTTAGACTTCTTGATGATGAGGTCTCATGAATGGGATTAGTGTCTTTGTAATGAAGGAATGAAGGGGATTTTGCCACTTGTACTACATAAAAATGCAGCAGAGAGTGCCAGCACTGAAAGGTAGCATAAGGCTTCCCTAACACAGATTCTTCATTCATTTTAATTTTTGACTTCACAGATCACCAGTAATAACCAAATATTTATGCTATATGTAAATCACTAAGAGTAAAACTAGTATGTTTCTAGTGGCAGAAAGGGAAATAAGAAAGAATTATAAAAAACTTTTAAAGTTCTAGAAGGAAAAGTTTCATGTCATCAGCCTTTGTCATAATTCTGTGAATAATGAAAAAATGCACAGGCAAATTACAAATAGGTAAATATGACTGTGTTAATAAAAAAGGTTTCTTCCCAGCAATGGAAGTGGGTGTTTAAAAGAAAACACATAGAATGAAAAAAAAGTAATTCTCAAGTGCATTCTATGAAAAAGTTCATAATAAAAGAACTCATAATTTAATAATCAGAAAAATTAATATGGACAAAGTACAAAGAAAATAGAAATTTTCTTAAAAAAGAAGACCAGACAACTCAACAGTCTTATTGAAGTATCTGTAGTATGAGCAGGGATGCAGGGATGATTCAATATAAGAATATCTATTAACATAATTCATTATATAAACAAAATCAAAGGGAAAAATCACATGATCAACTCACTAGATGCTGAAAAATCATTTGACAAAATCAGCACTTCTTTATGTTAAATGAATTTGAGAGTTTAGGAATTTAAGGCCCATACCTAAATATAATAAAAGCAATATACAGCAAACCAAGGGCAATATTAAATTAAATGGAGAAATATTTGAAGCAATTCCACAAAATTGGGGATAAGACAAGTCTTCCCACTGTCTCCTATCCATTAATACAGTACTCAACGTTCTAGCAAGACCAATAAGACAACAAACAGAGATTCAAGGGTCTAAAATTAGAAAAGAAGTCAAGGTATCACTAATTGTGGATGATGCGTTTAAGTGACCCTAAAATTTCTAACAGAGAACTTCTGCAGCTGATAAAACAACTTCAGCAAAATGACGAATAAAAACTTAACTTACAAATTAATAGCCTTCCTTTAAAACAAAGATAAACAAGCTGAGAAAGAAAATAGGGAAACAACACTCTTCATAATAGTTACAAGTAATATAAAATATCTTGGGATAACTGTAATGAAAAAGTGAAAGATCTGTATGATAAAAATTTTCATGTTTTTGCAGAAAGAAATCAAAGAAGACCTTAGAGAGGGGATGATCTCTCATGCTCATGGGAGGGTAGGCTTAACATAGTAAAAATGGCCATCCTACCAGAAGCAATCTACAGATTTAGCACAATCCCCATCAGAATTCCAACACAATTCTTCATAGACATGGAAAGAGAAATTCTCAAACTTCATATGGAAAAACAAAAACCCCAGGATAGCCAAAACAATTCTCAACAATAAAAGAACTTCTGAAGGAACCACCATCCCTGACTTCAAGCTGTACTGTTCCAGCCCTTTTTGCTGCTCCGCAGGTCAGGGTCTAGCAAGAGACAGTGGGGACAGAGGGGTGAGAGATGCGAAGAATGGAGACAAGAAGAGGGTTGATCAAGCTCTCTCTCATTTATTGAAAGGAAATCCTGGGTATTTAACCCTTTACCACATGCCTTGCCCTCGTGGACAAGCACAGCTGAAGGCACTATGTTATGTGCCTAGCAGCATGGATATCACGTGTGTCAGCTAGCAGTGTGGAGACCACATGCACCTATCAGCATGGAGACACCTAGCTAGCAGTGTGGAGACCACGTGCACCTTGCAGCTGGGGGGCACTAAACAGCAAAAAAGATATGTGAGAAAAAACAAGATGTTTATCAGAGTGTGCTCAGCTGTTGTGGGCTTTAGAAAACAAGTCTCTTGTCAGGGTATATGGCTTGAGATGACTGCAAATATGATAGCCACTTTCTGCTAGAAGTTGGCTCCCAACAGGTCCCCCTTTTTACATTTTTTTCAAAAGGGAAGGCTGGGAAAAACTTATGGAAACCATGCCGGTCTTAGGTTGGAACAAAGGACCCCAGCCTCCCTTTCCCATCTCTGGATACTGAACAGCCATTGGTTGAGCTCCTGTCTTAGGATGGTGAGGCATCCCAGTTAGGGGAAAGGTCTTGAGATGTTCTCTTACCTGTCATTGACTATCTGGTTATGCGGTAAGTTAAGGGTTAATCCTTGTCAGTCTTGATGACAGAGTCCCCTACTTCCAGCCTGTAATAACGGATCTGTATGGGTTTCATTTGAATAGCATCTATCTGTTGTCATACAAAAGCCATCAGTCTGTTGAACAGCATGGACCCCAGAGACAAGAGGCTTAACAATGCCTGAATGGTTGGTGTAAACCATTCTGCCTCAGAGCAACACTATTTTTTAGGGAAGCACACAACTCTCTCTGTTGGAGGAGTAAAAAGTATAAGCCTCTTCTATTCTGTAGCACTATTTCAGCTAAGGAGGGTAATGAATTCTCACAAATGCAATACGTTCTATTCTTTCTAAATCTAAATCTATATAAGTACAGAACTGATCATAGCTTTGATCTTAACAAAACAAGTATGAATATCTCTGTCCCTGCCCCAATCAATCTCAAACCCCAAAACAACTATAGTAACTGTGGTAATGGTTCTCTCTTGAGCTAAACAATATACCTCACTAAATCATAAGTCAGGGGAATCAAGAGTCTAATAGAGCCACCCTGGAGGTGCGGGTGATGAATTCTTCTTTCACACTGAGAACTTCCCAAGTCAGTTTGCTAGTTGATCTGTTCCAGTTTGAAGGCAATTGTGAAGCATCTTCATGTTTCTTACAAAGAAAAAATATGCTTCCCAGGGGGTTTTCCCTCCATGGATTCACTATTGTTGTCTGTTTGTTTAATCAGTCTCTCTGGCAGCCAGTGTGCAGCATCTGCCATTTGGGAATATATGCAGACAGAACCTCTTCCCCAGATAAGCACTGGATCTGGCCACTCCAGGTTCCAGTTAATGGGTCTTTTCAGAGGACTATTGCAAAATTATTTTTGGTATTAGGATGCCAGAATCTATCTGCAGCAGATTTTTCTTCAAATCCAAAGTTTAAAAATTTAAAATAAAGAGCGTGTGAAGAAGGATATTTCTGGGGGATCCCTTGGTAGGGTACCATTCCCCATTTTTAATTTTTTTGAATTGACATTTAATGGTTTGGTGTGCCCTTTCTACCATACCTTGGCCCTGTGGATTATATGGAATACCCATTTTATGTCTATTAAAATTTTTTTTTAAAAAAAGGGGGGAAACTGGACTTTAAAC